>CAUYUJ010014827.1:0-30000 GCA_963575745.1 Prorocentrum cordatum | reverse complement strand
ACCGCCTCCTCGCTTCTCCTCGCTCATGCTTCTCCTCGTCCTCCTCCTCCTCCTCCTCATCATCCGCCTCCTCCTCCTCTTCCTCCTCCTCCTCCTCCTTCTCCTCCTCTTCCTCCTCCTCCCCCTCCTCCTCCCTCTTCCGCCTGCTCCTCCCTTCTAATTCCTTCCCCCCTCCCCTCCGCCGTCTGGGCGAGGGGGAGGGACGGGGAGTCTGAACGTTTTGCTGCCGTTCGGGGGGCTCCTCGTAGGCAGACCCACAGCGTAGGCTAGGTCGGAGCTTGCCATCTGACGGTCCAGATGGACCGTGTTTTAGGAGGAGCAAGGGAGGGGGCTCAGCGATGCACCAGCGATGCTGCACCAAATCCTCCCCTCGTCAGCCCCCCTCCGCACACGGCGCTGCAGGACTTCCTGCTCACTCCGGGAGGCGCCCTCGAAAGAGCAGCGTTTCCAAGTGTGTTGGAACGGACCCGTTGTCCATCCAGCAGTTGTGGCGTATTTTTACGTCGGACCATAGCACACACAGAACTTGTAAGCGAGTGCCACATGCTGAAAGCGAACCACCTTGCATCCTCGTAACCGTTGCGCAGTGCTTGGTTACTGATCGAATCGTTCGAGTAAACCTCAAGCGAGAGGCCCAAGCCGAAACCGATCCGCCCTCCATCATTGAGACTACTGGCTCCGTTTAAGACGATTGCATGTGGCGCAACAAAGAGCGAGAGCCGCATGTTCAAAACAACCCGCCGCAGTTTGATAATGGGCGCAGGAGGAGGAGGAGGAGGAGGAGGAGGAGGGAGGAGGAGGCGGAGCAGGAGGAGGAAGATGACGAAGAGGAGGGGGAGGAAGAGGAGGAGGAGCGGAAGTAACCGATTGAGCCTTGGCGCTTTCTGTTGCCTCGTGGGCGCACTCGCCGCCACGTCTGGGTCCGCTCTCGGCGGGAAGGGGCAAGAGCAAGTGGGAGTGGGACGGTCGAGGAGAGGGGACAAGGAGGTCGCCGTCAGTCATGCGCTCTTCGGGTGTCGGCGGCGTCGTCGCTGTTATCGTCGACGCCTCCACGACGACGAAGACGACGACGACGACGACGACGACGACGACGACGACGACGACGACGACGACGACGACGACGACGACGACGACGACGACGACGACGACGGCGACGACGGCGGCGGCGGCGGCGGCGGCGGCGGCGGCGGCGACAACGACGTCGAGGCCGTTTCGGCCCCCTCGATCGCGCGGTCTCCCCTCCCGCCTCGGCTGCGCGTAAGGGTGACCCTCTGCGGGAGTGACCTCTGGTGCGGGTTCACACGGGGTCATTCCAGTATTCGATTGCGCGTTTGGATTCGGCCCTTCCCCCATGCGGTCGCCCATGCAGGAGTACGGGAGGGGAGGAGGGAGAGGATGAGGTGGAGAGGGAGAGGGAGATTGCAGGACTGGGCCTGGGGGAGGGGGGGAGGGGGGGCCCTCTATCTTGTCCAGGGTCAATCCTGCGCGGGGTGCGACCCCCTCCCCCACTTTCCTCATTCTCCTCCTCTTCCTCCTCGTCCTCCTCCTCCTCCTCCGCTCTTCTCCTCCTCCTCCTCCTCCTCCTTCCCCCCATTTTCCGAGGGCACGAGCTCCTCATCTCCTCCTCCTCCTCCTCTTCATCCCCCCTCCTCATCTTCCTCCTCCTCCTCATCTTCCTGCTCTTCCCCCTCTTTTGCTTCCTTCTATTCCACCTCCTCCTCCTCTTCCTCCTCGTCCTCCTCATGCTTCTCCCTTTCCTTTCTCCTCCTCCTCCTCCTCCTCCTCCTCCTCCTCCTCCTCCTCCTCCTCCCCCTCCTCATGCTTCTCCTGCTTCTCTTCCTCCTCCTCCTGCTCTACCTTGCGGGGGGGGGCTGCCTGCGTAGTCGGTTGGAGAAAATGCCACTTGCTCTGCCTCCCTGCTCTGTTTCTGCTTCTTTCTGCATGCGAATGTTGTTGCACCTTCGTAGCATTTGCCGGGCTCCCCCTTCCTCCTGCATCGCCAATGTGGCTCAAGACCTCATGTGGGCGGGCACAGCGTCCCGTGGTTTTCCATGGATGCGGCCAGTTCCCGGCACGGTCAACAATTTTTCCCCACGCCATCCATATCAACGCCTTCACTCCCACGGGTTGCGCGGTCTTTCCATTTCTGTAGTAAGCCGAGTTCCCGTATAAGTTGTTCCAGGAGCGGCACATGCGGCCCTTCTCGCTGGAGCGGCGCAAATGCCACCTGGAGGACAAGCTGCGCCTGGTGGACCCAAGCATCATGTCGGCCTCGGCCCATGGGCTGAAGGCGCTGCCAAGCCGACTGTTGCATCCATCCCTGCCAACCGTCGCAGCGAATTTGCAGACCTCCTCCAGGACAGACCGACGCCACCGCAGCAGCTTTCGAGAAGACAGCGAAGCAAGTCACATCTGCCAGCCAGTCCCAGTTCCTCGCCTCCGTCACCACTGGACTTTTTCGAATCTGATGCTGCCGCCATCAAGCGCACCTTGGCTGCCGCTGACGCCACGCACCCTGTGTTTAACATCGACTCCTTCGGCACGTGGAACCGCGCCCCCCACCACGGCGCGTTCTCTTGCGGCACCAGCTCTGACTTCAACGCTGCCTCGCGCAAGGGCTCCCTCACGGAGTGGTTCTCCACTGCTCAAATAGACTTACATTGCGTCACGGCCGGTGCGATTTGGAACCCGCACAGCGAATGTCTTTTACATTTGACGGCGGTGACTTGTTTGCTGGCCCTCGCGCGGCTCAGCTGCACAACGCTTTCCGGATTTGACAAGACTGGAGAACCTTTTACATCGATACCACGGAGGGCATTACCGCGCTGTGCATCTCTGCTGAAAAATCGCCCAAACTGGTTCGCCGAGAAATTCAATCGGGGAGCCTATCGCCGCGGAGTTGCCGCTCATCTTCCCTAGGACACATCGCCCCCTGGGCTACCTCTCGTTCAACAGCGCCGTCGTCAAGGCTCCCGCTGGCGACTCCGCCTCTGGCCCCTCTGTGGCTCCGTAGCATGATGACGATGCCCCTGCTGGCAGCCCCCCCCCCCCGTGCTGACGCGCAGCTCGGAAATGAACTCGAAGCTGACTTCGCGGACCGAAAGATTTCAGCGCATTGGCAATAGCAGCCGATGGTCGTCATGGTGGACCAAGCCTTCCAGAGAAGGCCTCGGCGTCGCCCCCTGGAACTCACGGGCGCTACTTGGTCGGTCCGCTGCCAGGATGCTCCCGGCCGCGTAGCCGAGCTTCGCGCGCAGCGCGCCGCCCGGGCATTCGAGGCCGCGGCCTTCAACGTGCACGACCACGGGTTTTCACCAGAGGACAAAGCGAAGTCCCGCGCAGCGTGGCCCGCTGCTAGGGCTCGCGTCTCCGCCCACCCGGACACCAACAACGCCATCGTCGTAGGCGGCTTCAACATTCCTGACACCCCGCCTACGAACATTGTGCGACCTATCGATGCCAGCGCTGCTGCTCGGTGCCACCATCGACCCACCGACTGGAAGAACATGTTCAGCTCGGTCGCGGAAGTGGCCTTGCCCTCGCCCACCCATCGCTGATCCGCATTGCCGACCGCTGCTTCGTCTCGGCCGACTTCTACAACATCCCCCACGCCGAGTCCCCGTTCACTGTCAACTGCCGCCCGCTAGAAAAAGACTGGCGAGCACTCCAGCGACCGCGAGGTACTCCATCTTCGCGCGCGCCCTCGGGCCCAGGAACCTCCTGCCGAACGATGCATCCCTGCCTTCAGATTCGAACCGTCGGCGCTTCACGTTCACCGCTACGAGCTCTACGTTCAGCGTTTCACTGACAAGATCGGCCCCGCGACGTCGGCGGCGCAGAAAGCTCGCGACGCTACCGTCCAGGTCAAACCGTCGGAGCTGGGAGGTCCTGACTCCGTCTCCATCAGATGAGCGCCAGCCATGGCCCTCCGCGGCATCGCCAGAGTGGCATGGCGCTAAGACTTTCGCCGTGCTCGCACGCTTGCCGCCGACGCCCCTGCCGGCGCCGACCACCCCCGCGTCGCGAACGATTAGATGAGCACCATCGAGCCGAATCCCTTCGCATCCGGCGCGGGCGCTGCCAACGCTGCGGCCAGCGAAGGATGACGCCAGCAAGCCGCCGGTGGACCACGGGCAGCCCGCCAGGATAACGACGCACAGTTGGGCGACCAGGGGCGGCAGCGCGCCCGCCCCGAAGGGCGGGGGGTCGAGCTCTGCAAGCCCTTCGCCAAACGAATCTGCCTTGCTGGCGCCCGCGTCGCGACTCGGGATCGCCGCCGCGCGGTCGCTCGCGCGATGTCCATGCGCGGCGCGACGCAGCTCCATTTGAATATGGCACGGACCGCCAAGATCGCCGACAAAGAGGTTGCACCGCTACCTCGACAGCATATTTCCCCGCCGCCCCCGACGAAGATCTTTCTCTGCCTGGGCCACGGGGCCTTCGCGACGCAGCTCGGGAAGGCAAGCCGCTGCGCGCCCGGACGGCCTGCCCCGCTGCGCCCGGCTCAACCCCCTCGGCAGCTTCGACGCGCTCGCCGGACTCGCGCACTCCATCGCCGACGGCGGCCCCACCCCGTTCGACCTGCACTATTTGCTGATAGCCATGCTTCCCAAAGACAACATGCCGCGAGCCCGTGCCCCCACATGCTTCAGACCTTTGGCCGTAAAATTACGACGCCAAGCTCATCGCATCCGTGCCCAAACGCAGCGTGCACTTCATCGCCGCGCAGTCCGCCGCCGAACAGCAAACATTCGTCGACGGCAGGCAGTTCCTGAACAGCTTCGTCGTCGTTGGCTCGCGCAGCCGACAGATCAGCATCGCTGAGGGCGCGTTGGACACCGCCCCCTGCTTCACTGGCATGGACATCGTCGTTGCCTCTTCCTGGCCCCCTTCGCGATTGGCTCTGCAGGGTCTCCAGTCCATGGGGCGCGCGCGGACCGATGCTCGACCTCCTGCGCGTCTGCCGCCACTTGCCCATCGCCTTCTTCGAGCTCGGCGGCGCCGGAGGGCCCCCCTTCGTCGCTGAGTCTGGCGCGGACCTGGGCCGTCCGCTCAGCGGCGCGGCATGGGCGCTCACGTTCGACCCGGTCGTCCGCGGCTGCGAACAGGAGATCGACGGCGTGAGTCGTGGCCCCGCTGGCGCGCGCGCCGACGACTTGGGTGGTCCTCGTCTCGCTCAGGGACATGGATTAGCCGTTCCCGCGCGCCCGAGCTGCCCGACGATTTGCTGGGCCGCGTCGCCCGCAGCCGGGGGGCGCATCATCTTGCCCATCCGGGCACCCCCAACACCTTGCATCGCGAATGCGATGCATCTTATCTTCGGACAGATCTATGTACCATGGCAAGAGTTCAGCCATGTCCAGCACCTTGGCACCTACGTCGGCCCTCCGGCGGCGCCTCTGACCACCCAATGGCGTCCGCCAGCAGGCAAGCGGTAGGATCGAGCTCGAATCCCACGTGCATCGCGCATCGCTCTGCAGCAGAGCATGAAGCTCTACGGCGTGACCGCCATCGCCTGCTTCCCATGCACTGGCCAGCTGCGCCCGCATTCATCGCGCTTCCTTTCCGCAGTACTACACGCACTACACAAACTACCTCGAGCTGCCCACTCGAGCTTCACATCAATGGACTTCTTCTCTTTCAAAATCTGGGCCCGCGCCGGAGGCCCCCGCCCCGGGGGGTCGAGGCGCCCCTCTGGGCCGCAGCGCGGCGCGCGACCACGGCGACGCTTGCCAGCTTGAGGCCCCGCCAACCAGGACACCGTGCTACCGATGAAGAAATGTTCCCCATCGCCCAGATCGAGGCTGGCCAACGGCGCGCCGACTGCTGGGATGTTAAAATCTGATTGCCCAGAGGTTCGAGACCGCCATCGCAGGCCTGCTTTATCCGACACGCATGGGCTCGCTTCCCAAATTTCGCAAGCGATCGGTGGCCACTTCCTCGCATGCGGAAAAGGTAATGGCATCAGCGCATCCCCCGCGCCGCTGCTGAAGGGCGACTCGCTGTCCTTCTCAGTCGCTGTACCCCCCCTGGTGCTGACGTCGGAAAAGGAGCTGGCAGTGGCAAAGACAAGGGCGCCAAGACGCCACAGCAGAGCTACTTCCCGGAACTCCAGCGGCTCCTGTGCGCCGGGAGTTCTGGCATGGCCATCCCCGAACGCATCGAAGCCCAGCTCCCAGCTGCGAGGCCCCACGCGACGTGCGACGGCGACGACGCCCAACGACGAGGATTCGCACTTAACGCCCCCATCTTCGAGCAGAACCTTCCGCCCCAGATATGAGCGACCGAGCCGATGCATGGGCAGCGGCCTGGTTCCCCGACATCTTTCTGGACCTCATGATCAACGATCAGGACGACTGGGTGAGATGGCGCGCCCCGCAACTCACGGAAATCCTACGACGGCCCCAGTTTAACGCAATCTGCGGTGGACAGCGAGATGCAGAACACCGACATATGTGAACTGGCATGGTGCACAGCCGTGGGCAAACATCGTCGGACCATCACGCGCCTGGCCCCTCGCCTTCCTGCTGCTGCTTCCCGCCAACGCGCTGCCGAAGCTGATGAATATCGAGCCCGCAGGCGTTGGATCACCGCTGAACTTCCTGTCCTGAAGTCTACACGAACGATGCCGAGCCCGGCATCGAAGCGGAGGGGCATGCTGGCCTGATCCGCGCGACGGACTAGCCTCGCCGTCTCGCTGCCGCATGAGATCTTGTCCGCAGCCACCTGTCACGAACTCCACCCTTGCAGATCTAGCCAGCTCTGAAAATTTCGGCTGGTGTGTTTTCGACAAGCCGCCGGCTGGTGTGTTCTCGACAAGACGCCGCGTGCCCATGAGTCATGCAAAGCTCCCGCAGTTCTTCGGCTGCCCGAGCGACCACCGGCTCCCGAGCAACATCGATCACATCGCGCACGCTTCACCTGTCCGAGGACGTGGCCACACCTCTGCCAGCCTCGTGTCGTTGTCGCATCGGTCCTGCTGACATGCCTCGGCCTCAGCGGTGAGATCCACGGCGGAGAGAGGAACATCGACCGCTCCGTCGCGAGGATGGCCGCCGCGCTCAAGACCAGCTCCATCCGCGTCAACAGCCCGACTTCCAGCCACGAGGCCAGGGCCGACATCTACAACATCAACCTGGGCGCTATTGCCGCCGCTCGTCGCGCGCTGAGGCTTCTCCCGTGCCGCGTCGGCGGCGCGTGGTCGAAGCGGCGCCAGGAGCTAACAGACGTTTTGAGTGGGACGTTCGCTCCCTTTCTTCCTCTTCCTCCTCCTCCTCCTCCTCCTCGTCTTCCTCCTCCTCCTCCTTTTCCTCCTCCTCCTCTTCCTCCTCCTCCTCCTCCTTCTCCTCCTCCTCCTCCTCCTCCTCCTCCTCCCCTCCCCGTCCGTCCTCCCCTCCCTCCCTCCCTCCCTCCCCCCTTCCCTCCTTCGCTCCCCAATGCCGATGGCGGTGGCCCGGCGGCCCTCCGCACTGACAGCACGGCCGCGGACCAGCGCCGACGGGCTGGACTTTCCGCAGCTCTGCGAGGCCATCGGGGGACGTCCTTCTGAAGGGTCGATTGTGCGTCACGAAAATATAGGCACAGACGCACGCCGACGATTTTTGCATGTACCTTCAGGGATGGGGGGGGCGGCGTAGAAAGCCGATGGAGGCCAAGAGTGATTTATACGCTGGCGTCCCCCCCCCATGAAACCCAGAAACAACCAGCAATCCACTGGAGGGCGTCTGTGCAAATGTCTTGGTGGCGGCGATGGCTCCTCAGGCCCCCTCGAAGTACAACTGTTTTCCCTCGCCGGTCCCCTGGGACGGTCCAAAACGATCCAGGATGGAATGCCGGTCCCGTGGAACGGGTCGACACCGCAGGGGGTCGACGTTTTGAACAAATCATGGTGTCGGGGGCTCGGGTCGAAGGATCGAGGGCTCGCAGGCTCGTCCGAACAGGATCAAGGTACGAGGGCACCGATACCGCTGGCCGTCCTTCGTTTTCACCCTGTTGGGCCTCCTGGGGGGATCTCCCCGCCACGGCTGGACTCGCTTCGGCATGTTGTTCAAAATGCGTTCGGGGAGAGTTCTGGGGAGCAGCGGTATCGGTCTCTTTAGGTGTCCTCAAGCTCGATGGTTCGAAGGCGCGGAGGTTTGACGGATCGTAGGCTCGAAAGCCCACAGGCTCGAAGGTTTGAGGATCGAGGGTGTGGCAGCGGAGGGAGGCAGGGTTTCCAGCAGTTTCGCGAGGCATCGGGGGACGCCGCCGAGTGGCGGAGGGCCCTCGGCGGCTCGAAGGTTAGAGGGATCGAGTGTCGAGGGCGTGGAGGACCGAGAATCGCTGCCTTGGCAAGCTTGGTCCGTCTCGAGCCTCTCGAGTCTTCCGGAGGCCTCCCGCCGTCGTCCTCGTCGTCATCGTCGTCGTCGTCGCCGCCAGGACGACGACGAGCGATCTCCCATTTCTTCGGTAGCAAATGATGGGAGCCTGGTAACCCTCTCAATTCCGTCTTCAGTGTCGACTGGCGTCTGGGAGTCGATGCGACGGCGCCGATTTAGCGTCGATTCGCGTCGATTGACGTCGATTGTCGCGTCGATTTAGCGTCGATTAGCGGGACTAGCATCGACTAGCGTCGATTCGCAAGAGCCGACAAGATGGTGTGGGAGGCTCCCACGAGTTGCCAGCGAACATGTCTTCAATTGTTCCCTTGCTCCCCGTCCCCCTCCTGCTCGTCCTTCTCGCCCTCCCTCGGCCCCTCCTGCGTCTGCTGCTGCCTGCGCCTTCACCTCCCCCCTGCTCCCCCCTCTTGGTCGTTGTCGTCGTTGTCGTCCCTCGTCGTCGTCGTTGTCGTCCCTCGTCGTCGTCGTCGTCGTCGTCGTCGCCGCCGTCGTCGTCGTCGTCGTCGTCGTCGTCGTCGTCGTCGTCGTCGTCGTCGTCGTCGTCGTCGTCGTCGTCTCGCCGTCGTCATCGTTGTCGTCGTCGTTGTCGTCGTCGTCGTCGCCGCCGTCGTCGTCGTCGCCGTCGGCTTCGCCAAACGAACAAATCCTGGCGGCCAGTTTTTCAACGTTGTGGGCTTCGGGGGAGCCACTCCCCCCACCCACCCATCCGGGGACCAGCAGAAGACGGCCGAGGACGAAAAAATCGCCCCAGGGAAGGGTTCGGGATCCCATGGGGGCACAGGTCACGAGGAGAGCGCGGCACCGCAGGAGACTCGGGGGCGCCCCCACGGTCGCCCCCGGGCTACTCGGGGGTCTGCTGAGGCCAGCCAGGGCCAACTCGGGGGGCTGTCCGAGCGCAGCCTCGAGACGCACCAGTAGACAAGGGAGCATGGCGCGGGGGACGAGGACGACGAGGAGACCTCCTCGTCCCTCCTCCGTCTCCTCCTCCTGGAGGACGGAGGAGGAGGACGACGAGGAGGACGAGAAGGAGGAAGCATCAGGGAGGGGAGGGGAGGGGGGGCGAAGGGGGGGAAGGAGGTGGAGGAGCGGCAGCGGCAGGAGGATGAGGAGGAGGAGAAGGAGGAGGAGGAGGAGGAGGAGGAGGAGGAGGAGGAGGGCAGGAGAGGCTCTGCCTCGGCTCCGCGAGGCCCTCGAGGCCTCCGCGCTCACCGAGCTGAATCTCGCGGGCGCCTTCATCGGGTCGCGGGGCGCTGGGGGAGGGTCTTGGAGGGTGTCATTCGAAGATGGACACACGCCAGTAACATAAACTTATGGCGCTCCGCGCGGGCTTCTTGGCTCCGAGCTGAGCCCCCCCTGCGGCGCCTCCGACGCCGCCCCAGTCCAGCGCAGATCCAAGAATCCGTGCGGAGCGCCAACAATCTATGTTTATAGCGTTGTTATTCTTCTAGTCATGGGGGTGCCGTCGCCGCTTCCCACCCCCCTTTCGCTGGGCCCCGTCCCCCAAGCGAGCCAGCCAACGCGAGCGAGCAGCGTGGCAGTGGAGTCGAAGGGAAGCCCCCTTTGATCCCTTCCCCCCAGGGGGGGGGGAGGGGGGGGGGGGGCCGCGATGCGATCGACTTCGGGCGCGCGGCACCGACCGAACCGCTGCTGCTGGGAGGCTCGTGCCGCTTTCGGTGCGGCGGCAGCGCGGGCGCGCACGGCCGAGGCTCGCCGCCGGCTTCCAGGGATCAGGAGAGAAAGAAGGACGTACACGTACATGAATCCACTCAGAGCAATTGTTTGTATAACGCGGCCGGTCTCGCGGATCGAGGGGCCGTGTTCATGTACATAGCTGGGCGCGTACGTCCTTGGTGGGTTCCCTAGGGGAGGCCTCCGGCTGGGGCGGCGGAGAGGTCGCTCGGGACCGAGCGGGGCGTCACGCGCCTTGGCCGAGGCCACGGCCCACGCGCACGCGCACACGGTACGGAGGCCTGCCGCACACGCGGTCGCCTCCCAAGGAGGGCGGCTCGCTGCCCTCGCCCACGGGACCAAAAGTGGCTCTCTCGGCTTCGCTGCGGCGCGCGTGCTGGCAGGAGGCAGGGCCGTGCCATGGCTGAGTCTGCTCAGGCCTGTCTGACGACGCGGGGTGTCTGCGACTCTGCCGATCCGGGCATCGAGCACGTCGGGCTCGAGATCGTCCGCTGTTGTACTGTGGAGCGGCTCATCCGTTCAAGGGGCTCGGTTGATTTGAGGGGGCATCGTGTCGCAGGCAGCGTCTCTGCCCACGTCTCCAAGCTCCCTGAGAAAGAGAAACCTGTGACATCAGAAGAGACGGGGAACTTGGGGATACACCCCCGGGAGGCTATTCGGACGCACCCTGATCGAGGATTCGCGACCCCCATCGTACATCCCTAGGTTTGGCCCCAAACTGCTGGGCCTGTCGATCGTCCCACGAAGTCGGGGATTTGGGATCACCACTTCTCTTGTTACCGCGGGAAGGAATTATATCCACGGCCTCGCCTTCCCATGGACATGGACCGGCTATGCACGGATGTCCCGCGCACACCGTTCACAGGATCGCGTGCCCACGGGACTGTTCCTCGGGAGCCTGACCGCGAGGGCATGGATGTTCCGGTAGCAAACGCAATTCCGTCTTTAGCGTCTGGGAGTCGATGAGATAGCGCCGCTTTAGCGTCGGCTTGCGTCGATGAGCATCGATTTAGCGTCGATTAGCGTCGACAAGCGTAGATCAGCGTCAATTCGCAAAAGCCGACAAGATGGTATGGGAGGCTCCCATGAGTTGCCACCGAAGGATGTGCACGTGTTCGTCGCTTGTAGTGGTCGGCTTGGCTGTGCAAGAGGCCCTCCGATCTGACACAGACCTCCGACGTCGTGTTTGTGTTCACCACGTCGGGCATGTCCTCCTACAGGCGGATTTCAATAGAAAATTAAACTTATGCAAGACATAGTCAAAACTAATTCAAAGAGGGCAGAAAATCGCCCCAATATTTGTATGAACGTATCTTGGATATTCCTCCTGTAGAGGGACATGCCCGACTTAAGACTTCACCCCGAGTCATTTGGTTCACAATCCCGACGCCCGAGAAGGGCCCTTGGGTCCGAAAATAGCGAAAAATCTCGTCGTGGCCAGGGGGAACCGAAATATGAGTATGGAAGCACTGAGTACACAGCAGTTCTTGATCATCCTGAACCGGATTCTCTGGCGGCGACGCCGCGGTCGTTGTCCACATGAGTCCCGAGCCCCCCTGCCCAACAGCGGCCGCCGCCTTTTTTCGGCAGCGAGCGAGGGGGTGAGGTGAGAGGAAGAAGGTTGTCTCAGAAGGCTCGGAAGCCCCCCCGGCCTTCCGAGAAGTCTCCTCGGCCTTCCCCGAAGACGCAGGAAAGCTTCTCAGCAGGCGCGAGGGCTTCCGAGAAGGCCTGCCGCCCTCCGAGGCGGGCTTCTCCTTCTCACTTCCCCCCCTGGGCGCGCCGCCGAGTTCAGCGTTCGGGCCGTAGATCGGGTCTCCGGCGGCCGTTCGGGACGATCCGGGCACCCCCGCAACGCCCTCGGCGAGGCGCAGCCGCTGGAACGCATCCCGAGGGCGGAAAACCGCCCAGCACCTGCGAAAACGCCTGAAAACCTAGAACCTCGAAGTCCTAGAACGCTGCTGACTCGTTGCGACCCCTCGCTCGCCGCCGCCTCCTGCCGGTCCCACGCTTTGCTGCGGGGCGCGCCCGCGGCTCCCGGTGCCCTGCTCCTCGGCGCCCCGGGGAGCCTGGGCGTGCACGGCCCCGCAGGTCGAAGTGGCCCGCCCTCGCCAGGGTCCTCCAGGAGAGCCGGAGCGTCACGGCCTGCGACCTCTCGAGCAACGCCCTGGGCGACACCGGCGCGGAGCTCGTGGCCCGGGTGCTGGAGGCCTCGGCGCGATCCTCGGCCTCTGGGTTCGAGGTTCGAGGTCTCTCTCTCTCCACAATGTTTCGGCGGCGGAGGTGTCGATGCTCGAGCCTCGCTCGATCCTCGATCCTCGGCCGAAGTAGATCCTCGGTTTTGGGGGTGCCCGCCCCCTGGAGCGTCAGAGAACTATCTGGGATCAAGAGAGGCAAGGTGGAGCCCCTTGGAGGGGTCCAGGGACCGAGTTTGACTGCTGTCCTCATCCTCCTCCTCTCTTAATTACTCGTCCTCCTGCTCTTCCTGCTCCTCCTCCTCCTCCTCCTGCTCCTGCTCCTCCTCCTCCCGATTCACAGCGTTCATTTCAGCTCGTACCAATCTTTCCCTCCTCCTCCTCCTCCCGACCCTGCCGCCCAGCTGCAAAGAGCTGGGGCCTGGGCAGAGACGGGACGGCCTCCTGCGCTCGACTCCTCCTCCTCCTCCTCCACCTCCTCCTCCTCATCCTCCTACTCATCCTCCTTTCCTTATCAAACTCCTCCTGTCTTCTCATCCCCCTGTTTCTTCTCTCCTCCTCCACCTCCTCCTCCTCCACCTCCACCTCCTCCCCGTTCTCCCCGTCCTCCTACTTCTCCTCCTCCTCCGTCTTCACCTCATCCTCCTCATCCTCTTCCTCCTCCTCCTCCTCCTCCTCTCACTCACTCTCCTCGTCCTCTTCTCCCTCCCTTCTGCGCAGAAGAACCGGCGCCGCTCGGTCGCTCTCTCTCTCTCTCTCCCTCTCTCTCTATGGTTATATATATACACAGGTATGTATGCTTCTGTCTCACTCTACATATACATAAATGTTGAGAATGCACATATGCATATACATATATATACGTGTGTGTACGTGTACATGTTCCCCTCTCTCTATTTCTCTATAGAGTCCTGCCTTCTTCGTTCGCTCTCTCTCTCTCAGTATATGTCGCTGCTCTATTGTTGTTTCTCTCTCTCTCTCTCTGTATCTCTCTCTTTCTCTATATTTATATCTCCCTGTCTTGGTTGCTCGTCCGTTATCATTATCTCTCCCTCTCTCTATCTAGTTGTCCCTCTCTCTATCTTTCCTTCCCTCTCTCCCAATGTGTATATGTATAAATATGTGTGTCCCAATGTGTTAATACGTTTCTATGTAGTTATGTTTTTCTCTCTTTCTCTCTCTCTCTCTGTCTCTCTCTCTCTCTCGCTCTCTCTCTCTATCTCTTTGTTTGTTCTCTCTCTCTCTCTCTCCCTCTATATATAGCGTCTTGATGCTCAACGGCACTCCGCGCAAGATCCTTTCGCAGGTCAAACTGGTCGGCGGCTATATCAAGGTCGCGCCCGATCCCGCACCAGAAGAGCTCAACCTCCGCATCACGGCGGATGGCCGCGTGAGGCGGGCCATCGAGCGCTTGTACCATGCTGGCCCCGGCTCTTGACCGGGGTGGACGGGCGCGCCAAGGCCGCCCGTTCCTCGGCGGCCCGCACGCCATGCACCACGGGACTGGCATCCAGACGCCCAGTCAGCCATGCGAGGCTGCCTACCGCCGCCCCATTCGGTGCTATTCGGCCCAAGGGGCGATGCTGAATATCCTTGTGGATGCTCCTCACCGCCTACACGTCCAGCCACGCAGTCGAGCTGCAGGCCATTCCACAGCGAGAGGTTATCCTCAACCTGCGCCATCAGGTAAAGCGAGGCAACAGTCTTGAGTGTACGGTCGAAGACATACGCATTCACGTGGCGGCCCCGTCGAGCTTATGTGGCAGACCATTGACCAATTACGCTGTCACTGGCCATCGTTCGGCACCCTGCAGGACGATTCGGGAACACCCTTCTCTCGGCTAGTCCTGCCAGTGGGCCTGCTGATGAACTATGTCCGCGCCTCACAGCGCCGAGCGCTTCTGCACAACATGTCCACCACGCGCTACGACTTCGGCGCTCTCCCAGCTGTCCGCCAATGCATCGGCATGTTTTCCACTACATGGGTAGCCCGCGCGAAGGGGAAGATACATGTTCATCATGGCAGAAGGGCCTCCTCTACAACTACCTGGGCGGGGGTGACCACGCCATCTGGTGCTGCCCCTGCTGGGCGTCCGAAGGCGTGGCCCTGACCAACCTGGTCACGGACGGCCAATGGAAAACACTCCCACCCCACACGCGCCACTGTGGTACCCTCGAGGAGGACCCCGACTTCCGACTGAGACTTGCAGTTGCCGCCAACTGGGAAGTGGCCCTCAGTCGCCGCGTCGGGCAGTCTCCCCACTGCCACGGCTGCGATGCCTAAGGTCGATCCTCCGGCATCGGCCGCTCGTACTCCACCATGCCATCCGCCACTTTCACTACCAACGCGAACATAGCATCCTCGCTGATAGCCACTGCCACCACGTGGTACCACCAGCTCCAGGGCCAAGGGGAGAATCACGACGGAAACCCGCGGCACGGCATTGTGTCGCACGTTGGACTCAGAGTACGGCGCGGAGCAGCACGACCGGTACCATTAGCACAGCACTGTGCTCCGCAACCAGACCCAGCATCGCAATACAATGTTGTTTTCTCGGGGCGGAAGTTTGGGTGCACCATCTCAGAGCTATGTGACATCGGCGACATCCCAGTGACATTTGTCAGCGACGCTATCTGCGTGACATCTAACATCGACGCTGACATTTGGCATTTGTCATCGATTACGCTAGCGCCGACCCGTCGCTTACACCAGCACCGACCCAAGCACCGACGCCAGCACCAAAGCTTGAGCCTAAGCCAGCACCAACGCCGGTGCCTGCGCCAGCGCCGACGCCAGCCCCAACGCATGCGTCGACCATCTTCTCCTACAAAGGGGCGACCACCAGCGAGACGGAGACAATTGGAGCGGCCACCACAGCAGGGACTACAAATGAAGTAGGGGACGAGGAGTCGCACACGACGTCTGAGACGACTGGAGCCTCTACTCTTTTTCCCAGCCACGAGGTGGGCACCAGCGAGGCGGACAGTAGGGACGACGCCAGCTCCAACGCTGGTTCCTAAGATAGCGCCGACGCCAGCGTCTACACCAGCACCGACGCCAGCACCGTGCGCCTACGCCGGCACCGACGCCGTCGCCTACACCAGCACCGACCCCAGCCCCGACGCCAGCACCAGCGCCTAAACCCCGCTCTCCGGTGCATGACTGCGTGTTCAGAGTTGTTGTTTTCCTGTCGTGTGTCTGCGGGTCGGCCCTCTCGTGCTAGGCTCAAGCTCCGGGCGTGCATGACTGCAGGGCGTCGTGGCCCCGAATTTGTCACCATCTCAAAGATTTTAGCTGCTGTGGTAGATACAGCGCTGCGCTCCTTGCAGTCCCTCGCTTTGCATTGCAGGGGGTGTGGCGACTTGTGGAGCCTCCAGCTGTGAACAGGTCGCGGCCGTGATCTTCGTTTTCCCACTCTGCTCCCTCGCTTTCTCCTCTTTCCGCCCTCTCCTCCGCCTAGGGGTCGATAGAATCGCGGGCGTAGTTTCGCTTCGTCTGCACCTGTCCGCTGATGTCCGAAGTTCGCGCTCCTCCCTCCGTCCCCTCCTCACTCCTCCCTCCTGGGTTGGCCGCAATTGCCGCGCTGTCCTGCTTTCTTGGAGTGGCCTCTTGGGGCCGCGGGGGGTGGTCGCACCGCGCCCTTGCCCCTTCTCCTGCTGCTGCTGCCTCCTGCCGCTGCTCCTCCTTCGTCCTCTGCACGGGTCTCACTCTGCCCTCCTGCATGGCCTGTGCCTGCCGTTGGCTGTCGCGCGCTCTCCCAGACACGGGCGAGGCAACGAGGTGTTGGCGGAGTCTTGCGCTGGCTGTTTCTTCGTGTAACCAGCAAGCTTGCCTTTGGCTTGTGCCTGCAGTTGGCTGTCGCGCGCTCTCCCTGACACGGGCAAGGCAACGAGGTGTTGGCGGAGTCTTGCGCTGGGCTTTTTCTTTGTGTACTCCAGATTTCGTAATAAAAGGGAGGGGGTCTCAACCCTCCCAGACGAGAAGTTTTAGACCCCCCCCCGTGGGAGAACCCTCGAAAGCATCGTCCCCAGACCCCCCCAGGCCCTCCAAGATAGCCTGGAAGAGACCCCCCCCGAAATGAGACCCCCCTCCCTTTACTACGAAATGAAGTTCGGCCTCCGCGCCCTCCGCCTCTATTTGAAAGCCGTCGAGGCCGAGGATAAGAAACTCAAACTACTTAAGGGGGGGGTACTTTATTATCGTGGGTTCGGGGTTAATCAACAAGCTTGCCTTGGCCTAGCCCGTGACCACCCCCGGCAGGGCCCGAGGATGTCCCGCTCCAGAAGCGCCAGGGCCCACATTTTTGTTCCGCCGGCCGGCGGCGAGGCAGAGGCAGTCCGCTCCAGCGCGCGGTTGTCCGGCGTGCAGGCCTCCTCCTCCTCCTCCTCCCCCTCCTCCTCGTCCTCCTCCTCCCCCTCCTCCTCCTCCTCCTCCTCCTCCCCCTCCTCCTCCTCCTCCTCCTCCTCCTCCTCCTCCTCCTCCTCCTCCTCCCCCTCCTCCTCCTCCTCCTCCTTCAGGGAGGCACACAATGCCCAGGGTGGCCGCGCGGGGGGGAGGGGGGAGGGGAAGGCGCTATGACGTGGAAGGGTTCCGCGCCGAGCAGGCCTGTGCGGCCAGCCGGGGCAGCGAGCACCGTGGCAGCGGCCACGAGGCCGCACGCGCTCGGGCCCGCGGGGTGCGCGCTGCCACGGACGGGGGCCTGCACCAGCCGGGCCCACCCGCGGCCGGCGGGGGCCGCCGACGGTGTCTTGCATGGGCTGGCCGAGCCAATGGGCGCACGATGACGCACGATGACGCACGACGACGCACGACGACGACGACGACGAGCGTCCCTGCTCTTCTACCCCTGGTGGCCACCGCCGAGCGCCCTGTCCACGTTCCACGTCTTCGTCGACAGCCAGGCGACCCGCGGCGGTGGCGGAAGGCTCCCTCGGCTGTTTTGATGGCCACCCAGCCCTTCCTGCTGGTGCCCACGCAGACCAGTGGGCCCCAAACCACCAGGCCCTCCAGGCCAAGCCAGACTTCTTCCGCGTTGAACAGATTGCCAGCCACCTCGCAGAAGAAGGTGCGGAGCAAGGGCTCATCGCAGTCACCGCCGCATGTTTCAAGCGTAAGTCGATCCGACGAGCCGGCCAAGCTGGCCGTCCTCCAGCACACGCTCACCCATGAGGCCGTCGCACGCGCCAGGTGCCGCCACCGGCTGGCTGTGCCCCTGCACACCACCGCAGCGGCCACCTGCGACAAGCGGCCTCATTCTTCCGCCCCGCATCGCCGTGCGGGCTATACGCCAGGGGAGCTGCGGGCCATCGGCCCCACCTCTCTCCAGGTGGCTTCCCACCACCTCCACCTGGAGGCCCACCACGGCCACCTCCGCCGCCAGGAAGCCAGGCCGGCCCCGATGGATGAGGGATCCCCGACGACGTCGACCCTTTCGATGGCCCCCTCAGAGGACGCCTCGACGACGAAGGAGAGGACCCCTTCGGTTTAGGAGGCTCCCTCGACAACCACGGAGAGGCTGCTGACGACGGAAGCGGACCTTGCGATGGCCAGCCCCGCTCGGACAGCTTCACCGTGGGCGTCCAGGGGCTTTGCATCCTTATCGCGCATCCTTACCATCAGTTTTGACTGCAACCCCGTGCCTCATAGCCTCTTGGGCCCAGCATGCGGGCAATATTTATATCCATAGCCAGGGCGTCTTGGACTTTCGTGGAAGGGGCGCCGCAAGGCCGAGGCGCACTGGATACACATAAAATTCGAGCCTCCAGTTGGGCCCTGATTTTTATCCATATCCAGTGCTCCTCGGCCTTCTGGGGAAGGGAGTGCGAAACCCCAAGCTGCAGCGGATATGGACACAAGTTTTGCCCGCACAGCAGCACGGCCACCGACCCCCTCGGCGCCGCGACCACCACAAAAGCTCCGAGTGTCGCTCTCGCCCTGGTGGCCCTCGCCCGGGAACACCCCCCCCGTGGCCCCCCCCCCAACGGGTCGTTGGGCTTGGCGGCGACGGAAGGGGGGGAACGAGAAGGCGGGGGCCTCCTCAGAAGGTTCGGACGTCCCCGGCCTTCTGAGAAGTTTGCTGAGCCTTCCCCGAAGACGAAACAAAAAACCTCTCTCAGCAGGCGCGACGGAAGGGGGGAAACGAGAAGGAGAGGGCTTCTTCAGAAGGTTCGGACGTCCCCCGGCCTGCTGAGAAGTTTTCTGAGCCTTCCTCGAAGACCAAACAAAAGAGACCTCTCTCAGCAGGCGCGAGGGCTTCTGAGAAGTCCAGCCGCCTCCTGAGGAGGCCTTCTCCTTCTCACTTCCCCCCTGGGTGCGCCGAGTTCAACGTTCGGGTCGTAGCTCGGGTCTCCGGCGGCCGGTCGGGACGATCCGGGCACCCCCGCAACGCCCTCGGCGAGGCGCAGCCGCTGGAACGCATCCCGAGGGCGGAAAACCGCCCAGCACCTGCGAAAACGCCTGAAGACCTAGAACCTCGAAGTCCTATAGGTTTTTCCGGGCGCCACCGCGGGGTGGCGGCGGACGGGGCCCGGTGCAGCTCCGGGGGCCCCGCCGGGCGCCGTGGCCGGCCGGCTCTGGCCACCCGCGGCGAGCCCCCGCGGCGCGGCGCCCGGGCGAGCCCAGCGGGGCCTACGGCGGCCGCCGCCCCCCACGGGCCGTCCCCTCCGTCCGCCGCCAGGCGTCGGAGGTGCCCCCTGTTTGTCCGCCCGTGCCCCTCGGGGCCCGCCCCCTGCGCCAGAGCCCCTCGCGCTATGAAGACAGCACGACGGCATTCATGCATGTGTGTTTGTATGTCTGCATGTATGTATGTATGCATGCATGCATGCATGCATGCATGCATGCATGCATGCATGCATACATACGTTCATACATGCATGCATGCATGCATGCATACATACATACATGCATGCATGCATGCATGCAGACATACAACCACACATGCATGCAGGTAAACGTACATGCATGAATGCATGCATGCATACATACATGCATGCATACGTACGTACACACACATATGCATATAAACATATATGAGTTCTACATGCCGCTTTACATATGTAGATATGACATAATTCGGCCTCTGGGGGCCATTACCGGGCCTCGGGGCAAATTTGTTTGACGCGTTCTGTTTATATACACATATATATAGGTATTAAAACAACGGCCTCCGGAGGCCCTTATCGGGCCTCGGGGCCGTCAAAAAACGACTCGGGGTGAAAAGCCCCTCCCGGGGAAGGGGTCCAGACCTCTGGGGGGCCGACGTCGTGAACAACTCACGACGTTGGGGGTCTGGGTCTGTGGTCCCTGAGACCCCCTGAGCCCCCCCCCCTGCGGCCCCACCTCAGCGCCCCTACAGCTTGTAGCTCCAGGGCCACCCGACAGACGCCCCCGTCTGTGCCAGCGCCTCAACCGCGCGCCTGCCTCCGCGCCCGCTGCCACTCTGCAGCTCGTGCAGCGGTGGTGCAGAAAGCCCGCATCCGAGGGCCAACGCGCTCGCTGCTACTCTTCGAGACCTTCACGACCGCACCGCACCCCTTCTCGAGCGCCTCCGCCGCGCCCAGGCCGCGCTGCACGAGGGAGCTGTCCCCGCCCATGCCCCAGCGGCTGCCCTGCCCTCTGCGGTACAGGCTGCCCCCATGCGGTGCAGGCTGCCCCCTGCGGTGCAGGCTGCCCTGCCCCCCTGCGGTGCAGGCTGCCCCCAGCGGCTCCTTTCCACCGCGGGGAGGGTGGCATGCCAACGCCGCCTATCGCCCACCCCACGCCTTCGCCGATCCCGACCACAGAATCGCAGTGATGCTCCCAGACCCCCTCGAGCTGTGAAAAAGTCACGGCGGGAGGTTTTTCGCTATGTTCTGCCTCTGCGGTCCCTCGCTGGCTCTCGGGACCGTAAAAAAAAACGATTCGGGTTGACAAATCCAGTCCCAGGGAATGGGTCGGTCCTCGGGGAGTCGACGTCATGAAAAAAACATGACGTCGAGGGTCTGGGCTCGGGCCGCCGTGGCGGGTCACGACTGCACAGCCGCGTCAGCAGATGCGCCGGGGGGGACATGTTTTCCGTCAAGACCAGCCGACTATCAAACGACGGCACAAACACATGCATTGTCGGAGGTCTTCGCGGACTGTTGTTGGTCGGCGATGCCACCCCCCCTGGCGGCGCCTCCAGCGCCGCCCCTTGCTCAGGCCCGAGGAACAAGGACACTGCAATCCAGGACTTTGCTATATGCAGCCGGCGGAAACGACGAATGGTGCATGTTTCGACCCGCGGCTGCAGCTCCCCTGGGTGCGCCAGTGTCCTGGTTTGTCAAAACTGTCCCCGTTTCCGAAGCAGGGCCCAGCTCCGACCCAATAAGCCGCGCCGATCTCCGAAAGCGAATGGTTGCGTCGTTTCTGGTTCCTTCATGCACCGGCTTCACTCCAACACACTAATACTATGTGTGCGTCGCCCCCCCCCCTGGGGGCGACGCGCGCACCGAGAAACCTTATGGTATATTCGTCGTGACGGGCGCTTTCTGGACACACCGCTCGGGAAACTACATACTTCAAGATGGGCATACCACATGGTAGGGTCGGACGCGCGCCTCCCAGGAGGACACATTGTACTACTTGGATCGTTGCGGTGGTTGCTAAGGGGATGAGGGGTTTTGAAGTGGTTTAGAAGTGGATGCTAAAGTGGGTTCTACCCGGCCTAACCCAACTTATAAGTGGGTTACACGTGTTCTTGTTGGTTTAGGATGATGAGGTAACTTCGCGAAGTGGGCTCCGCCCACTTAGCCCAGTTTTGTACGCCCTGAGGCCACTTAAGGCACGTGCAGCCCACTTCTACATAGGCTAGTCCCGACAGAACCAACCTGGGCATCCACTTGTATCCCCAGATCTGTACGCCTTTAAGCCACTTAGGGCACGTACAATCCACTTCTGAGCTGGGCTAGGCTGGATATAGCCCACGTTCGCATCCACTTCTACCCCCCCCCTTCCCTTACCAACCACCGCGGTGATCCGAGTAGTATGCCTCTGTGCGCCCCCGAGCAGGCCAACCCTCTCCGCACACTGCGGCTGGGCCGGAACGGCATCGGGCGGAGGGGCGGCCTCGCGCTGAGCGCCGCCCTGGGCCGCGACGAGCACCTCTGCCACCTCGACCTCTCCAACAACGGGTTCGGCGAGGAGCGCGGGTGCCGGTGGCACGCCTCCGGGCTCTCGTGGCATCGCTCGGACGTGCGCATTTAGTTCTTGTGCAGCGGCGGGGACCATCGAGGAGCATCTCGGATCATCTCGCGGAACAAAAACACGCACGACATCGAAAGCTGCACGGGGAATGGACATCCGAGCGGTGGGCAATGGCGCGGATGCCATGATGTTATAACATCGCATTCTCTGCGGTCTGGGAGCTGTCTTTCCCCGGGCTCTGGTGCGAGGGCGCGAAGATGACGGGTCTTCGCGCGGCTCGAAACGCGAAGACGGGGGACCCGTTTTAATCCTACTTCTCCTCATCGTCTCTTTCTCCTCTTCCTCCTCCTCCTCCTAGAGAAACGCTTTGGGAAGAGGCCTCCCTGGCAGCAACCAGTCCTCCAGTCCTAGTCAGAAGCCGACATTTTCTATTATGACGACACGATAGTAATCAACATGCCCCTACTCCACTACAGTTACGGACAGACGGTGGGCGGGGGAATTTGCATACTGTACAGCATACGCACGATGTGGAGACTGGTCACGGACATTGGGAGGGTACCATAATCCAAAGTACTACGTGATATTTCGGGCAAGTGGGCACCAAACCTCAACCTCCATCGAGCACCTTCGGCTCCCACAGCCCGTCTGGTTCAACGACGGCCCAGAAGGGCAAGCGTCGCGCATTAGCGGGGAAATTTCGGAGTGCAGGACGCTGGAGGTTGCCCGTGGCTGTCACGAGCAGCGACAAGCTATGGCTTTGTGGTCGCTGCAAGAAGAAGCTCGGGTACTACAAGATGATCGAGAGCCACAGGGAGCACACCAAGAACGAACCTGAACACGAAACATATCAAAGAGGCAGAGGCAGTCAATGGAAGAGGGTGTGCATAGATTGCGAGCTGGAGTTCAGGCAGGAGGAGTGGATCGAGTGGTGCGACGAGGAGAAGATACGACATGGAGGAGAGCAGTACATTACGAGGGAGCAAGTATGCCCCGAACAGAAGAGGAAAGCTAAAGGAGACGCGTTGGCAGCCCAATCCATGAGGCAGATCCAGACGGCGAAGGCGCTCATTGGAGCGGAAGAAGGACCTGAGACAAAGTCTCGCAATCAGAGGAACTAGATGGTCATCGGGAGGCCCAAGGAGATGTCAAAGGCAGTGCTGGAGGGCATCAAAATGAATGGGGGGGTACCTTCGCAGCCTTCAGCAAAGCAGGAGAAGGCGCGGCAGATGCCTTAAGATGTGCTGGAGAATACGACATCCTTCTGGACAAGTATACGGCCATGGACGCCAATGGCGAAGAAGCGCTGAATGCAGCCAAGATGGAACTGGAGGAAACAGAGAAGGAGCTGCGCGAGAGGGGCGACTACAAGATGATCGAGAGCCACAGGGAGCACACTAAGAACGAGCCTGAACACGAAAAAAATCAAAGGGACAGAGAAGGTCAATGGAAGAGGGTGTGCGTAGACTGCGAGCTGGAGTTCAGGCAGGAGGAGTGGATCGAGTGGAGCGGCGAGGAGAGGATACGACATGGAGGAGAGCAGTACATTACGAAGAAGCAAGTATGCCCCGAACAGAAGAGGAAAGCTGAAGGAGACGCGTTGGCAGCCCAGCCCATGGGGCAGATCCAGACGGCGAAGGCGCTCATTGAAGCCGAAGAAGGACCTGAGACAAAGTCTCGCAATCAGAGGAACTAGATGGTCACCGAGAGGCCCAAGGAGATGTCAAAGGCAGAGCTGGAGGGCAACAACATGAATGGGGGGGTACTTTCGAAGCCTTCAGCAAAGCAGGAGAAGGCACGGCAGATGCCTTAAGATGCGCCGAAGAATACGACATCCTTCTGGACAAGTATACGGCCATGGACGTCAATGGCGAAGAAGCGCTGAATGCAGCCAAGATGGAACTGGAGGAAACAGAGAAGGAGCTGCGCGAGAGGGGCGACTACAAGATGATCGAGAGCCACAGGGAGCACACTCAGAACGAGCCTGAACCCGAAAAATACAAAAGAGGTAGAGGAGGTCAATGGCAGAGGGTGTGCATAGACTGCGAGCTGGAGTTCAGGCAGGAGGAGTGGATCGAGTGGAGCGGCGAGGAGAGGATACGACATGGAGGAGAGCAGTACATTACGAAGAAGCAAGTATGCCCCGAACAGAAGAGGAAAGCTGAAGGAGACGCGTTGGCAGTCCAATCCACGGGGCAGATCCAGACGGCGAAGGCGCTCATTGAAGCCGAAGAAGGACCTGAGACAAAGTCTCGCAATCAGAGGAACTGGATGGTCATCGAGAGGCCCAAGGAGATGTCAAAGGCAGAGCTGGAGGGCATCAAAATGAATGGGGGGGGGGGGGGGGGGGTACCTTCGAAGCCTTCAGCAAAGCAGGAGAAGGCACGGCACATGCCTTAAGATGCGCTGAAGAATACGACATCCTTCTGGACAAGTATACGGCCATGGACGTCACTGGCGAAGAAGCGCTGAATGCAGCCGGGATGGGCCTGGAGGAAACAGAGAAGGAGCTGCGCGAGAGGGGCGACTACAAGACGGCGAAGAACATGGGGGACACAGAAAAAGTATTTCAAGGCGCTGGACTTCGTGGACAAGTGGATCGACAGCATGCAGCTGTTCAACGTGCGCAGGAGAAACGCAGGAGGGGGCGCGAAGAAGGGCGCCGCCTGCTCGCGCGGACTTGCCTTCCCTAAAAAGCTGCGGCGGCAAGGCCCTGGCCCGAACTCGAGGGGGGGCTGGTGGAAGTTCCGGCGCGAAGTGGGCTGGGCGCAGCTGATGAAGGCGCAGGAGAACCACCCGGAAGACGAGCTAGAGCTGGCGGAGAAAATGAAAGGCGATTTCGGCAAAGACTGCGAGAAGTGCCCCGACATCGGGCGCAAATCGATGTCCCACCCGTACAAGAGGGGGGCTTCAATGGCGGCGGAGCTCGAGGTTGGAGAAAAGTGGGACGCGTTTGTAGCGGACAGTCTGCCGCAGAAGCTAGACGACGCCATCAAGGAGAACCGCTGCAAGGTCTCCAACGCAGATGGGCCCAGAGGAGCTGCTCGAGCTGATCCCAATGTCTTCCCCGATGACGTGCCAGGTCGGGGGCTGCGCGCTAATCGCAGGGCGCCCAGTTGACGCGCGGGGAAGAGCTGGGGGGGGGGGAAGGCCTTCACTGCATTGAGCTGGCGTGAGTCGGCGCTGAAGATCTCGAAGAACGACTGGGAGAACCTTTACAGCGCCGTGAAGGTTGCTTTGGAGGAGATGAAGAACGAGGACACACTCGACCCTGAGGGGGTAAAGAGGCACAAACAGCGCCATCAGCTACGGGGCTGTACGAAGACCCTGCTTGACGGTGTGCCGAGATCTTCGAACAGTGCGCCAAGTCGGAGGGGGTGGCCAGCTCCAGCGGCCGCATGTGAGAGAGCCAACTGGCAACGCCAAGAGGCGCGTTAGCGAGGATCTCCCGGAGGGCGACTCTAGGCAGGCAGGGCGGGCCGAGTCAGGGGGGCCATCGCTAGCGGGGACATCTCGGCGCGAGGGCCCTCAAGAGAGTGCTCGCACAGACGACGTCATGGAAAGTGATTGTTTGGAGCGCCGACAAGTGCACTATTGCAGGGGGTGAGGATGGAAAACATGAGATACGCACGGAGGCCACCAGAGCGCATCCTCGAGGGCCCCGCAGAAACAGGAGGACTGGAGGAAGACATGTAAACCAATCTCCAACATGCCGCGACTATCAGCATGCCTTCCCCTACCAACACTTCGAGGGGGTATAGTGGGATGCTACTGCAGGGCATCAGGATGCAGATGCGACACCGCTTGGGGCAACCATCGGCCAGTACGCTCTGGAAGAGAAGTGGGCCGAGAGAGAGAGAGGAGATAATAGGATAGAAGTATAACTCGGCCCCCCAGCAAAAGTTTGGAAAGCTAGGGCCTCCCGGTTCCCCTCCCCTTCTCCTTTTGCGAGGTCGCGCCGTCGTCTCTTCCCTGCCACGTTTGGGAGCCCTGCTCGCCCAACATGTCTCCAATTCCACGGGCGCGCGAGAGGGCCGACAGCTGCTCCCCCCGCACTGACCCGCAGGGACTCGCACTCACAATGTCACTCACTCTCTGAGCTCGCCCCTTGAAGTTTCGGGGCGTGCCCCCAGCCGGCCCTAGTGAAAAATCAGGGCTGCTGCACAACCGAACTTGCAGGGGATTTTGCCAGGCGCGCGCAAGGCACCAGTACAAGTGTCGACGTTGACACCCTCATGCGAATGTCCTGTCCTGTATTGTGTCCTGTCCTCCTCCTCCTCCTCCATCCTCCTCCTCCCCCTCCTCCTCCTCATCCTCCTGGTTATTCTTCATAGTCCTCTTATTATTAGTATGTTTGCTTATGGTTATGCTTCGTTGTTTCTTCCTCCTCCTCCTCCTCCTCCTTCTCCTCCTCCTCGCCATCTCGCCCTCCTCACCACCCACTCTCATCCTCCTGAACCTCCCCAGCAGTTGTTGGTGTTGAGCGTTGCGCTGGATGTAGGCCCGCCGACCGGTCAGCTTCTCCTCATCTTGCTTATGTTCGTAATTTCTCGTTTTTTCATCATCATCATCACCACCATCATCAGCAACAGCACCATCATCAGCATCATCATTATCGACATCGCCATCGTCGCATGAGCATGAGTGTAATCAGCATCATCATCACCATCCATATCATCATCATCATCATCATCATCACCATCATCATCATCATCATCATCATCACTATCACCATCCGCATCATTATCAACAGCGCCTTTTTTTCATCAGCATCGCCATCATCATCACCATCATCATCACCACCATCATCACCAACATCATCAACAACGGTTTCGGCGAGGAGCGCGGGTGCCGATGGCGTTCCCTGGCTCTCGTGGCATCGCTCGGACGTGCGCATTTGTTCCCAACCATCCGGTGGTGGTGGGTCATCGTTTTGAAAAGGCGGTATCCGTGTTCCTGATGTCCTCTCCTATCGTTTCCCCCCTCCCTCCCTCCTCCTCCTCCTCCTCCTCCTCCTCCTCCTCCTCCTCCTCCTCCTCCTCCTCCCTCCTCCTCCCCCTTCCTCCTCTTCCTCCTCCACCTCCTGACATCCTCCTCCCCCTCCTCTCCTCCTCCTCGTCCTCCTCCTCCTCCTCCTCCTCCTCCCTCCCTCCCCTCCTCCTCTTCCTCCTAGTCTCCTCCTCTCCTCCTCCTCCTCTCCTCCTTCGTCCTCCTCCTCCTCCTCCTCCTCCTCCTCCTCCTACTCCTCCTCCTCCTCCTCCCTCCTCCCGTCACCCCCTTCACTTTAGCACACCCCTCACATGCTCCGTGGCCCCATAGGGAGATCCACCGAAGGCCCCAGTGCCACCGTCCACATGCGTCCCCCACGCTTCGTGGCCCCATAGGGAGCTCCACCGAAGGCCCAGTGCCACCGTCCACATGCGTCCCCCACACCCATGCTGGCACACCCCTCACACGTTTCGTGGCCGCATAGGGGGCTCCACCGAAGGCTCCAGTGCCACCGTCCACGTGCGTCCCTTAAACCCATGTCGGCACACCCCTCGCACGTTTCGTGGCCTCACAGGGAGCTCCACCGAAGGCCCCAGTGACGCCGTCAACGTGCGTCCCCCACACCCATGTCGGCACACCCCTCACATGTTTCGTGGCCCCACAGGGAGTTCAACCGAAGGCCCCAGTGCCACAGTCCACGTGCGTCTCCCACACCCTTGTCGGCACACCCTGCACACACTAAGTGGCCCCACAGGGAGCTCAACCGAAGGACCCAGTTCCAACGTCCACACGCGTCCCCCACACACATGTCGGTACACCCCTCACACATTGCGTGGCACCATGGGGAGCTCCACGGAAGGCCCCAGTGCCACCATCCACATTCGCCCCCCCCACACCCATGTCGGCCCCCCCCTCACACGTTTCGTGGCCCCATGTGGAGCTCCACCGAAGGCCCAAGTGCCACCGTCCACATGCGTTCCCCACACCCATGTCGGCACACCCCGCACAGGGTCCGTGGCCCCATGGGGCGCGCCACCGAAGACGACAGTCACAATTGCGGCACGCTCATCTGCAAATGGTTGGGTCCTTGGCCAGGCTATTGTTCCCCAACCCTCCTTAGCTAGGTATTCGTTTTGAATAGAGCACTACGGTCGCGTCTCATCCTCCCGTCTCCCGCATCCCACTTCCCCTCCTTCTTGTCTCCTCTTGCCTTGCCTGGGGGGGCTGCGATCTGCGAAACCGTCGCCATGTTCGAGGGCTGCTGGTGGGTCCAGCGGAGTGTGGCACCGCGCGGACCTGAGGTAGACCTCGCCGTCCCTGGGGGGCTGCGATCTGCGAAACCGTCGCCACTTTCGAGGGCTGGTGGTGGGTCGAAAAGAGTGGGGCGCCGCGCGGACCTGAGGTAGTCCTCGCCGTCCCTGGGGGGCTGCGATCTGCGAAACCGTCGCCACGGTCGAGGGCTGCTGGCGGGTCCAGCGGAGTGTGGCACCGCGCGATCCTGAGGTAGACCTCGCCGTCCCTGGGGGGCTGCGATCTGCGAAACCGTCGCAACTTTCAACGGCTGCTTGTGGGCCCAGCTGAGTGAGGCACCGCGTGGACCTGCGGTAGACCTCGCAGTCATTGCGGGGCTGCGATCTGCGAAACCGTCGCCACGTTCGATGGCTGCTGGCGGGTCCAGCGGGGTGAGGCACCGCGCGGACCTGAGGTAGACCTCGCCGTCCCTGGGGGGCTGCGATCGGCGAAGCCGTCGCCACTTTCGAGGGCTGGTGGTGGGTCCAGCGGGGTGAGGCACCGCGCGGACCTGAGGTAGACCTTGCCGTCCCTGGGCGGCCATGTCATGCTGTTGCTGCCCCGTCGACGTTGTAAACCCCTTGCCCACAGTCTCCTTGTGGACCCTGCGTCTCCCTTAGTGACTCAGGGTTGCACTTAGTTACTCATCGTTTTTCCCTTGATTGGGACCTGCGAACCTCCCGAATGCCGCTCGCAGAAGTAGATGCGTCCTTGTCACGTCGCCGCCTTCTCGCCAAATCTCCCGAGCTACTCCTGCCCCGCATTGCGCAGGGGGTGGGTACGTCGCCGGTGCAATTGTTGCAGCGGCGCAGACCATCGAGGAGCATCGCGGATCACCTCGCGAAAAAAGTCCACGCACGACGCCCGAGCGATGGCTCTTCCGGGCTCTGGGTCGCCGGCAGGGGCGCGGAGGTTATAATTGGTATCGCGTTCTCTGCGGTCTGGGAGCTGTCGTTCCCCGGGGCTCTGGGTGCGAGGGCGCGAAGATGACGGGGCTTCCCGCGGCGCGGCGCGCGAAGACGGGGGACCTGCTTGATCCTCCTTCTCCTCATCATCTCCTCCTCCTCCGCCTCCTCCTTCTCGCCTTCTCGCCCTCCCCATCACCCCCTCTCATCCTCCTGCACCTGCCCAGCAGCTTTTGGCTTTGAGCGTTGAGCTGGGTGTAGGGCGCCGACCGGTCGGCTCTTCCTCATCCAGCTTATCATTGTAATCCTCGCACTTGTTTCATCATCATCACCATCAGCAGCAACAGCGGAAGCATCATCATCATCATCATCATCATCATCATCATCATCATCATCATCATCATCATCATCAGCATCACCATCATCATCATTATCACCGCCACGGCCACCACCACCATCATCATGGTCATCAGCATCGTCATCATCATATCCACCATCATCGTCATCATCATCATCGTCATCATCATATTTTCCCATCCCTCGTCCTCCCTCTCCTCATGTTCCTCTTCCTCGTCGACCCCCCCCCACTGGACTTTTATGTTTGTCAGTGGCTCCATACATTTTTAAACATATTCCATGCCTGCCTGTCAATCTCTGCGGAAGCTTGCCTGAGCAGTTGCCTACAGCCAAAAACATCCTCGTCGACCCCCCTTGCTTATACCAAATATCTTACCTTCATACCACCAATCGTGCCGTCAGAGCGGGCCAGGCGTTTCGCCTAAGACACACTCGTAACGTATGATCTCGAAGCTTGAAGTGTTCAACTCCTGGTCAGAAGGACGGCGGATCGTTTTCGAATGTGGTTCTCGCATAGCCGCTGCGGCTGATTGTTTTTGAGCTGTAGAACTTCCCAACACTCTTTCGCATGTAGGAATGGTGTTGGAAACTTGCCTCTCGCCCAAGCGTCGCGCACACCCTTCGTCAATGTCCACAACAGTTGCATCGATGTAGGGATGGTCGTTTTCAAAGAGGGGCTTGTACCTCAGCGCCGCGCACAGAAGGATGGACAGCAGTTCCTTTTCCAAATGGGGCTATCGTTCGCCGTTCTCTTGTATTACCAGGAGTCGAAAGCAGCGCAGCAGCTGCACTGGTCAAGAGCGGCTCCTTCTCGGAATGGGGCTATCGCTGAAGATGGAGTCACAGCTCGTCGCCAGATGACGGAGAAGCAGGCACGTCAGGCGGACAAAGGCACCACAACAGGCAAGTCAGGCGGTCAGAGATTCGCGATGGACTGGCCTTCTTCACTTTCGCTCGTCGCGCACCTCACAGCGAGAGGGATGACGCGCGCATCGTCTTGAAGACGGTGGCCTCGCCCGCAGAGCAGGCCCGCGGGG
>CAUYUJ010014826.1:1088961-1118275 GCA_963575745.1 Prorocentrum cordatum | reverse complement strand
CAGAGCCCGACAACCTTTGAGACAAAAAGCGCACCTCCAGATACCAGCCCAGCGTGCCCAACGATGGACCGCAGCGGCACTGGCAATAGGGGAAGGCTGGGTCCGTTCGACAGAAGACAAATCTACTGAGGGCCACAAATGAAGCACCGCACTGGCAACTTTGAGAGTGGCCTTCGCAAACTTGACCTGACGGTCAGCATCCTGAAGCAGGCCATCATTAGAAGGGTGAATGTGAAGGGCCAGTTTAGCCCCTACACCAGCGAAATTATTGCCAATGCGACGCCGCCTCTCAGCAGCGTCAATGGTTGGGTCTTCGATGTCCTTGTGGGCAGCGACTTTCGAACAGCCCGAGACCGAGGACAACTGACCATGGCGCTGCAAGAAGGCACCAGCATACATCTTTTTGCCCGATAATTGCCCAGGCTTCGGCCGACCTGCAAGCCGAACAAAATTAAGGCAACCGGAATAAACATGAACAGCAGTGGGATTCGTAGCCAGAACGTTGGCCCACGTGAACGCACTGAATTCGGCGCTCTGAGGGGTCTGAGGGTAAGGGCTCCAGACGGGGGCTCTAAACTCAGCCACAAGGTTCCCGTCGGAGTCAACCGTACAGACCGAGCTGGCAGCACGCGTGAGCCCACAAACGGCATGACGAGCACAGGACCCGTCAACAAACAAAGAGCCCCAGACACGGTTGGTAATGGGCCCACCATCTTGGGCAATGTCGGGAGGGACATGCCGCGTGAGGAACAGACATCATCAGCCTCCACAGCCAGCCTGGGGTAACCGTCGGCGGGATGCCGAAAGGCTCCAGATATAAAGACGAAGTAGTCTTCGAGGTCCCCAGAAGCCTTAGCAGCAAGCGCAGCATCAATGATCTCCTGCTTCACAGCCTCCAAACGGGCCTCCAGAACCTCAGGATGCTGGCACTCCCACAAACGGTGACAGACGGTGTCACGGGCACCGCAGAAGGCACAGTCGGGAGAGATACAGTAGCCTAAAGCCTCAGCCCAGGCAGCCGTGAAAAAGGCCTCGGTGGCAAAAGCCCGAATCCTGGCCCTCTGCAGGGCCGTGTGCTCTTTGGACCTGGGCGACGCAGCCTGGCGAACCACGTCGTAACACATCCTAGAAGGGATCCCCCGTTTGGCCGCAGAGTCACGCTCGAGCATGCGGAAGTACCCCTCGCGGACCAAGGACCTGACCAGGACAGGGGAAAACAAACCCAGGGGAATAAAACGACCGAAGTCATCAACCAGGGTCGTGAAATCCCTCATCTGCCAACCCAGACGCACGAGGGACATTCGAAGGGCCGCGACTGGCCCAGACACTTGCCGCCAGGAACGCCTATCCCGAGAAAACAGGCCGCGTTAAGAGACGGAAGACTAAGGGACCAGGGATAGGCCGCTGTTTGACTGATCCAGACCTCTTTGCTCCACCTGGTGATCGGGGCAGTCGCCGCGCGCCAAGTCGGATCTCCGTCCAACAGCGCGCGCGTAGTAAGAGACTTCAGCTGGCTGCGAGGACCCAGGACGCACAACGCGGCCTAGTGCTGTTGCGGGCCTCTGGCTCGGTTTGTTTTCGCTGAGGGCGCTCCCTCATTCATCTTCGACGAGTCGCAGCCATCGCGTCTCCTCGGCAGCGGTGGCGGGCGGCTCAGGCGCGGGCGGCAAGCACAGGGTCACGTGGGGACCATGGCATCGTTCGTGGGGGAGTTCCCCGCAGCAGTCGCCAGGTGGCCAACGTGGACAGTTTGTGCAGATGCAGCAGGTGCAGTTCGAGCACTCGTGGCCGCCGCTCACGCCAGGTCTTCAAGTTGCCCTTCGCCCTGCTGGTGATGGTGTTCGCCGTGATCCAGCTAACAAGGGGCAGCGCTGGAAATGTTCATTATGTGGATGCGGTAAGAACGAATCCAGATTCTATTTCTGCAAGCGCTGCGGTGCGCTCAAGTCGGCCTCGAAGGTTGATCCAAGCTCTCCGTGGTCAGCAGGCCCCCCTCCTACTCGACCTCCATCTGGTGCTCTCGGCTCGCCAGGGGCCTTGCTTGGAGGCAAAGGAGGAGGGGAAGGGGGCTCTGGAGGGTCCGGCGACACCTCCAAGCCGCCGCTGACTGCCGAGGAGTACGAGCAGCTGGCCTCTTTGCGCGAGAAGTTCGGGGACAAGGGGGGCGCTGTGGCCCACCGTGTTGCAGCCAAGGCTCTCTCTGAGCCGAAGGCGGTCCCCGAGTCGACGCAGGTGCAGCGCAACAGGGCCCATCAGCGTGCTAAAGGCATCGAGCGCAAGCTGGTGCAGGCTGTGGGCAAGCACAACACTTTGAAGCAGCAGCTGGCAGCCCAGCGCGACGCGGTGGTTCAGCTTCGTTCGGAGCTCGCCGAGGCAGAGGAGCAGCACAAGCAGTTGGTCCAGAAGCTTCACTCCTCCTTGCCTCAGGAGGCCTCCGTGCCGCGCATGCCAGCTGACATCTTCTTTGATGAATCGAAGCTCTCTTCGTTCTTCGACATTGACTTCGGTAACATTTTCAAGCTGGATGATCACGACCTCTCCTCGGAGGATCAGACGGAACTCGACTCACGAGTGCAGCAGCTCAAGTCTGGGGCCAGCTCACTGGCCAAGGACCTGTTTTCGCAGGCGAAGGCCAAGGTGGACGCGATCAAGCAGGAGCATGCTGCACATGCTGAGCGTATTCAGAAGAAAAGTCGCAAGGCCGGCGGCGCCGAAGCTGTTTCCCCTGCCGCTGAAGAGGTGAAGCAGCTGCGCCAGGCACTGGGCCGGCAGCCGCCGCAGCCGCTCCTGATGCTAGTGAGACTAATGGCGCCGCCGCAGCCCGTGCACGATCCGACGATATTGCCAGTGGCAAGCCTGGATGTTGGAGCCCCCCTGCGCGCTCTGCTGATTTGGCATTCTTTTTGTGGCCTCTGGTCGTCCTTCCTTGGGTCTCCTGGCCCTGGGACGGGCTCTCCTGGCCGCTCTGGTCTGTCGGCGAACTCAGCGCAGGGGGGTCGATGCTTTATTATTAATTCTTTAACTAAAGGAGCCTACTCAGCTGCGGCGGCTAGGCAGGCCCTTTGGTGCAAGCGAGGCATCCCGCTCTTTTTCGCGCAGATGCCATGCCCCCTTCAGCAGCGAGTGCCGTCGAGTAGATGGTCCTCGCTCCTCGCTCGTGTTGACGCTGTTTCTGGGTCGCCAGGATCCGCCAGCCCGTGTGATTTCTCGTTTCGACGGCAGGCTCCTTTCGATTTTGCCAAGCCTTCGCTTGTGTATCCAGTGAGCTCGCTGGTCAAAGAAGCTCCTGATCGCACCACCTTGGTCAGGCTTCCGCTGCCTGGTCCGAAGGCTTCTCTTGGTAAGGACGCCTGCTCGTCTGGGAGTGTGTGCCGTGGGGATTCTGAACCGAAGGTGGATCAGAGTTCTCGGCACCGCTCTCCGCCCCCACCTTTTGCTCGAAAAGCTCGGTCTTTGGTCTCAGAACGCAGTGCTGGTGCTGATTCGGCTGCCAGCGCATTGCACGCAGACAGCTCTAATATTTTGCACGATAGCTCTCGGCAGACGGACTCTGTGGCCCTGCAGGTTCAGACAATCAATGCCAATTCTTGGGCAGAATGCGTTCTCTTCTTTCGAGATGTAACGCTCATATTGTGCTCTTCCAAGAGTATCGTCTAATTTGTGCCGAAGATATTGGTCAGGCTAGCGCCTGGTGTCTTCGCCGAGGGTGGAAATCGGCGTGGGCGCCCGCTTCGGCCACCGAGGCTGGAGATACCAGTGGGGGGGTTGCCATTTTCGTGCGCAGCTGGCTCGGGTGTCGGGACCTTCCTGGTGGAATTGTTTCTCAGGGTCGGGGCCTTGTCTGCTCGGTCGAGCTGCCTGGGACGCCCCCTTCTTAGTTGCCTCAGCCTATTTGCTCCGCTCTGAAGGGGTGTCCAACCGTAACCTTGAGCTCGTGGCCAGCATCGGCTCATTCATCTCTTCCTCGGCCTGCCCGTGGCTGACCGGTGCTGATTTCAATATGGAGCCTGCGGAGGTGCAGGGCTCGCAGTTTGTTCAAGAGCTTCGTGGCGAGTTGGTTGTGCCAGCCATTTGCACTCATTACTCTGCTGGCCCCCCACCACCTTCGATTATTTTGTGGGTTCCAGCGGGTTGGCCAAGGGAATCGAGCGGATCGAGACGATGTTGGACACGGAGCTTTCGCCCCATCGGCCGGTGGAAATCAAGTTTTTTTCCCTCGGCTTGCGGTCTTGAAAGCCCTTTCGTTTCGGAAGCCCCCGCCCCTGCCGTGCACGGGGGTTATTGGTCCGTCTCCTCTCCCTCAGGCCTGGGCTGATGTGAAGGCTATGGCCGACTATGCTCTCGCACTCATCGATGAGGGAAATGCCGAGGGTGCCCGTCGGCTTTTGGGGCAATTGTACCAATCTTGGGCCGACACGGCTGAACGCGAGTTGGTTCCTCTGGTTGGGTCGTCGCCTGCCATGTTTGGTGCTCGTGGGTTGGGTCCTCAGCTGGTCTGGAAATCTCTCTTGGCGAAAGATACCCAGGTCCGCTACCTTGGTCATCGTGCTATCCGCTGGCTTGGCCAGCAGCTCAGAGCCCTAATTCATTCCTCTAGAGCGGATGCTGAGTCGGATACGTCGAGACGGCTTAGGTCCCTTCTGCTTCAGCCACTTGCAGGTATCATGGCGGCTCGCGAGGACTACGTCCCCCTCTTCGAGCAGGTAGCTGACGCCGTGGGGGCCTCAGCCGACCATGAATCCTACTCGGCCCTCTACGCTCAGGTGCACGAGGCCGTTCAGGCCGCCGACGGCAAGTACGCTGCTAGAGGTCGTGCTGACTGGAAGGCATGGCTCACCAGCGGTCTCTCGTCGGGTGCTAAGCGCGTTCGCATGCTCTTGCGCGATCCCACCCCGTGGACTGCTAGCAGCACGTTGTCGGCCGACGGTTTCGTTGTCACGGACCCTCTGTCCCCTCTGAAAGCGGAGGGGTCCCGTTTCGCGGCCTTGCGGGGCCAAGGCGAAGGAGCCATTCTTTCGAATAAAATATTGGCTCCGCTTCCCAGGCTTTCGGCCCAGGCGATCCGTGAAATGTCGAAATCCAAAAGACCGCCTCGGCTGTGTCGGCAAGTGCGCTGCTAGAGGTCGTGCTGACTGGAAGGCATGGCTCACCAGCGGTCTCTCGTCGGGTGCTAAGCGCGTTCGCATGCTCTTGCGCGATCCCACCCCGTGGACTGCTAGCAGCACGTTGTCGGCCGACGGTTTCGTTGTCACGGACCCTCTGTCCCCTCTGAAAGCGGAGGGGTCCCGTTTCGCGGCCTTGCGGGGCCAAGGCGAAGGAGCCATTCTTTCGAATCAAATATTGGCTCCGCTTCCCAGGCTTTCGGCCCAGGCGATCCGTGACATGTCGAAATCCTACAAGACCGCCTCGGCTGTGTCAGTCGACGGGTTTCACTGTCGACATTTTTCTCTCTTGTGCGATGAGGCTCTCGATTGTTTCAGCAGCGTCCTCGGCGCGACTGAGGCTCTTGGCTGCCTTTCCGCCGCAGATTTCTGTGGTGTTGCTTGCCCTGCTCCCGACACCAGCAGGCGGCTACAGGCCGATAGGGGTGTTTTGCTCCTGGTTCAGGCTTTGGGGGCGCTGCGTGCGCCCCCTGGCCCTGGACTGGGAGTTGGAACACCCCCGTCGGTGCTGGGCTGCTGGCCAGTTTCGTGGAGCAGCGGACGTCGTTTGGAGGCAGGCGGTCACCGCCGAGAGCGGCTTAGCCAGGGGGAAGCCAGTTGCAGCATCTTTTTCGACCTTTCCAAGTTCTATGAGAACATATGTTTGGCCAAACTTGAAGATCGGTGTGATATGCTTGGTTTTCCCTCGGTCATCGCCCGACTGTGCATCTATGCTTATCGCTGTGGCAGATTCTTGAGTCTTGGGGGGTGGCTTGACGGGCCCTACTTCTGCATCAGCGGTGTTATCGCAGGTTGTTCTATGGCCACTACCCTCAGTCGCGTTTACTGTGCTGAAGGGTATGTTTCTATTCCGCCCCCCATGGGCACGGACCTGGACGTTTATATCGACGACCAGGGGCTTTCGGCCGCGGGGAAGTCTCGGTTCGTCGTCTCGCCCATCGTCTCTGGAGCTAAAGCTCTCGACCAGGTCGTCCAACAAGAGTTCGGATGTTCGCTCGCCCTCGACAAGACGGCCATTGTTGCTAGTTCCAAGGCGGTGGGGTCCCAGGTCCTTGAGCAGCTCAGCCACCTTTGTCAAAATTGCTCGCCGTTTACGATCAACCTCGGGGTCGACTACACTGCGTGCAGGGCTTTGCGCGTTGCTGGCAAGTCGGCCAAGATGAAGTCTCGCTTGGCGAAGTCTGCCCGTGCTGCGCGCCGCCTCGGCAAGCACGCTAAGGTGATTTCTAGAGCGGCCACCCTTAGAGTTTATTGGACTGGCCCCTTAGCTGGGGCCGCGTACGGCACTGAGGTCACGGGCATAAGCGATCACGACCTTAGCTTGTTACGCCGCCGTTTTTTTTTTTTTTTTTTTTTTTTTTTTTTTTTTTTTTTTTTTTTTGTTTTTTTTTGTTTTAAAATAATAATAATAATAATAATAATAATAATAATAATAAAGGGGGCCGTCGATAATCCTCGGCATAGTGAACGGGCGCGGACGGAGGGGCAGGCACGCGGGAAGGAGTTCCAAGCGAAGTGGGACATGATGAACCACATGCGTCGCGCACGCAAAGTACACAATTCATGGTCGACGCTGACTCCCACGAATGTCTGCATCGCATGTAGGAGGGCATTCGCTAGCCAGCCCAGCGCATCCCAGCACCTCCAGAGGGCCCTCATTGGCGGAAGGTGCCCCGCAAGGGGCTCGGCTACGAGAATGTCATCCACCTGTGGGCGTTGACCCTTCCATATCAGAGCCATCTGGTTGAAAGTCATCTACCTGTTGGCGTTGACCCTTCCATGCCGGAGCCTGCGCGAGACAGACGGGGCGGGTCTGCGACGCCCCGCGGCGACGTCGTCACAGAAGGAGCAGAAGACGACATTGCTCAAGCCCGCCTGGCTGAAGGGCCCTTCGCCAGGCCCAGAGCCGACGCAAACGAAGCGGCAACGGGGAGGAGGAGGCGCGCAGGGCGGCCAACGGCAACGACGCGCTGCACAGCGTGACGGTGATCATCGCCAAGCTCAAGCTGGCCGACAGCCGCGCGCTGGCGAGCTTTCCAGCGCGGCGCGCCGCGCCTGCGACGTCAGCGCAGACACCGACTGCGAGGCCATGAACGAGACGGCGGGCGCGGGCTACAACGAGGGCTCCCTGGACTGGAAGAAGCGCCAGAATGCGGGCGAGACGGTCGACTTCGCTGCCGGGCCCCCCCCCTTTGGCGACGATCTTCATGACGGCGATGCATTGAGCGGTGTCGCTGCGCAACAAGGAGGGGGCAACGCAGAGAAAGTGGATGCTCCCGCTGAAGCAGCTGCACGCAAAATAGCCTGGCGACCATGTCGACATCGGAAGTCGGATCGATGGCGTTGCAGTGGCAGTGGGAGCGCAACAAGTCAGAGACGGAGGAGGAGCCGAGGGGCAGACTGATCTGGGCCCTGGGCCAAGCACACCCCCTGGGACCGAAGCTGTCAGAGATCATCCCAAACGTCCTGGTCTCCATGAAGGCCGCGAGGAGGATCGGGCTCGCGTCGATGGGGCCCTTTCGAGAGGGACGCATCGAAACTGCTGCCGGAGCTGGGCGGGAAGCGAAGGAATGAAAGTATGAGACAGCAGCAGCAGCAGCGCCAGTCAACCAGTACAGTCAGAATGGAACGCCCGTCTACGCAGCGGCACGATCACCCCACAGGTGCCGCGCGGCGTCCGTAACCAGAGCCCGTTGCGGGCGAGCGGGAGGTCGGCTGAGTAATTTTGCAGGCATCTGTGTAGAATCTTCCGAAGTTTTGAGCCCTCGACCCCTCCCTTTGCCCGCAGCTTACGGTCCTGGAGCGTCCATTGCCCCAGCCATCCAGAGCGAGGGGAGGTCTTCGAGGCCAAGGGGCAAGGACAGGGGCAAAAAGCAAAATGGTCGTGGGTAATAGCGTTTTTTTTTGTTCTTCCTCACTGGTCCCCAATGGTGGACCTCCTAGAGGCTGCGTGCCGTGGCGGGGATGTTCGCGGGGGCGGCGTGGCGCCCGTCGCGTGCCACGGGTCGCACCGGACGGTTTGGCTGAGAGTATGTTTCTTCCCTTGACTTCCCCAAGACTGCGAAAGTCGGCCGAGGCCTGCAGGCGAGTAGCAGCATCAGTTGAGCTAGCACGGGCCCAATCCCAAACCCAATCTCAATCCTCCTCCTCCTCTTCCCTCCCTCCTCCCTCCTTTTGCTCCCTCCCTCCCCCCTGCTACTTGTCATTTCCCTCGTTCGACGACGCTCCCCGTCCTCGTCTCCCTGCCGCCCCCCGCCCGGGCGCGCGGGAAAACCCTGGCAGGTCCGCGCGGCGGCCGTGGAGGCCCTGCTGCAGCTGACAGACAGGGGGGACCGGCACGCCGTCGAGGAGGCCCAGCGGCGGGCGCAGCGCGCCCATGGAGGATCGGATGAAAGATATCCGCAGAAGGAGGGAATGGAGGAGCAGGAGCAGGAGGAGGAGGAGGAGGAGGAGGAGGAGAAGGCGGAGGAGGAGGAGGAGGAGGAGGCGGAAATGGAGGAGGAGGAAGAGGAGACGGAGCGGAGGAGGAGGAAAAGGAAGAGGAGGCGGAAGAGGAGGAGGAGGAGGAGGAGGAGGAAGAGGAGGAGGAGGAGGAGGAGGAGGAGGAGGAGGAGGAGGAGGAGGAGGAGGAAGGGGAGAATGCGGAGCAAACTGAAGAGGAAAAGGGGGGAGGAGGAGGAGGAGGACGAGGAGGAGGAGGAGGAGGAGGAAGAGGAGACGGAGGAGGAGGAGGAGGAGGACGAAGAGGAGGAGGAGGAGGACGAGGACGATGAAGAGGAGGAGGAGGAGGAAGAGGAGGAAGAGGAGGACGAGGAGGACGAGGAGGAAGGGGAGGCGCAGGCGCGCTCACGGCTTCTGAACGGGGAGGTGCCCCCACGGCAGACCGCTTGGCCTGACGCGTCTACGGGAATTGGATGACCCATTCCGTTTTTTTGGGGCGCTCCAGCACGTTGAGGATATTGCCCCCTGCGGGCGCCCCAGGAGGAGGACGAGGAGGACGAGGAGGACGAGGAGGACAGGGATGACGATGAGGACGAGGAAAAGGAGGTAGAGGAGGAGGAGGAGGAGGAGGAGGAGGAGGAGGAGGAGGAGGAGGAGCAGGAGGAGGAGGAGGAGGAGGACGAAAAGGAACTGTCCCCCTCCCCTCGTTCCGTCGCCCCTCGTCACTTTTCCTCCTTTTCTTTTTTCTTCCTCCATTTCCTCTTGGAGGCCATCGAAGGGGGTTGTCTCCCTATTGGGCCCTCTTGGGTCAACTTTGGAGGCCCCCGACCCAAAAACGTGGACCCATATGTTAGCCGCCCCACTCGGGAGGGGCCATTTTGAAGCCTGTCAGAAGCGACGATGCGAAATGGCCACACTCCCAGAAAACGTGCTTGGTTTTCGACGACATTGGCCTCTCAAAGGCATCCTTGGCAGGTTCGGGGGCAAGCCATCTTGGGTTTCTGAGTTGATGTATTCACCACCGCGTGAACGTTGCAGGAATAACATAAAGAACACACAGCAACAAGACGAGCATGAACACATGTTGCCCATCAGTTGGGCTACGAAAGCTCCCGCATTAAAGGATACTTTGCAACATATACGGTCTAAACCGAAATTTATATCTTCGATGAAAGTGGTACCATCAGATGAGGAATCCATGCTTGAACCATGTATGGAGGATGTGCGAATACTAGGAACATCACGCCACGGCTTTATTGTGAATGCTCCTGGAGCAGATGGCCGATCATGTCGGACCACCGATCTAACATTTGCACGACAAGATCAGCTGGAACATTTTTTTTGGTGACGAGCTTCGCCCAGCCAGCCGGGAGGTCAACGGCAGCAGGGAGCACGAGTGGTTCGAGGGCGGTGGAGCAGATCCTGCACCAATCGGCGATCAACCCGAGGTCCTCATCGATCTTTCGGGCGGTGAGCACGACGTGAAGACAATCTCTTCGGAGGACAATTTCTCTCGCAGATCGACACTGGGACCCGTCGTCTTCCGTGAAGCCCATCAGACACGCGACGGAGGATCTGAGGCCTATGGCCGTGGGCCCCCAGTTCTCTTAGGCGATTATCAGTTTCCTACAGAAGGTGCCTCTATCATACGGCGAGGATGCCGCGATTCCATCTGACGAGTGTTTGGTACGGACCTTGAAGGATATCATTGAAGTTGAGTTCGTGAGCGGCCCCGTTAGAACGGCGAGCAAACAGAGAAGTGAGCCGGGTCGCCTTTCGTTGGGATCGCCATTCGGCAAGCGGAGCAGATCTGACGGCATCCCCGGGAGTGGCCGTGCGTCCGCTCCGGATGGGGGAGCCTGAGAGTTGTGCTCCCGAGTCCCCGCCGCGTCCATTTCAAGAAAGTTATAGACGACCGACATCGGTGTTTGAGACGCCTGACCTACGGGCCCGCTCTCCTCGCTCTCCTCGCAAGAGGAATACCGAGCAGGGTAGACCCAGGGCCCCGAGGCCGCGTTCTGAGGTGTCCGACCTGTCCATCCTATCAGGGAGGTCGAGTGCATTCAGCATGCGCATCAATGCCAAGCGTGCCAGCTACGGGCCGATATGCGCCGTGGTGCCTGAGTCGCGGCGCCTTGTTTCGTCGGGGCACTGCAAGAGGCCGCAGTCTGTTGCGACTCTTCGGGCGCCTGCGGCCCGTGCAATTTGAGATTCCAACGCGCGGCGCGCGCCGCCTCGAACGCGCAGAACTGCTTCGGTTTACGCGCGCGCGCGGCGAGAAGCCGAGGAAAGCAAGAGGGTTGTGATCGTGGAGGTCAAGGGGGGGGGGGGGGGGCGAGCAGAGATGCGCTTGCATTTCAGACAGTTGGAGTTGCAGCGACACACGCGGGTGCTGCCTTTCAGTTGGGGCGGGACCGGGAGGCGATGGCGCCTGCCGCGCGGTTCCTGGAGGTGCGCCAGCTGGCGGCGGCAGCCGAGCAGGTTCTGCAGCGACGGCCGACATCAGAGAGGTCGCCAGCAGGCTGGAAATATATGTTGCCTCCGTGCGCCAGGCGCAACTTCAGGCAAAGCACCTTGCCGAGGAAGCGAGGCGCGCCGTCCGGGGCGCTGGCGAGGCTCAGCGCGCGACTATTTCGCAAGCGGCCCAGGAGCTATGAGCAGCGGGGGATCGGATCGCGCAGTTAGCCGCGGAGGCAGCCGTCGATGTCAAGCGGGCCGGAACGGATCGCGTCGCCGCGCGTGAGGGCCGCGCTCGTTCCGCGGCCGAAATACAACGCGATCGCGGAGAGACGCGACGAATCGAAGCGACTACCGATGAGAAATTCGCAGCAAGTGTTCGCGCAGTGGAAGAGACGGCAAACCAGGTGTTGGAAAGCAGGGGGGCTGAGCGAGATCAATCGCATCGCAAGCTAAGTGATCACATATGTATATATATATATACATATATATATAGGTGCTGTCGACGACTGTCTTTCCTTCGCGGGAGGGGTTGGGTCTGTGGCCGCTTTGGCTCCAGCTCCCGGGCCTCGCGCGGCGCCTGATGCACCCGGGTTGGGGGCCCCTGACCTCGGTCCTCGCGGCGGCGCTCGGCTGGGCCGGTCACTGCGCGTTTGGGGGCTGGCGCGCGGCGCGCGCCCCGCCCGTGGAGGGCTCGCGCGCGGCGTGGGGCGAGGGGCCCGACGCCGCCGAATGCGCGCGCGCACGTGCGACGAGGAGCTGCGGCAGCTCCTCGCCCAGCAGGCCGCCCTGGAGTGGTGGCGGCTGGCGGCGGCGACGCTGGGGATCGTCGCGCTGCTGGCGGTGGTGCTCCTGGCGCTCCTCGGCCTCTGCTGCGCTGGGGCGCACTGCTGGCGCTGCCGGCGCGGGGCGGCCGGGCCGCCCGAGGGCCCGCGCAGGGCCGAGTCCGCCGCGGCGGAGCCTTCGCCCGCGGCGCGGCAGCGCGCCAGGCTGTCACTTGAGCTGCTGGCGGCCCTCGCCGCTCAGGAGGTTCGTCGCTGATGGCCTGCGGGCTGAACGTGGGCGAGCCGCAGGTGCTGGCGGCCATCGAGGGCTACCCGGAGACCTGGCAACACCGGCTCCTGTTGCGGCGCATCAAGGAGTCGCGATGGGTCGCCCTCGGCCCCGATGGCGGGCTCGAGGTCATAGACCTCGGCGGGTTCGAGCTGCCCCCCTTGGCGCGAGGCGCCGCGGTGCCGGAGCGGGTCGCGGGAGACTGCGCGATGATCTCGGCGCTCTCCGACGGCGAGCTGCTGGGGCACCGCGTGGCGGCGACGCGGCTGGCCGTCATCATGGGCGCGGAGGGCGCCCCAGGGGCACCTGCGGCTGGCAGCGGGGTGTGCTGGCGGACCGCGGACACCAAAGCGCTCGAGTTCGGGCAGGAGGTGCCGTCGGACGAGGTGGCGAGCACAGGCGTCGTCAACTGGGGCGAGCCGCGGCGGTGGCTGTTCGCGGAGCTGGCACCCAGTGCCGAGTGCGCCAGCTGGGAGCGCGACAAGCCGAGTGGAGCTGGGCGGGGCCGCCGCGTCCTTCCAGCGCGCGGCGGCGACTTCGGGTCGGGGCTCGCGTCGCTCTCGCAGGCCGCCGACCACTTCCGGCCGACGGACTTGGCGAAGATCGTCGACTGGCCCCACTCGGGGCCGCGCGCGGTGATCGAGCTCGTCCGCGGGGTGGTGGCGCTCGGGCTCACGCCGTTCACCTACCACGCGCGCTGGGTGCGCCAGGCGGGGGTGCACGGGGAGAGCGGGGTCGCGCTGGAGCACCGCATCCATGCCAGGTGCCGGCGCTGGCCTTGGGTTGCGATTGCCTGGGCGCCAGCGACCTGGCGAGCCTCGAGCTGCTCGCGCGGCGCGCTGCGCAGATCGAGCGCGCGGTGCGCGTGAACCCGAAGGCGCCGTCCTTCCAGGGGTTGGCCAAGATGACGGAGCACGCCCTGGACGAGGGAGGCGGGCTGGCGACGCGCGAGTGCACGGCGCGCATGGCGACGCTCGCGGAGCAGGAGGCCCGGATCCTCAAGCAGAACAGGCTTCTGCGCGAGGAGCTGGCGGCGAAGGCCAAGGACAAGGAGGGCCCGAGGAACGGCGACAAGGACAAGAACAAGGGCGCCTCCTCCGGGGGCGGGGGCGGCGGCTGAGCGCCGGCTGCAGTCTCCCTGGTCAACGACGTCGCCCAGTGCCCGGACCTCCTCGTCTCGGACGCTGCCGTGGCGCTGTCTGCCCTGCGGGAGGCGCATCCGCGGCTGCCGCTCCTTCATCGGCACCGCGCGAGCAGTCTCGCTTTCGCGCGCCTCTCCCCCTGGCAACGCTAGGCGGTCGAGCGGCTGCGCGTCTCCTCCGGCCCGCTGCTGGCCGACTTGAGCGTGCTTTCAGGCAAGGACGCTCTCGCGGACTTGCTTCGCTCCGACGACCTCTACGCCGTGGCGGCTGGCGCCGCGCTGGGGTCTTATGACATCGACAAGCTGAGGGTGTCGAAAGGCGACTTGGTCCCAAAGGACGTGGCGTCTGTCACTTCTCCGGCGGCCGCGAAGCTGATCGGCGCCCCGCATTTGCACATCCTGAAGTCGGACGCCGAGCTCTGCGCTGACGTGGACTCGGGGGCGCATCGCGGGCAGCCGTACTGGGGCCCGATCCTCAGGGGCAGCCCCGTGAAGAAGCTGGAGTTCTTGCGGGCGCTGTCCGCGGCGGGGTTGCTTACCTGGCGGCGGCGGGTTCGGTGCCGGGTCGGGTGCTTCTTCGTCGAGAAGAAGGACTCCATGCTCCGGCGTGTGATCGACGCGAGGTGCGCCAACCGCATGTGCCGCGCCCCGCCGCTCAGCCAGCTGGCGATGCCGGGGGCCCTGGCAAGGCTCTCAGCCAGCGACGAGTCCTTCCGCATGGTCCAGGAGAGGCTCGGGCGCGCGGCGCAGGCGGAGCTCGACTCGCCTGGCGACGACGAGCTGGTGGGCTTCTCGATCGACCTGACCGACGTTTTCTACCAGTTCAAGTGCCAGGCGCTGGCGTCCATGTTCGGCCTAGGCTACACCGGTACGGCCTCGAGCATCGCCGACGAGTTCGGGATCGCGCTCGACGACGTGTTCGACGACGACTTGCAGGCCGTCGACCCCGCCCACCCGTCCGAGGTCCTCGAGGCCTGCTTCCCCGGGATGGCCATGGGCTGGTCGTGGGCGCTCTGCTTCTGCAACGAGGCCATCTCGGAGTGCATGCGCGAGGCGTGACGGGAGACTGGTCTGCCCGACGTGCTGGTCGGCGATCGGCAGCGGCCCGCGTGCTTCGGGCCGCGCGTGCCGGCCCTGGCACCGTACGTCGACAACGCGAACATGTTGGCGGTCGGGCGTGACGAGGGCCGGCGTGTCTTCGACCTCGTGTTGGCCGCGCTGCGTCGGCGAGGGTTCGCACTGCGGGACCACGTCGACGGCGAGCCAGTTTTCGAGTTCCTGGGCCTTGTGCTGGACGGGCCGCGGCGCCGTCTGCGCCACACGCAGAAGTGTTGTTGGCGCCTGTGGTCGGCACTCGGCCGCGTCTTGACCTTAGGACGCCTGTCAGGCGACGCCATGCGGGTGCTCTGCGGCCACCTCTGCCACCACTTCGGCCTGCGGCCGCCGCTGCTCTCCACCCTGCAGAGGGTGTACGCTTTCGCGCGCGAGCAGCTGGGCAAGGTCGCCATCCTGCCGGCCGATGTCTGGGACGAGTTGTGGGTCGCGCGGTCCATGCTGCCCTTCGCGGACGCTGACCTGAGGCGGCCTCTGTGCCGGACCATCTGGTGTTCAGATGCCTCCCTGTTCGGGTACGCGCTCCATGAGACCACGGCTGGGCTGGCCGAGGTCTTTGACGTGGCCCAGTGGAAGGAGAGGTGGCGCTTCCGCGAGGTGGTGGAGTACGTCGACCGCGGGCCCAGCGACGCGCCGGCTGCAGCGGCGATCGGCCCGGGCGCCGGTCAGGACTGGGCGACAGTGATGGTGGGGGCTGTGCGGGAGGACACCCGCGCCCCCAGCGCGGCTGTGGCGGAGCCCTCCCGGCTTGGCGCGCCCTACCGGCACTTCGAGCGCGTGGAGGGCGCGGTGCCGCCGCTGCCAGGTCGGCTTACCCACGCGGGGCGCTGGTGGCTGATCGTGGCCGGCTGCTGGCGGCGGCGCGAGGCGATCCACTTGCTGGAGGCGCGCGCGGCGCTGCTGGGGCTGCGGCGGGCTGCTGGTTCCGCTGGCGGGCAGGACGCGGTGGTGGTCTCGTCCGGCGACAACATGAGCGAGCTTCTCGCGCAGGAGCGTGGGCGGGCCTGCAACTACGCTCTCAACAGCTGCTGTCGGGAGGCCGCCGCGTGGCAGGTGGCGGCCGGAGTGGACTGGCGTCGGAGGTACGTCGACACCGACAGGAACCCCTCCGACAAGGACTCCAGGCTCGGCGACCGCGGGAAGCTGTCGCCCGGGGACATTGTCACACCGCACGGGCCAGCACGCCAGCGTGCTCGACGACGAGCTGATGCAGTATCAAACCTCCTGCAGCGCGACCTGGTCTCGGCTGCCCGGGCTGCAGTGGCGCTGGCGGCGCCTGAGAGGGGCCTTGCTGCCGCGGAGCGCCGCTGTGGGGGCGGGCCCGGGGCGGCCTGGCCGTCGGCTGGTCGGCAGGCCCAGAGCTTTTCGCAGGCTGCGCTCATCTGTCCGGGGCCGCCCTTCAGGCCGGGCTCGACGTGGCCGTGCCCTTCGAGTTGGAAAACGGCTCGCACTTCGACATCCTCCGCCCTGGCACCCTGGGACTCATCATCGAGTGGATCCGTCAGGGCCGTGTCTGGTGGGTGCACCTGGGAACTCCATGCACATGGGCCTCTCATGCTCGCTCTACAGGGTCTCCCGAAGCACCAGCCGCCCGTGCTGGGCTAAGTTGTGCTCTGGCATCGGTTCGCATTATCCGGGCCGTCCTCGCCGTCTCGAACAAGTACAACATATACGTCACCGTCGAAAACCCGATCACGTCGCGGCTCTGGGTGCGGAGGCCTATGCGAACTATTATCAGCAAGTTGGGGTGCTCGTTCATCGACTTCGATATGTGCCGGTTTGGGACACCTTATCGAGAGCCAACTCGGATAGCGTCGACATTTCCAGGCCTGGATCTCGCCATTGGGACTAGATGTAATTGCACGGCACCGCACATCATTTGGAGGGCAAGGTCACAGTGCCAACCTTTGCTGGTCATTCCCGCTGCGTTTGGGTCACCAAGCTCGTTGGGCAGTACCCGCCCCGGCTCTGCCGCGCGATCGCGCTGTGCGCGGCCCGTGCTGCGCCGTCGGGGGCTCGCTATGATGAGCTTCGTCGAGGCCGCGGGCCCGCCTGGCGCTGGACTCACCTGGAGGCCGCCGCCCGTGCTGGGACAGCGCCAGGGGTCCTACGTCCGCCTCGATGCCCGACTGCCCTTGTCGTCGGCTGGGAGCGCGCCTCCGGAGCTTGGGGTGTCCGCGCCCCTGCCGAGCGGCGGCGCGATGGACCTGGTCGCTGGTGCCGCGCGCCCCCGCCCTGCCCCGAAGGCCGCGGTGGCCAAGGAGAGGGCGGCCCACGGCGGCGCGACCCCTGCGGCCCCCGTGGACACGAAGGAGGCGCAGCCAGCTCCGAAGGCCGCGGTGGCGATGAAGAGGGCGGCTCGTGGCGGCGCGGCCCCGGCGGGGCCCGCGACCAAGAATTAAGGCGCGCCCCGCCGCCGCGATGCCGGCGGACCTGTGCCGCGAGGAGCGGGCCAGCCGCCGCGCGGCCGAGGGCGCGTCCCCCGGCGACCTGGGCCCGGCGACGCCCGAGCTGCGGTCGATCGGCAAGGAGACCAGGGACCGCTACTCCGCGGCCTTCGAGGAGTTCCAGGCCTGGGCGGGCCAGCGCGGGCAGCCGGCGATGAAGCTGGCCATGCGTGGACAACCTGGACGCGGCGCTCGCGGCGTTCCTCGAGGAGCTGTACCTGCGCGGGGAGGCGACCAGCATTGCCAGGGACGTGCTCTTCGGGGCGATCTTCGAGCTCGGCTAGGGCAAGGGGCCGAACGTGCTCCCTCGCTGCCGCAGGTCGCTCCAGAGGTTTCGCCGGGACGACCCCCCAGTGTCCGAGGGCCCGTGCCCGCGCGAGGCGGCGGCGTTGGTGGCAGCAGCGCTTCTGAAGGACGGGTCCTTGCTCTCGGTGTTCAGCGGCCTGGCGTTCGGGGTGCAGTACGACCTCTTCACCGGGCCCTCGGAGACGCTGAACGTCCCGCGCGAGGACGTCGTGGCGCCGCGGACCGGGGCCTACCAGGGCGCGGCCGTGATCGTGGCCCCAGGCCCCGCGCGCGCGGCCGCCGCGGAGGCGGCCGCGTCGGCCGGCTTGCGAGCGCCCGCGCCTTCGACGCCGACGGCGGCGCGCAAGCGCCCGGCGGCGCGGCCAGCCAAGAGCGGGGAGTTCGACGACGCCGTCCTCGCCGGGCTCAAGGGCCTGGGCTTCGAGTTCGCCCCGGAGGTACTCCTGAGCCTGCAGAGGTGCGCGCTCCCAGGCCAGCCGCTCTTCTCGCCGTTGACTCTCAGCGAGTGCGAGCGCCACATCCTGAAGGGCGCGGAGCTGGCCGGCCTCGACCCGCTCCGAGTCACCCCTCCCTCTGCACGGCACGGCGGCGCCAGCTCAGCCATGCACCTGCAGCCTGCAGCTGCTCGACCTCAAGATGATCCAAAAGAGGGGCCGCTGGCTGGCGCCGCGCAGTGTAAAGAGGTACGAGAAGAGTGGCAAGCGCCTGCGCCAGGCCGCGGCCATCCGCCACAGGATCCCAGCGGGCGCAGCACTCCTCGACCCAGCAGGTCGCGACTCGTTGAAGAAGCTGACGCTTGCCGCCGCCAGCTCGGCCCGGCGGCTGAGGGCGCAGGCGAACGTTTAAAGGCTCCCCATCCCGCCCATCCTGAGAGACGACAATACACATTGGTGGGTTGGAGAGTGCTCGAGCTTTAATCAGATTCCTCGGCATGCAGCTCAGAGACTCAGAGATTCTCGGGCGACGCCTCGTCATTGGTTTCTTCCTGAATTGCTCGGTTCAGCTCGTGCGAGACTGCTATGAGAAAGTGACTCATCCTGTTGGCTTGCGCCTGCTCCGTCGCTCCGCGTGCGAATAGAGGCTTCGGCGTGCGTGGGCCCCGTGATGGCCCCGCTAGCTCACAGAAAGATGCGCTGTCGACGACTGTCTTTCCTTCGCGGGAGGGTCTGGGTCTGTAGCCGCCCCGCCCGCCCGCCTTTTGAGACGGCTCCTTTTTGATTTTCTATTAGTGGAGAGTGCTCGAGCTTTGATCGGATTCCTCGGCGTGCAGCTCAGAGATTATCTGGCGACGCCTCGTCATTGGTTTCTTCATGAATTGCTCGGTTCAGCTCGTGCGAGACTGCTGTGAGAAAGTGACTCATCCTGTTGGCTTGCGCCTGCTCCGTCGCTCCGCGTGCGAATAGAAGCTTCGGCGTGTGTAGGCTCCGCAATGGCCCCGCTAGCTCACATATATATATATATACATATATATGTATATGTATATATAGCGGAGGCCGATCGGGATGTCCTCCGCGGCATCGGGAACAGGGTCCACGGCGGAATCGCGCGCAGCCGCGCGCCGTCATCGGCCCCGTCAATGGCTGGGAGATCAGCGGCGCAATGGAACTCGGGACGTAACCCTTATGCGAGAGCCTTGCGGTGTTTCTTGCGCTCGAAGGCGGTCACTCACGACTGCGCCTCATGCAGCGAGGGCATTTGCGACGAACGCTTCGCGCCAGACGGCGAGGCGCGCGCGCGCCGCCCAGGGAAAGATTCAACTGCGAGAAGCAACGTGGCTGAGGCAAGACTTCGGGAGGAAGAAAGTGAGGGGCGCCAGGCGAGGTATAAGCCCGAAAAACAGAGTGCCGCTGCGTCTACGCCGAGGGCAACTCGCGATCGATTATCTCGGCCCGTGCACGCCCGAGGCTACGCCTCTGGGGAAGAAGGGCAGCGGGGCGGGAACGTCGACAAACCGAGCGGCTGCTTCAGTTTGAAGAGGCCGCGAGAGCAGAGAATGAGAAGCTCAAGGCAATGCTTGAACGGGCTGCGCGGCGGGAAGAGGACCGCGCCGGGGCGCGCGCTGAACGCGAAGTGTAGACTCAAGAGGCGCGCGAGAAACGGACGGAGGCGGCTGCTGCTTTAGCGCGGCAGATCCAGGAAAGAGAGGAATGGGCCGAGCAATATGTCCGAGTAGAGAAGGAATTGGAGACCAACCCATAGACATACCCGTGCCAGCATTGCGACCCCTTTCCCGGGATATGCGTCTCCGGCTCCGGGGGGTTTGCCGAGCATCTCCAGGCAGAAAGAGAAGAATGGGGAAAGGGCTCCCCTGGGGAAGGCGCCAGCGCCGAAACTTCCAGGCCCGGGTCCATCTGGCGACGATGGCGGAGATGATGATGATGATCATGAGGATGATGAGGATGATGACGAGGATGATGATGATGATGATGATGATGATGATGATGAGGGCGATGATGGCGTCTATATGGAGTGCCAAAATAATGCCCGACGCCTGATGGAGGAGTGGGCAGTGTCCCAGACAGTCGGCGCCGGCGTGGAGGAGGAACGCCTGGCGGCGATCCGCCAGGGGGCGGCGGTAGCGGCGACGGTGCCCCCTTCTCGGTTGATGGGCTGCCCCTGCCGCCGCGAAGCATTGGAATGGCGCTGGCAAGTCCGAGAGAATATTCTTGGTGGCGATCTCCGACGCTGCTACATGCCAGTGGTGGCGGCGCAACGTGGCCGGGCTTGTTGAGTCGGCCTCGCCGAACTGCGAGGAAGCTGTCAGTTGGGTGGCAGATGCTGTTGACTTCGAGAACGCCGAGGCGAAGAAGCTGAGTGACTCTGGTCATTCCGTCCGACTCGACCTGATGAGTGCAGCCGATCTCACGGCAGAGGTGAACAATATAGTTAGGGACAGGCAGTCCGTCTCAGCTTCGCCTTCTTGCGAGTGAGACTGAGAGGCCAGACCTCTCCTCGCAAGCCGCCAGAAGCACGATGAAAGGTCGCGAGATTAAGCGCATCGTGGCCTGGCCGCCCGCCAGGATTGCGGCCAGGCGCGCGCGTGCGCGGACCATATTGAGATTGAGATCAGCGGCGCGGGCAAGCTGGCAGATGGCGACCGGCCCCGCGCCAATGAAACGGGATGTAGGAACTGAGCGACTTTTTCCGCCCCGCGAGGCAGGAACGCTTCTTCCGCCAATGACCGCTGCAACGGTGAGCGCGGCATTGGGGCGAATATTACGAATGGTTGCCATCCAGTGTCGGTGATTTCACGCGCAGCGGGGCGAGGGCGCCGGCGAGTGCGGGCAGAATCTTTCCGTGAAAGACGGTTCCGCGAAAGGAGTTCTTTTGGGGCACATGTCGGCATGTTCGAGCACAGTGCCAATGCCTGCGCCCAAAAGGACGCGGTGGCCCTGCCGCTCCAGCACAGGCTGCGCCTGCCCAGTCGGGCAAGGACGGCGGCGAGAGCAGTGGGAAGGAAGCGAAAGACATAGAAACGTGGCGGAGAGGGTCAAATTAAAGACCGCGGCAGGAGCCGAGAGCGCCCCGCAGACCGATCCAGAGACGGCGGGAAGGATCGCTGCCGATCGCAGAGCCGCGCCTCCAGCGTCAACTTCAAGAAGAACGGCTCATGCCACGCATTCAGCCGCGACGCATGTCTTTTGTCTTCCGAGAAACGCCCCCGCGAGCACAGGCAGACCGCGCAGGAGGAGAAGCTTTCTCGCGATAGGTACGAGGCGCACTGGGTCAAGATCGGTAAAGCCCTCCTCTGCAAACGCAGCAAGGAGCAGACGTCTGCCGCAGCGCGGAACATCAATAAAAGAGCGCTCGCGCCCGCGCCCGCGCAGGGCAATGGCGGGCAAGTCGAGGGGGGGCGGCAATAGCAAGGAGAAGCGACAATGCTGGAGGCACCCGGCTGGACAGACCTGCCCACTCGGAGAAACACCTGTCGGGGCAGGGTCGATGCCCCTGGACATCCGTGACTTGATCGGCCAGCATTCGGCGACTGTGTGACCCGCGTCGGCCTGGAGGGGTCGGGGCGGACCGCCGCTGCCTCGCCCTGAGGATGGGGGCACCGCTGCGCGCGGCTCCCGCAGTTCTCTGCGCTGGATCAGGAGTCCAAGCGCTACCGTTAGGCAGGGCGGCCGTCCGCGTTCGAGACTTGCTGGTGTGGCCAGGATACAGATGACCGCGCATGTGGGCGTGGCGGCGACAGCCCGGCTGCACCAGCCCATTCACAGGGCAGGAGCAAGGGCGACCTACATGAAGTTGTTGAGGTGTCTCTAGGCAGGCGGGGTTGCGACGCCCCCGAAACGAACTCTCGAATTGCCGAGGGGCCGGATGCCGGCGAGGAACGCCCTATCAACGCGAGCACCTTCCGTTCAATGGACAACGGAAGGTGCGCATAGACCCGAGCACGCCGCGACCGCCCATGGATTCTTCGACCGATGCGAGAAGAAACGAGGTTGATAACGCGCACGCGGGGAGAATCGTTTCGAGTTCCATCATCTGCGGGCTGAGAGGCGTGCGCAGGGCGAAGATCCATGGGCAACTGGCGTGCGATGAGTCTGTCGCACTGGAACAGGAAGTCTGGCGTCTGCGGGTCGCCTGGGAGAAACGGTCCGACGACGAGCTCAGCGATGCCAGCAGTGGACGCGACGGCCAGTGCATTGCTATTGTGTCTGCTATCAAACAACGAAAGGCCAAGAGAGGTGAGGCGCCAGGCCTTCTCCGTCTGGGACCTACGCGGTTCATCGGACATGATTTCTGTCGAGCACTTGCGAGAGGCAGGGATGATTGACTCCGCCCCCATTGCCCTGAACGCGGCAGGCGGCGGCCAGTCTAGAGCCCCCGGCGCGGTCAGGATTGCCAGCGAAAAGCTGAATGAAGGGGAAATAGAGACCATTGTCGCGCCGGAGACTCCGAGCGCGCTCTCAGCGGGAGACCTCTGCATGGACCGCGGGCGCAACCAGTGGAGCGACGCGCGTGCTGCCGCCGCCGGGAAGCAGGTTGGAACTCTCAGTCGAGGGCAAGATCCCCTATCTCACTATCGATGGCAGAGGGGCCTTGGGCCAGGTGGACGAGGCAGCTCCCGCCGGCCCGTCTGGGCTTGATCGGTGGGCGCGTTTTGAGATCGGCGCGAGGTCTAGCCTGGGCGATCCCGGCGCGCTGGGTGGCCCCCCGCCCAGGCAATCAGGCGCCGCGCAACCCTTGAGATGCACTCGCGAAAGGTGATGGCAAACGTCCTTTTCGAACGGCAAGCTGCATATCCAGCCGGACGGCGCCAGAGGAAATTTGATCACGGATGGGGCAGTCGTATTAAAGTCCAATGGACCCACTTATTTCTACGATGGGCCCCTATGAGGCGGCAAGACTCGGATGGGCGAAGGCGGACACGGGTTCCGTTAGCAGTGATGCCTCGTTGGCGCTGGTGCCCGGACGCTGCCGTGCTTAAGGTGCGCGGTGTGAGTGTGAATGCCGAATCGCGGACAAGGCTACGCCTTGTCGCTCGACGGCGGCGTCTGAAACAGACGACGAGCGAGGCAGACTAATATAATCCAGCCGCCAGAATTGAACTTGTTGTTCACGACCCTCCGTGGTTGGGCGTTTTCTTCGAATAGGGCACCGCGGTCGCGTCTCCCTCCTCTTCCTCCCGCCCCCCCCCTACCGGGCTGCGATCTGCGACGCTGTCGACGCTGTCGAGGGCCGCTGGTGAGTCCAGCGGAGCGGGGCACCGCGCAGACCTGAGCGGGACCTCGCCGCCCCCGGGGGGCTGCGATCTGCGACATTGTCGCCGCTTTCGAGGGCTGCTGGTGGGTCCAGCGGATTCAGGCACCGCGCGGACCTGAGCGGGGTATCGCCGTCCCTGGGGGGCTGCGATCTGCGACGCCGTCGCCGCTTTCGAGGGCTCCCGTTAGTTCATCGGAGCGAGGCGCCGCGCGGACCTGAGCGGGGCCTCGCCGTCCCTGGGGGGATGCGATCTGCGGCGCTGTCGCCACTTTCGAGGGTTGGCGGCGGGCCCGGCGGAGTGGGGCATCGCGCAGACGTGAGCGGGATCTCGCCGTCCTTGGGGGCTGCGATCTGCGACCCTGGGGGGCTGCGATCTGCGACATTGCCTCCGCTTTCGAGGGCTGCTGGTGGGTCCGGCGGTTTGAGGCACCGCGCGGACCTGAGCGGGGTATCGCCGTCCCTGGGGGGCTGTGATCTGCGACATTGTCTCCACTTCCGAGGGCTGCTGGTGGGCCCAGCGGGGCAAGGCACCGCGCAAACCCGATCGGGACCTCGCCGTCCCTGGGGGGCTGCGATCCGCGATATTATCACCACTTTCAGGGGTTGCTGGCGGGTCCAGCGATGCGAGGCACCGCGCAAACCTGAGCGGGACCTCGCCGTCCCTGGGGTGCTGCGATCTGCGACAGTGCCGCCGCTTTCGGGAGCTGCTGGCGGGCCCAGCGGAGTGAGGCACCGCGCGGGCCTGAGCGGGACCTCGCCGTCCCGACACTGTCGCCATTTTCGATGGCTGCTGGTGGGTCCAGCGGAGTGAGGCACCGCGCAGACTGAGCGGTTCCTCGCCGTCCCTGGGGGGCTGCGATCACAAGTTTCGGAGGTTGCTGGTGGGTCCAGCGGAGCGAGGCACCGCGCGGACCTGAGCGGGGCCTCGCCGACCCTGGGGGTCTGCGATTTGCGAAATTGTCGCCGCTTCCGAGTGCTGCTGGCGGACCCAGCCGGGTGAAGCACCGCGCAGGCCTGAGCGGGACCTCGCCGTCCCTAGGGGGCTGCGACCTGCGACCCTGGGGAGCTGCGATCCGCGACGATGTCGCCACCTTCAAGGGCCGCTGGTGGGTCCAGCGGAGTGAGGCACCGCGCAGGCCTGAGCGGGACCTCGCCGTCCCTCGGGGGCTGCGATTTGCGACTGCGTCGCCACTTTCGAGGGCTGCTGGTGGGTCCAGCGAAGTGAGGCACCGCGCGGGCCTGAGCGGGACCTCGCCGTCCCTTGGGGGCTGCGCTCTGCGACGTTGCCGCCGGTTTCGAGGGTTGCTTTTGGGTCCAGCGGGGCGAGACACCGCGCAGACCTGAGCGGGACCTCGCCGTCCGGGGGGGGCTGCGATCTGCGACGGTGTCGCCACTTTCGAGGGCTGCTAGTGGGTCCAGCGGATTGAGGCACCGCGCGGGCCTGAGCGGCACTTCGCCGTCCTTGGGGGGCTGCGGGCCTCACGAATGCCGCTCGCAGAGGTATATGCGCCCATGTCTCGTCATCACCTCCGTACAACGTCTCCCAAGCTACGCATGCCCCGCATTGCGCAGGGGTTGGGTACGTTGCCAGGGTTATTTGAATCGTCTGCCCCCCAAGCGTTAGATTGTGCCGCGTTGCGGAAATTGATGTGTTATTCGTCCTCATGCGTTCGTTTGATCACCCGCGGCCGCGGGCGGAGGATTGCGGAGAGGGGGCGCCAGAAGCGCCGCTAGGGGGTCCCAGCGCAGATCCAGGAAACCCACGGGAGACCGCCACAAGTTCATGTTTATTCCCTACCTAGCCTCTGCCTAGAAGGGTTCTTACTCTCTTAGCTTAAAGGGGCCGGGCAGTGCTAAGCGCCCCGGGCGGTTCCCCCAGTCCCCTGGGAGCGGTTCCGAACAGTCAGCTGTTAGCTTTAGCTTTAGCTTTAGCTTTAGCTTAGTGTTAGCTTAGCTTTAGCTTAGCTGTAGCTTAGCTTTAGCTTAGCGTTTCGCCTAGCTTTTCGCTTAGCGTTTAGCTTAGCGTTAGCTTAGCATGAGCTTAGCTGTAGCTTAGCTTTAGCTTAGTTTTAGCTTAGCTGTAGCTTAGATTTAGCTTTTATTTAGCTTAGCTGTAGCTTAGCTGTAGCTTAGCTGTTGCTCAGCTTTAGCTCAGCTTTAGCTTAGCTTTAGCTTATATTTAGCTTAGCTTTAGCTTAGCGTTAGCTTAGCTTTAGCTTTAGCTTAGCTTTAGCTTAGCTTTAGCTTAGCTTTAGCTTAGCTTTAGCTTAGCTGTGGCTTAGCTTTAGCTTAGCTTTAGCTTAGCGTTACTGTGACTACTGGTGCTGCTTTCCTAGGGGTTCCAACTCCTAGGTAGGGTCGCACTGGGATAATGTAGTTGTTGTTGCCATCCCCGACTTGAGAACAAACCTGAGGACGGCGAAACTGTCGTCCTCGCGGACGGTGGTTGTAGCTTGGATATGAGGCCAACGTTGCCGCGGGCGCAGCGTGTCGGAAGAACCGAACAAGTTCGGATTGAACAACGGATATGAACAACATATTCCCCCAATCCTCTGTGTAAAAACAGCACGCGGGATGATTCGAACCAAGCGGAAGTTCGCAAAGGAGGCCAGCGTTACAGCGGGAAGCACATTTTGGAATAACCAAACACTTTCCGATTCAAAAACACATGAGAAACGGAGTAGCGCCAAATCTGTGTGTAAGTAAAAACACTACGCGGAGGGTGCAGGCAATCTTCCGAAGTGCATCAGGGGAGAACGGGGAATAGTATTCATTAAACAAATTGTGGAGGAAAGGTAACTAGCAGGGAGAATGTGACAAGGGATCGAAAAGCGAGGGGAAGGTGGAGGAGGAGGAGGAGGAGGAAGAGGGGGAGGAGAATAGGAGAAGGGGGGGAAGGAGGTCGCTGTCTGAAGGCGGCGCAGAATGTCTACCTTCGGCGCAGGACTGGCGGATCAGAAATTCTTTACGCTTCGCGTATCCCCACCAGCCCATCTCACAGCAGCAACTCCTGCGAAGCATGCCGGCAGTCGTGTTTTTCAGGCGTGTGTCCGCTTGGCCCCGCATATCTCCCCTGTTCCTCCTTCCTCCCGCCTCCTTGTACATCCTCCTTGTGGGGGGAGCGGGAGAAGGACGAGGCGGAGGAGGAGGGAGAGACAGCGCTCCTCGTGTGTGAGTCGTTCGGGCTCCTCGTGGTGTGAGTCGTTCGGGCGCCTCGTCCTGGTGTGAGTCGTTCGGGCCCTTCCTTGTGGTGTGAGTCGTTCGGGCGCTTCGTGGTGTGAGTCGTTCGGGCCCCTTGTCCTGGTGTGAGTCGTTCGGGCTCCTCGTGGGGCCTCTTGGGGGCCTCTTGGAGCCTCTTGGGGCGTCTTGGGGGCCTCTTGGGGGCCTCTTGGGGGCGTCTTGGGGGCCTCTTGGAGCCTCTTGGGGCCTCTTGGGGCCTCTTGGGGGCCTCTTGGGGGCCTCTTGGGGGCCTCTTGTGGGCCTCTTGGGGGCCTCCTGGAGGCCTCTTGGGAGCCTCCTGGGGGCCTTTTGGGGCCATCTTGGGGCCTCTTGCGACCTTAGAAGCGCAAATGAGCGCTGCCCCCTGAGAAGGACAACATGAGCCCAAAACCTTCGTAAAATCAAAGATTTTGCTATGAAGGAAGAGGAGCGCGGCCCCCTCAGAAGGCCAAAATGGGGCCAAAACCGTAGTCAAATCAATGTTTTTTTGCTTCAAAGACGAGCTGAGGGACCAAATTCCCCCCCCCCCCCCTCGGGGCCAGAATCCTCGTGAGGGTCGTCGTTTTTTGGCCCTCCCAGGCGTCGAAAAAGACTCCCCCGGCGACGCTTGGGAATCCCTCTCCAGGTCCAGGGGGAGGGGGTAGGGGGAGGGGTAAACCCCTCCCCGAAGGGGAAGAAGGGGGGTTGAGGACAGAGCGGGCTCTCTAAACCACTCACGCCCAAAGGGCTGGTGGGATTTCTACTTCCGTTCAGGGCTAGCCAAAATCAGCCCTCGCGGCCTCGAATTGTCCGCCCCTGCGCCGAATTGTCCGCCCCTGCAGATTCGAATCATCGGCCCGCGAAGTATTTCCCAGCTTTTGTTTGCCTGGCACTGAATTGACCCCTCGCCCCCCCGCCCTGAATTGTCAGCCCGCGACCCCCCCTGGGCCTCCGGACAACCCCGAATTATCCGCCCTCCGTCTGCTTGCCCCGCCCCCCCGCTGCTGCGGTGGCGCGAAGGCCCGCGAAACTATTGCGTACACTTTTTCTCCGACTCGCCGCTGGGTCACAGACGACGGTAAACAAATGGCACGTGGGCCACGCCATGGAAAGATGATCGATCCACTTGTGGACACGCGCGTGAAGCAGAACGCCCAATGAGTGCCCGCCATAGCCGACCGCTGAGCTGTAGAATGCGGGCGGTGGTGCAGGGATGCAGCCGGGAAACCACGCCGTGGAGGGGGGCGGGCGGAGCTGGAGCATAGGGGGCCGACGGGAATCTCCAGGGCGCCACGGAGGGACCTGGCGTGCCAGGACAAGAAACTGCGAAACTTTGCGGGCGCGCAAAGAAGGCCCAACCGGCGCAGCCGGCGAGTACAGTATTCGAGAGGATTGGCACGGCAAGGACCAGGCGGTTGGAACCCCCAGCGGCACCGCCCGTCACGCGAGGTGCATCAATTTGTATTTGCTCCGAGAGAGTACGCCTGCGCAGCAGGTGCCAGGCTGTGTAGCCGAGTGGGACCAGACGAGGCTGTGCGCCAGCCGTGCCGAGGACACCTCGCAGGCGGCGCGGGATGGGAGATTGCGAGCGTGCCACCGGTCGTGGCAGCACGAAGGAGCGCCCGAGGTCGAGGCATCGGTGGCCAGGCGTGCTGCGGATCTCCGGGGGCCCGCTCCGTTCCTTCTCCCGCGGGCCTTTGGAGGTCTCCGTTTGTTTCCGGTCGGACCTTCGAGGTGCCTGGGGGGCCTCCGGAGGTCTACGGTCGGTTCGCGCGCGTCGTGTCGGCTGGCGGCGACCCGCCGACGGCGTTCAACGTTGAACGCCGGCGGCGGCCCGTTGTCGGTCGATGTTGAACGATCGGACTTTGCGGAAAAGCCGGTCGTCCAAGGTTGAACGATCCCCGCGGTGTCAGGAGCCAATGCCTGGGTCGACATGACACGGGCCCAAACATATACACCAACACCACCTTCTTCACCTTCTCCTTCTCCCAGGAGAGAGGGAAGGAGTATGAGGGCAGAGGAGGGAGGAGGAGCAATTGACGTGGTGGTGGTGTTGTATATTTTTGGGGCTCCCCTTCCTGGGGCCCCCGTTGGGCCCGCGACGACGACGACGCCACTCACCACGACCACGACCACGACGAGGACGACGACGAGCACAACGACTAGGGGACCGCATGCGAACCCTACCCCTACACCCCACGATTTCTGAGGGGGAGAGTGGGGTTCACTTCGCTCGGCCCTCCCCCTCAGAAATCGTGGGGGGTAGGGGTATGGTTCGCATGCGGCCCCCTAACGACGACCACGACCACGACCACGACCACGACCACGACCACGACCACGACCACGATGACGACATCGCAGAATACGAAACCCGCCCAAAATCGATACTTGGAACCCGTCCCTGGATCCATTCTGAGCAGTTTTCCATCAGGGGTCGATGTCTGATTGTTCTGAAGCGCGAGACGGGCCCCGGACGCTCAAAATTCGAGAAATCTGAAAAACATTTGAATCTCGATTGGTCGACGACGCTCGGCGACGGTGGCAGCGACGACGATCGTTGCGTGATATCCGACCCCGAACCACATTTCCGGATCGTTTTTTGATGTCGCCGCGGTGCTCGCGGTGGCCACACATCCCCCGCCCTGCATTTATGACGTGGCGCATCATCAAGACATAGCGATGGAGCTGTACCTATGAAAGGTCCGGTTCGGGTCGGTTCGGCCGCGGCCCGGTTCGGTTGCGTCGGTTCGGTTTCGGCGGTTGGCCGGTTTCAAAGGCTTCAGTATGGTCGTTCGGGCCAGTTCGGCCCCTTCGGTTCGGCGGCGACGGAGCGGTCCAGTTTTGGGCGGGCTTGTTCGGCAATGTCGAGCTGGACATCGTTGTCGTGGACGGCGACCAAGACATCGCGAGGTGTTTCGCCGCTGCTGTCGGCTGTCGGTGCCATTGCTGGGCTCAAGAGGAGCAGGAGGAGGAGATGGACGAGGAGGAGGATGAAGTCGCAAGTTTTGCTACCGCTGGAGTGGATCAATGCTTCAGGTTCCAGGTTTGTTCTTCAGATTCGTTCTCAAGTGCCCGTGCCTCTGGAGTCTCTAGGAGCGCCAGGAGGCCCTTCGGAGTTTCCAGCACCCAGAGGTTTCGAAGTTTCTGGGACGGGCGGACAAACCCAGCACACGCACCCTCCAGGCACAGCAGGGGGCCGGCCCCCCCAGGGCCCCCAGGGTCCCCCAGGGCCCCCCAGGGCCCCCCCCAGGCCTCCCAGGGTCGTTTGGGGCCGGTTCGGTTCCAAC
>CAUYUJ010014826.1:1063961-1083961 GCA_963575745.1 Prorocentrum cordatum | reverse complement strand
GTAGTAGTAGTAGTAGTAGTAGTAGTAGTAGTAGTAGTAGTAGTAGTAGTAGTAGTAGTAGTAGTAGTAGTAGTAGTAGTAGTAGTAGTAGTAGTAGTAGTAGTAGTAGTAGTAGTAGTAGTAGTAGTAGTAGTAGTAGTAGTAGTAGTAGTAGTAGTAGTAGTAGTAGTAGTAGTAGTAGTAGTAGTAGTAGTAGTAGTAGTAGTAGTAGTAGTAGTAGTAGTAGTAGTAGTAGTAGTAGTAGTAGTAGTAGTAGTAGTACAAGTAGTCGTATCCAAGGCAGTTTGGAGGCCTCTTGGAGATCGTAGAGGGGCCTCTTGGGCTCTCTTTTGAGCCTCTTGGGAGCGTCCGGGGGCCCTCTTGGGCGCCTCTTGGAGCGTCTTGGGGGCCTGGTGGGGCCATCTTTGGGGCGATCGATCACAGATGGGGCGAGCATTTGCGTCAGTACCCCCGTCGGGGCCACGATCCTCGTGAGGGGTGTCGAATTTTAGCCCTCCCAGGGATAGAAAAAGGACCCTCTGACTCTCCAGGTCCAGGGGGAGGGGGTAGGGGGAGGGGTAAACCCTTCCCTGAAGGGGAAGAAGGGGGGTTGAGAACAGAGAGAGCTCGCTAAACCACTCACGCCCAAAGCGAGCTACGGCAAGAAATTGGAACACTCCGGGGAACCCTACAACAAGTTCAAACAAACACGACATCTTGATCAACGACATCTGCATCACGTGCGACGTGCACTGCGACAGTAGTGCGTGGAAGCCTCCTTCATGAATCCTCAGGGGAGGCCAAGACATGGATCAACAAGGCACTCGAAACATGTTTTTTCTCCGAATAAGATGTATAAAGAAATGGGTGCCACCGAAATTGGTAACCCAGGAGCGGCGCAGCACACAACTACACGTTCGAGAGTTTTTGTTTTACGAAATCGCTGACGCCCAGGACGGGATACACCAGAGCGCGGTGAAATCTTGGCTCCACGATCGAGGTGCGCGTTGTCGCCTCGCTCCTGTTGGGCCTACGATATGTGCTCGAGAAGCGGTGCCTCAAGGTGGACGCGGGAGCGGGCGTCATCAAAGTCAGCGGCAAGCCAATCATGCGCGCGACGGTGGAGGCGGACACTCTGAACATCAATATGTTGGACCTTGATTGAGGAAATTGGTCAGAACTCCAATCCGCACGGGAGTGGGCAGAGGTGGAGAGAAAAGTCAGAGAGCGCCTCTCGCAAAGTAAGGCTCGCGGAGGCAAAGGGGCTTCCAATTAAACAACAAAGCATCGGACGTCTGGGCGCCGATTTCGGTGTCTATGTGTATATATATATATATATATATATATATATATATATGTGTGTGTGTATCCGGTGCCACCCCAACATACGTATACTGTATGTGCGTCGCCCCCTCAGGGGCGACGCGCGCACCGAGAAATCTCATAGTATATGCGTCGTGCCGGGCGCTTTCTGGCCACACCGCTCGGGAAACAATATACTGCAAGATAGGCGTACACATATATATATATATATATATATATATATGTATATATACATATATATATATATATATATATAGATGTTCGGGTCGGACGCGCGCCTCCAAGGAGGACCATACAGCATCAGTATGTCCTTGTGCGTCCCATATGCAGGCCTTGCTCGGGCCCTGAGGCAGTGCAGAAGCCAATCCGGGACGTGAAACTGCGAGGGGTCCGGGGGCCGATTTGGATCGGGGCTCGTCGAGCAGGTGTTCACGTGAGGAAAGCCGAGGAGGAGGAAGGGGGAGGAGATGATGGGCCTGTTTTCCACCACCACCATAAGTTGGAGGTGGGAGGGAGGGGGTCCTCCACCTCTTCTTTTTCTTATTATTATTATTCGTACTATTATTATTTTTATTATGTTTATTATTTTTCTTCTTCTTCTTCTTCCTCCTCCTCCTCCTCATCATCGTCCACCTTCCCCCACAACTTATGGTTGTCGTGGTGGAAAACAGGCTCATCAGGAGAGGGGGGTGAGGAGGATGAAGAGGATAGGTAAACGTGTTGGAACTGACAGATTCCGATACCGCTGCCCGTCTTTTGTCGACACCGCTGGATTCGCCCCAAAATCATGGACGGATTGCACCCCTGGGGGAGGTCTTCATCCTCCTCCTGCCTCCTTCCGTAGCCATCGTGGCTCAAGCCGGCACGTTCCGAGCAGACTTGCTCCAGCAACAATCTTCTGGTACTATCTGGGATCAGGTGACCATTGCGGGCGGGGCCATGTTCGGAATGATGGATCCTCCCATCACCACTCTGATGCTCCGCAATGTGCCCCGAAGCTACTCCCAAGAGCAGCTCCTGACGGAGATCCAGGACGCGTTGGGCAGCGTTGCCGATTTCAATCTCTTATTTTTGCCTTGGGACTCGCGTAACAATTGCAACGTCGGCTATGCGTTCCTGAACTTGTGTGACGCGGAGGGGGCGGAACGGTGTCGCGGGGTCCTCAGCGAGTACAATTTCCGCAGGTCATTCAAGCCGAAGCAGTGCAGCGTGTTCCCAGCCCACATACAGGGGCTGGAGAGCAACCTGATCCACCTCGTCGAGATGTCCTTGGGCAAGACGGCCACGGGGGGCGAGCCCGACAAGGGCATGCCAGTCGTCATCTGGCAGGGGCAGACTCTCAGGTTTCCGCAGTTCGCCGCCGCCCTCCACCAGCTCACCGACGCGCCCGTGGGGCTCAGGCTGCCTGGTCAGCCCTGCGGCAGCGCGAGTCCGCTCTTCTGGTCCGACACGGCCCTGCCGCAGGAGCGCGCGCCAGGGCTTGAGGCCGTGACGACGCGCAGGCCGCCTACGTCCACCAATGGGACGACGGCGCCCAGGCCGCGCGTGCAGGCGCCGTCGCTGGGGAAGGGCTCCGCGGAGGCTGCCACTGGGCTTTCGAAGCACGTGACCAAAGCCAGCCTCCCGGGGAGGTGCGGCAGCAGCGGCAGTCGCGCCCCGGAGGGGGACGTCGGCAAGGACGACGATTTCAGCCTCCTGCTGGCAGCGGTGGCGCTCGCCAAGCGCGTCGCGACTGCCATGGGCGAGAGGCAGCGCCTCTCGCTGCAAGATCGCCGCGCCGCCGTTCGAATTCGACGTCCGCCTTCCCCTCCGCCGCCCACCTGGGCCTTCCTGGACATGCTGAAGCCGCCCCCAGGCCTGGAGCTCCCGCCCGGCCTCCAGCTCGACGCCCCCCCGGAGCTTGCGGCGCGGCCAGCGGCGCCTGCGCGCCAGCCTGCGCCCGCAGGCCCGGAAGTGTGCGGCACGCCAGCGCTCGCCCGCGGGTTTGCCGCCCCCCCCGCACCAGCGCGCGAGGCTGCGGGCGGAGTGGTCGGAGGCGTGGCCAGCGAGGGTCGGGCGCGGCCGCCGACGGCGGCGGCGAGGGGGCCGAGAGTCCTCGAGCTGGGGGAGGACCTCCACGCGCGGGTGTTCGAGAAGTTCTTCGAGAAGTGCTCCAGCGACCCGGGGGTGGCCTTCCGGCCACGCTGGCAGCTGGGCTTCCAGGGGCCGCTCCGGCGGCAGCCGCGGCTTCATTGAGCCGCCGGGCGGCTCCGGCGAACTGCCGACCAGGACGTCGGCAGCCTGCAGGTCGTGAGTCGACATTGTGGCATCCCGGTGCCAGAATTCCTCTCCACCGTCCGTTTTGCTTTGCTTGCTCATTTTGTGGTCCTCATCCTCCTCCTCCTCTCGCATCGCCCTAACCCTCCCCGTCGAAGCCCCTTGCCTGGGGTGGAGCTGGACTGAGACCACCGTTTTTTGTCCTGAGTCCCAGGCCTCTTTTGTGTCACCAACGCAGGCAAGGTCACTGCGCATTGCCTCGCACACACACACATGCTGCCCCTTGTGGGCGTTTGAAGCAGTATCCAATCTCAGTGCGCCCGACAGCGACAATTCTTCGGCCACTTCGGCCTTCGGGCAGGTCCCTGCCCGCCGCTTCTGGGAGGCGGCACTTAAGAAGCAAGCTTAGAGCCAGCGGCTGTTTAACTAATCACCACTTTCGAAGCCAGTGCCGATTCGGACCATTCTACATTGGTGGCACTCGCCGTTCCAACACGCAGTTTGTTGCAGTTGCCGTTCGGTTTCCTTCTGCGCGCTTTGCGGGGTCGTTCCTTCCATACGTCATTAATAGTGACATTCCACACTTCCTCGATCGACTGCGTCCGCCTGCCATTGTCAGGCATTACTGTTGCTCGCAGTTCGACAACGAAAAGTGTGCGGGGAAGGCAGGCGGTGTTCTGCAGTGGCCTTGTCGTGGCATCTTTCTGTATTGTGTGCCGCGAGGCGATGGCCCGGGAAGAAGGGGCGGGGGTTTTGTCAACGGCACCGCAACGGGTACTTACGAACGGGTACTTTGCAATTTTGCCGAAAGTTGCCACTTTAGGGCCTCTTTCTGGCAATGCAGCGTTGCCCGCATCGGGAAGGGTTGGGTTCGCTGGGTCACTGGCCAAAGTACCTGTTAGTGGAGTCCCCGTTTGAGGGGCGCTGATTTTGGGGGATGGTGGGATGACTGAGGAGATGGCCGCGCCACATACAAATAGGGAACCGCGCTCTATGCACCGACGTTTTTGTGCGGCCCTGCACGGACCTTTGCGCAAGAAAGCGGAGCTTGGTGTATACGGGACCTTGGTGGATACATTTCCCAATGTTTCTTGGGAAAGCGGGCAAACAAGTATACACTACACCACCCCGACGTCGTTCCCTACCCTCACAAAGTCCTGGGATTGGAAGACGGCCCGCCACTGGTAATGTATAGGCTCCAGTTTCCGAACAAAGCCGCTTGACAAAGCCGCACCTAGTTAGCGCATTGGCACGGAAACATCGCGAACTCGTACATGCAGGACACATCAATCAAACAGCATGTACGCCATGAATGACGGGAATGGTGTGGAGCCACCAGCAGACATTGTGTTTTGTGATCCGTTGTTGGGCAATTTGCATGCGATAAGCGCCAGGGGGAGGGGAGGAGGGGGGATGGAGGAAGGGAAGAAGAGTAGCGCAGGCAGTCAGCTGGAGGGGGCAGTGCTGCCCGATTGCCGCGTGTACGTCTGAGGGATGTTGTGTAGCAGAGCTTGTACAGTGCTGCAGAGCATGCACGACTAGAGCCCACATAACAACTTGAAGACGGACACAGGATTCCAACATTGGAGATGTTCTCCAAATCCAAAGTGGGGTTCTTGTTTTCTCTGGGCACCTCGGGCAGGAACCAGAACACACTACATCACCCACTCACTCACTCACTCACTCACACACTCATCATCATCACTCATTCACTCAGTCATCACGTCGCCATCACTCGCACACACACGCTTATCACCATCAACATCAGTAGCATCATCACCACATCACCATCATCAACATCAGTAGCATCATCACCATCACTCACTCACTCATTCATTCGCTCCCACTCACTCCTCCACTCATCATCATCGCAATCATCATCGCCATCACTCACACACTCACACTCACATGCGCTCACACACAGGCCATCTTGATCACCTTGACCATCACTCGATCATAAACTCGCTCACCAACTCACTCATCATCTGCATCATCCTCGTCATCATCATCATCATCATCACTCATTCAGTCATTCACTCAGTCACTCACCCACTCATTCGCTAGCTTGTATATGGGGAAGTATCAGGCGGCAGGCTCGTCTGTAAGTGAACTGTGAGGAAGTCTCAGGCGGGAGCCCCCTCCCTATGGGGCCCGCACTTCATGTTTTTCATCCGAGCGGGTCACCCTCGAACCTGTAACTGTCATCACTTTTGGGCTCCCGATGCCTGAACATGGGGGAAGTATCAGGCGGGAGCTTCGTCTATGAGTGAATTGCGCAAGGTTTCTCAGGCGGGATCCCCCTCCCTATGGGGCCCGCACTTCATGTTTTTAGTCCGAGCGGGTCATCCTCGAACTTGTAATCGTCGTCATTTTTGGGCTCCTGAGGCCTGAATATGGGGGAAGTATCAGGCGGGAGCCTCGTCTGTAAGTGAATTGCGCAAGGTTTCTCAGGCGGGAGCCCCCTCCCTATGGGGCCCGCATTTCATGTTTTTCATCCGAGCGGGTCACCCTCGAACCTGTAACTGTCATCACGTTTTGGCTCCCGAGGCCTGAATATGGGGGAAGTATCAGGCGGGAGCCTCGTCTGTAAGTGAACTGTGAGGAAGTATCAGGCGGGAGCCCCCTCCCTATGGGCCCGCACATAATGTTTTCAGTCCGAGCGGGTCATCCTCAACTTTGTAAGTGTCGTCATGTTGGGTCGTCCAAGGCCTGAACATGGAGGAAGTATCAGGCGGGTAGCCTCGTCTGTGAGTGAACTGTGAGGAAGTCTTTGGCGGGAGCCCCCTCCCAATGCGCTCTTCAGGGGGCGATTCGCCCAACATATCAGGTGAGGAGGAAGAAAAGGAACAGGAGGTGAGGACGACGACGGCGGCCGGGCGCAGGGGGGAACCCTTGCGTCCGGGCTGGGGGTGGTAACCCATCCTCGGTCGAAGCGGGGGCAGAGCTCGGGGCCGCACACCTTGCGCTGCTCGAGTTTCACTCTGATTCACGCGTCCTACCTCACCTCCACGCTGTCGCAGGGCCAGACGCTCCGCAAGGGCGTCACCTTCGACTGCGCGAGGGACGAGGACGCTGGCCGCACGGGCATGTCGGACGACCAGTGGTGGCTGCACCCCTGCGTCATGCTCTCCCGCGCCACGCGCATGCGGAACATGCCGATGCTGCGGCCGCTGACGCGGGAGTTTCTGGAGCGCGGGCCGCCGCGGTCCTTGCGGAAGGCGGTCGAAAAGTTCGATGAGAAAGCGGAGAGCTCCAGGGATGAGGCCGAGCGGCTCGCCGCAGAGTTTGGTTTCGTGCTGCCTCCCGCCTAAGCGCGGCCGTGACTGGCTTGGGGCCGCGGGGTTGTCCCAACGGCTTGCTCCCGCGCCCCAGCGGTTCGCGCGGTTGCCCCGACGGCCTGGCCCGCGGGGTTATCCCAACGGCCGTGCGACACGGCCATTCGAGAACGCGCCCGCGTTGGCCGAGGCGGCGATGGCGTCGAGGAAAATCGACGCGCGCGCTCTTGCAATAGACATGCGAGGAGGTGGTGGGTGACGGAACGCACGGCAGGAGGGCGACGCAAGGGCGACGCGGGGAGCGGGTGAGGGCCTTGCGTCAGGGCGAGAATGATAATGACGCGGAGAAGACAATCATAGCGCCTCATTAATTGCGAGGGCGACAGTGAAGGTCGTTTTCAGACTAGCCGAACAGATTGTCATGCGGGGTCTTTCCGTCTGAGTAATTTCGATGATTGGTCAGTTGTTCAGCAATTATTTACATATGCGCAGTGCTTACACCAGGCGCCGTGTAAGCTGCGCCCGTGGCCTCTCGTCTGTATTTACAAGGCCACCCAAATCAATCGCATGCCCATTGGCCGCGATTCCTTTTAGCATTCAGCCCAACATATGACCGTGATCATATGTGTTGTCTGACTTTAGCTCCAAACCATACCTCCCCAAAGTGTTGAAACCACGTCTGGATGCGTTTGGAGCGTGCAGGGGTCCATGGCCACAAGCATCGTGCCGCTCGCGTGCGCAACAGATCCCGTAGCTATATGTATATATATATATATATGTATGGCTTGGATTGTGTTCCAGCTTTTCATATGCGGATGTGTGTCAACCTTCTTCCATATACCTGACAACGATCCGTGAGTACGGAGACAGCGGCCAACCTTGCGCAATCCAAGCAATCTGCCCATTTTGGAGACGTCGTGCCCTTGCCTTGCACCACAAACTTACGCACTCCGTTCGTGCCCCAGGCCATCTCGACTACCGCAGCTGCAGTGCTTGTTCAACACATGGTGGTTTTTGGCGGCCACGTGTTTTATTACAGTACATGAGCACCAAATGATAACTTGCGGTCCTGCTATCCCACCGTTGCGTCAATTTGCCGACGCGCCAAAAACAATGCCTCTCTAGTCTCGCGAAGTAGCCGAATGCCGTATTGATGATATTCACTGATATGCTGGCTGATTTATGACACCACATTGCTAATAACGGGTACTAGCCTGTAGTTCGAATGCAAAGAGGCTTCACCTTTCTTGAAAGTGGTCGCAACGGATGAGGATATCCACTCTTCTTTTTTTTGTACACGCACGGAAGAAATACGTTAGTATGTCTAAATCGTTGTTGATCCCCCAAAATGGTTCTCATAGTAATGGTGGCATTCCAGCGGTCCTTGCAGCTCGTTGGATTCGGAGGTGTTAGATTGTTTTCCCTGGTTTCTTCCAGTTGGAACTGGCACACGTAGATAAGCAGCTCTGCTGATGAGTTGGAAGGCTACGTCAGCGCATGCAACATTTCATCTCTCCAGTTTCTTGAGCCGGTGGCTATATGTCCGTGTTCCGCGATCCCCCCGCATACGTTCCTCCACCTTCTGCCTTCACCTATAGTTCCCTCGTTTTTCTCGTCGTCCCCCCCTCTCTCTATCCCTTCCTCCCTTCGGCCCCCTTCTCCCCTCTGCAAGCTCCCCCCCCCTCCCCCCCCCTCCTCATCCTCGCGGTCCGTTCCCCTAACCCCAGGATGCCGGGTCGCGGGCCCCACGGGCCGAGATCGAGGAAACGCGCCCCGATGGAACACGTCACATCCTCCGAGTCTTGGGTCTCTGTCTTCGTCCTCCCTTCCTCCTGCGAGGCACCGCCGATCACGCCGCGTCGCTCCGCCCACCCTTGGTCGGGGGCGGCAAAGAGGGGGTGAGGACTGGGGGGAGTGGATCTCGTGGCGGGGGCCATGGCATGTCCTCAGAGTTCGTGGTGCCTCTTCTCATTTTATTGCGTCCCTGGCCCCCCGCCTGGACCGCGCACATGCCGCCGGCCATGATTTGCGCCCCTCCCTCTTGGACGCCCCCCTCTGGGCCGCTCCCGAGAGGAGGGTAGGAGGGTGCTGCGGGATTCTGCGGGGCAGACCTCCGAGGCGGCGAGTCACGCCGAGTGGCGGCGATGGAAGCCCACCCCACAGTGGTGGCATTCCTGCAGGACGGTGCCCAGGAGGCTCCAGACCCTGGAGGATGCCTGGTCTGATGAGGGCGGCGGTGATAGCCTCGGCCAGGCATCAGCCCTGGACTCTTTATCAGAGGGTTCTCCTCTAAGTGTTCCGTATCCAATGCCCTCACCGTGCCCCAGGCCGTCGTTGGGCGAGGAAGTTCCCGTCCGTTAGTGGCGATTTTCCCACAGACGGCCCAGACGTCCAGCCAGTACTCGAGGGTTTCCTGCGAAACAGCTTGACTGCAAGCCAACCCATCTGTCCGGGGCGTGCCTGGCAGGCACATCGACGACTGAAGGTTCCTCGGGGGAGGCATGCCAGTCTATGCCCCAGGGCGCGGGCTCGTTCGATGCTACCCCCGTCTCCCACCGACCCCACCCTCGGGGGCGGGGCGCCAGGAAGCGGAGGGCGGGGAGGCTCCGCGGCCCCCTCGTCAACCCCACCATGTTGGGGTTTGGGAGGGGGCTCGGGCGGATTCGAGTCCTGCTCGGGTGAACTCGAGTCCTTGGAGGTTTCAACGAGCCCCTTGCCTAACAGTCCTACTTGGGCTGCGAACACTAACACATCTGACACATCGCTGTATATAGTCTGCGATGTGTCACTCAGGATACTGCTGCTGCCGTGCACCTAGCTTCGAAAGAGCGTGTTCTACCTGCTGGCGGAAATCCGAGGAGGGTCACTGGGGGTTCCCAACCCGTCCGCCCCCCCCTGTCGAAAACCGGGGGGGGGTCACTACAGGTTCGAACCCCTCCCCCCCCCCCAGTCCATCATGAGAAGGTGGGAGGGTCACTACCGGTTCGAACCCCCCCCCCCCTCGAAAACCGGGGTGGGGTCATTACCGGTTCGAACGACCCCCCCCCCCTCGAAAACCGTGGGGGGTCACTACGTGTTCGAACCCCCCCCCGCCGGCCAACAATTCCCGCTCCTCGGAACAGTTGGACAGTGGTGGGGATATTGGGACAGTGGTGTGGTGGGAACGGTGGTGGTGGGGACAGTGGTGTGGGGACAGTGGGACAGTGGGAATGTGGTGGGGACAGTGGGACAGCGGTGGAGACAGTGGTGGTGGGGACAGTGGTGAGGGCGGTGGCGAAGACGGTGGTGGGAGAATGGGACAGAGGTACAGTGGGGACAGTGGTGGGGACATTGGGGACAGTGGTGGGAACAGTAGGACAGCTCAGTGGTACTGCGGCGGGGACAGTGGGACAGTGGGGACACTCTGCACGAACGAAATGGGCACGGAAAGAATGGGTACAATGCCCAACAGCGGATCTTGTTCATTTTGAACAGGACTCGCTGTCCACGCCGCCGCGGCCTGTGCCCATTCGAGACAGAAGGCCGCCTGCCCAATAGCGGCCGCTGTTGGTTTGGGACAACATTTATTGTTGGGCATTGTACCCATTCTTTCCGTACCCATCTCGGGCGTCCAAACAGTGGGGACAGTGGGGACAGTGGGACAGTGGTTGGGACCGTTGGGAGAGTGGGATTGCGGTGGGAACAGTGGTGGGGACAGTGGGGACAGTGCGACAGTGGTGGGGGCAGTGCTGGGGACAGTGGGGACGGTGGTAGGAACAGTGGGGACAGTGGTGGTGAGGACAGTGCTGGTGCTGGGGACAGCGGACAGCAGTGGGGGATGTGGTGCGGACGGTGCTGGGGACCCGGGAGTCGTTTGCCGGCGGTGAGTGGGGGGGAGGGGAGGGGGTTCGAACCGGTAGTGACCCCGCCCGGTTTTCTGGAGGGGGGGGGTCCGAACCAGTAGTGACCCCCCACGGTTTTCTGGAGGGGCTGGGGGTTGTTCGGAGCGGTAGTGACCCCCCCGGTTTTCCGGAGAGGGGAGGGAGGGGTTCGATCCGGTGACCCCCCCCCTTTTCCGGAGAGGGGGGGGGGGGGGTCCAGCAGGGGGTGGGTGGGGGATTTTCGGAGAGGGGGGGGGACTCCTGGGTTCCGGAGGAAGAGGGGGGAATTTTCCACAGTAAAGCGGCGGTGAATCACGCTCTCTCCTAGGTTCGCATACTGGTCGGCGTATGTCTTTGTCCTCCTATCGCTCGAGGCCCATTTCGTTTCGCTAAGATCTCGTAGCGTGGGCGTTCACCTTCTCGAAACTGACCCCTCGCGCCCCCAGACCACCATTTTCAGCGATCAAGGCCCAGCAACACGCCCACACGTCTCTGTTCGGTGTGGCGGAGCGCGCCGCCCACTAGGGCCCTCTCAGACACCCCGTCGATCACGGACTGGCAGTCGGAGAAGATGGCGATAGGCGGACAGGCTACCTCCAGCACGCGGAGCACGGCCGTCAGCTCGCCCAAGAAAATCGAGTATTTCCATTGTGGCCCTGGCAGGGGCGTACTGGAGGGTCATGTCCTCGGCCAGTTGCACGACAGACCGACCTCCACGTCGCAGGGCAGCGTGCTAGCCGACAGTGTACACTCGGTCCGTGGCGAACCCCGCGAAGTCCCCGGCGACGAGGGTGATGTCGTCGGACCACAAAGCCCAGCTCGACCGTTGGGTCGCTGGCCAAGCCTCGGGGGTGCCAGTAGCGCACGAACTCTCTCTCGCCGCGCGTCGCCGTCGCCAGGTCGTCGAAGCGGAGGCAGGTGTGCGCCCACGGGAAGGCCTCGACGACCCCGTCCAGCTCCATGCCTTAGACGATCTTGAGACAGAAGGGCGCGAACCTGCTTCATGCCACGTTGCGTCGAGCCCAGCGCCGTCCCCTGGTGTAGCATGCCGACCGCTCGGGCCCACCAGCTGGTCACGAAGTCCGCAGGCAGCCTGAGCCGAGACGCGCCAGCCATGCGGCCTCCGTCTGCCCAGGCCTGCTCCCTGCGGCGCCTCCTTCAGCGTCGGCACCTAGACGTAGTTTCACTTGTACTTGGCCTCGTCGAATTGCCCCTGTCGCCTCGTCAACTCCTCCCACTCGAAGTTGTGGTATCGGTTGAGGTGTCGCTCGTACGCCACGCACAGCCGCGCCAATGGTCGTACATAGTTGCTTGGCTGTGCCATCCGTTCCTGGCCAGGGGGCGAGGCCACTGCGTCGGCTGCTTCGCGCAGCCAGTAGGCAACTCCACTGGCCAGCTCCCTGGCTTCTTGCATCGCGTAGATTATCTTGTCCTCCATGCGTGGCCTCGCTGGCCTGAGCATGACGGGCTGGTGCGGTGCCGCGCTGTAGACCTGTTGCATTTTCGCTTTCAGTGGCCCCAGTGTCAAGCTCCGCGAGACGATGAAGTAGTCTATGTCGTATTCCTGCCCCGGCACAGTACGAAATCCCCGCTGCCCGTCGTGCACAGTGACCCCGTCTACTAAGCTGAGCAGTCCAAAGTCCCTGATGATGCCCGGGTCCTTGTTGGTGTCGCCCCCGAGGGCCCATTGGGAGCCAGTGGCGTTGACAACGCTCTCCACTTGGTGAGGATCAGTTGGCTCCTGCGCGTGAGACCCTCGCTGGTCCAGAGGTAGGCTGATCCCAAGAGTAGGCTTCCTTTGCGCGCTCCGTCTAGCCATGCCACTGCTAGTCTCCCCTTCGAGGCTGGCGGAGAGATGTCCCAGCTGTTGATACCTCTCCGAGCGTAGTTCATGCCCTGGCCTCGCCGTGTTGTTACCAAGACTCCTACGCTCCAGCCTCCTTACTTTCGGACGCCCGGCGCGATTCTCAGCCTCAAGCCTTGATTCTTCATGCGGCCTATGAACCAGTGTATCTTGTGCTCGTGGGCCTGCAACTTTTGGGCCATGATGACGGGCACCTGCGCCAGATAGCCCACTCGCGTCATGATCCGTTCCAGCGTGCCAATGGCGTTCGCATTGATTGCGATGAAATCCTGGTGGCGGCGCTCGTCGTCAGGAATCACTACAAGACATGAAGCCCCCGACCCCAACTGCGCAGGGGGGGGGCGGGGAGGGGTGGCGGGGGCATGTTTTTTTTGTTTCACCTGCAAACGACACATTTGCATATGGCACATGTCGGTTGCCCTCGAAATATAACGTGCCACGAACACATTCGCCGCTCCTAGATTTAAAAGTGACGCAGAAGTATTGCGAATTGTATCAGGACCGTTGCGGTGCATGAGCTATAGTTGCCGCAGTGGCGGTATATTGGCATTCCACATAGATCCTCCAGACCGCATGGGCATAGTGAGCTGAAATATCACGTATGTAGCCACAATTAGGAATGCCAGCGGTGTACAACACCGTTGGAAGTAGTCAAATGAAATGGGCCGTGCGAGTTCACGTATCAGTAGCGAATGCGAATATGATAACGCGTCTTCGTAAAGCTTGTATACCAAGAACATACAATTCAGCGGGGTAGTGTTCTGACAGCGCAGGTGGAACAGGGCAATGCCCAACAGTCCAGCATAATACCAATATGTGTAAGTAGCCCAGCAAGAAGTACCGACGAAGGTCCCAAGGAAACGACTACATACACATACCCATTCTCGTCTTAAAATCTTTCATTATTTCCCCATATCCTAAGATGGGGTTCTTGTTATTACTTGGACGCCTCCTACTCCTCCTCCTTCCTCCTCTTTCCTCCTCCCCTCCTCATACTCAGACTTACTCATACTCAGACTTACTCATACTCAGAACTTTCTCATACACAGACCTACTCATACCCAGACTTACTCATACACAGACTTACTCATACACAGACTTACTCATACTCAGGCATACTCATACTCAGACCTACTCATACTCAGACTTACTCAACACACATCAGATTTGGAGGATGTCTCAAGCGGGGCGCTGGTTTCAGCACCCCTAAGGGGAGCCGCCAGGGGTGTTTGCACGGGCTCGTTCGCGGCCATTTTGTGGGGATGTCTCAGGCGGTTTGCTTGTTTCTGGGCTCAACATCCTTCGCTTGGAGAGCAGATTGTGAGGATGTCTCAGGCGGGGCGCTGGTTTCAGCACCCCTAAGGGGAGCCGCCAACATCCTTCGCTTTCGGAGCAGATTTGGAGGATGTCTCGAGCGAGGCGCTCATTTTCACCCTCCAGGTGGGCCAGATTTTGAGGATGTCTCGATCGGTTTGCTTGTTTTGGTGGCCAGGCTCGTGGCCCTAAGGGGAGCCGCCAGGGGTGGTTGCACGGGCTCGTTCGCGGCCATTTTGTGGGGATGTCTCAGGCGGTTTGCTTGTTTCTGGGCTCAACATCCTTCGCTTTCGGAGCAGATTTGGAGGATGTCTCGAGCGAGGCGCTCATTTTCACCCCCCAGGTGGGCCAGATTTTGAGGATGTCTCGATCGGTTTGCTTGTTTTGGTGGCCAGGCTCGTGGCCCTAAGGGGAGCCGCCAGGGGTGGTTGCACGGGCTCGTTCGCGGCCATTTTGTGGGGATGTCTCAGGCGGTTTGCTTGTTTCTGGGCCCAACATCCTTCGCTTTCGGAGCAGATTTGGAGGATGTCTCGAGCGAGGCGCTCATTTTCACCCCCCAGGTGGGCCAGATTTTGAGGATGTCTCGATCGGTTTGCTTGTTTTGGTGGCCAGGCTCGTGGGCGCAGATTCTTCTCAGGATGCCACAGGAGGCTCCAACAGGCTCCAGGAGGCCCCAGGAGACCACATGAGGTCCCAGGAGGCATCAGGAGGCCACAGAAAGATTCAAGAGGCCACAGGATGTCCCAAGAGGCTCCAGGAGGCCCCAGGAAGCTCCAGAAGGCCTCAGGAAACCACAGGAGGCCCCAGGAGGCAACAGGAAGCGCCAGGAGGCCTCGGAAGGCAACAGGAGGCCCCGAGAGGCCCCAGGAGCAGGAGGCCTCAGAAGGCAACGGGAGTGGCTCCAATCCCATGTGTTTTACGTATGCTCCTATCGATTGGGCCTCACCTGGAGCACGATTATTTGATGTTCTACGTATGTTTCTATATATTGTCCTTCTCCTGTGTAAGCAATCCTACTTGTTTTACTTCTGTTCCTATATATTGGGCCTCTCCTGGGGCACGAGTCCTTGGTGTTTTACGTGTGTTCCTGTAGACCCATATACAATATTACCTTTAAAAAAGGATGCACATATGGGGAGCTCCAAGCAGTGAGTAATTTCATTAATCTTATATTTCCCCCTCTTCACCATCCAATTGGCCTTCCTTCCTTATCATTAATGTCCCCCTCGGTCACGTCGGTCGATTGTTTGTTGTTCCCCATATCCTAAGATGGGGTTCTTGTTATTACTTGGACGCCTCCTACTCCCTCTCCCTCCTCCTCTTTCCTCCTCCCCTCCTCCTCTTTCATCATACTCAGACCTACTCATACTCAGACTTACTCATACTCAGACTTACTCATACTTAGACCTACTCATACTCAGACTTACTCACACTCCGACATACTCATACACAGACTTACTCATACACAGACTTACTCACACCCAGACGTGCTCATACACAGACTTACTCATACCCAGACTTACACAGACACAGTATTACTCATACTCAGGCTTACTCATACCCAGACGTACACACACAGACTTTCTCATACACAGACCTACTCATACCCAGACTTACTCATACACAGACTTACTCATACACAGACTTACTCATACTCAGGCATACTCATACTCAGACCTACTCATACTCAGACTTACTCAACACACATCAGATTTGGAGGATGTCTCAGGCGGGGCGCTGGTTTCAGCACCCCTAAGGGGAGCCGCCAGGGGTGGTTGCACGGGCTCGTTCGCGGCCATTTTGTGGGGATGTCTCAGGCGGTTTGCTTGTTTCTGGGCTCAACATCCTTCGCTTGGAGAGCAGATTGTGAGGATGTCTCAGGCGGGGCGCTGGTTTCAGCACCCCTAAGGGGAGCCGCCAGGGGTGGTTGCACGGGCTCGTTCGCGGCCATTTTGTGGGGATGTCTCAGGCGGTTTGCTTGTTTCTGGGCTCAACATCCTTCGCTTGGAGAGCAGATTGTGAGGATGTCTCAGGCGGGGCGCTGGTTTCAGCACCCCTAAGGGGAGCCGCCAGGGGTGTTTGCACGGGTTCGTTCGCGGCCATTTTGTGGGGATGTCTCAGGCGGTTTGCTTGTTTCTGGGCTCAACATCCTTCGCTTGGAGGGCAGATTGTGAGGATGTCTCAGGCGGGGCGCTGGTTTCAGCACCCCTAAGGGGGGCCGCCAGGGGTGTTTGCACGGGCTCGTTCGCGGCCATTTTGTGGGGATGTCTCAGGCGGTTCGCGTGTTTCTGGGCTCAACATCCTTCGCTTGGAGAGCAGATTGTGAGGATGTCTCAGGCGGGGCGCTGGTTTCAGCACCCCTAAGGGGAGCCGCCAGGGGTGGTTGCACGGGCTCGTTCGCGGTCCGTTTGTGGGGATGTCTCAGGCGGGTTGCCCGTTTTCATGCCCAACATCGCCGGCGGGGCTGCGCCTCCAAAATTGGTGAAACGCGCCCTGGGGAACCACCAGGGTTGAGGAGGAAGAGGGGGAGGAAGAGGAGAAGGAGGAGGAGGAGGAGGACTGTGGGAGGAAGCACGGGGATCAGGACGATGAGGCGAAGGATGACGACAAGGATGAGGAGGAGGATGTCTAAGAGATTGAGGACGAGGAGGAGGATGGCGTGAGCGAGGGAAATGACAGGAACGAGGATGAGGAGGAGGAACAGGAGGAGGAGGAGGAGGCGGGGGATCGTGAGGAAGGGCATGGGGGTGCGGAGGGGGAGGGGGAGCAGGAGGATGAGGAGGAGGAGCAGGAGCAGGAGAAGGGAGGGGGCGGAGGAACAGGAGGAGGAGGAGGAGGAGGAGGAGGAGGAGGGCGCTTTGCTCGAAGGTCCTTGACGCGAGCAGAACGTTTGTTCCGAAGTCCAGGACATATATATATATATATATATATATATGTATTCATAGGGGGTGACTGCGAGGGGGGGGCGGTGGTTGTGTGCGGGGATCGTTGGTGCACTCGCTTGGTCTGCTGGGTTTCGGGACGATTCGCAGAGGTGTACGGAAGGTAAGCCGGCCCCGGGTTGGGCGGTGCAGGCCAAACCGGAAGAACCTGCGGGAGGGAACGAACTGTAAGTCATGCCACCGGAGCCTTCCTTGGCCACATCTTCGGCCCGACATCTTCTTCCCTAGTATGGCGGAACTTCCGAAGGCATATGCACGGCGCTGTTTTGAAGGCGCTTCTTCCTTGACAAAAAAGATGCGCGGGCATATGCACGTGAATGAATGCATGCACGCGGTGGATGTGCAGCCGCGCTGCGCGCGCGTGTGCTCGCCGCTTGCATGGACGCGCTCGTGGAGCAAACATCTATCATAGATAAATGCTCACCGTGGCACTACCCTCCAACATGACATGCACTTATGGCCTTGTGTGGCTAAACGCTCGTCTTACATATCCCGTTGCCAGCTATCCTAAAACGTATGCACATATGGGAAGCTCCAAAGCTACCACGGGCTGACAAGGGGAAGGCCTGGCAGCTGAGGAGGGGGGATGAAGAGGAAGAGGCTCGCATTCAACCATACTCAAAGCTCACTCTGACTCATACGCAATCACTCGCATTAGGGGTCACTCGTCTTCGTCGGCCCTGTCGCCCACGTGGACGCGCTATTGTAGTCGACCGCTCATGGACAGACGCTCACCACGGCATGACATAAAACATGAGATGCACATATGGGGAGCTCCACGCAGTGAGTAATTTATTTTCTCTTTGGGGTGCCTCGTCTGCACTTTCCTCGGTTCCCTTTGGCCCACTCGTTCTGGTGCCCCCCCTCCTCGTCAACGCCGCCGGCCTCGCCCTCTTCGTCGCCGTCGGAGTTGGAAGCCGCTGTCGCGGCCGTCGGCAGTGCAATTGTTGCCGTCAAAGTTGTCCTTGACAGTGGCGCGCGTTCGTTGCCATCGTGCGCTGCAGTATCTGGCACAGCAACCGTCAACCCGCACGCCCCTCTCTGGATCCGCTGGGCGCGCTTCCGCCCGGGCGATGCCAGCTTCGAAGATCAGCGCCGAGGTCAAGTTGCTGAACCTAGTGCTGACGGAAAAGGTGGCGTTTTGTTTGTTTGGTCGCATTTGATTGTTCTTCCTCCCCAGGTTCAGATCAGAGAAAGAGCGTGTTCTACCGCTGCTGGCGGAAAACCGGGGGGGGCCACTGCCGGTTCGTACCCCCCCCCCCCCCCCCCCCTCCGGAAAACCGGGGGGGGCCACTACCGGCTCGAACCCCTCCCCCCCCAGCTCATCATGAAATGGGGGAGGGGGGGGGGGGGGTCACTGCCGGTTCGACCCCCGCCCCCCCCCCCCCCCCCTCGAAAACCGAGCGGGGGTGCGGGCAGAGGTGGGGGCGGTGTTGGCGGGGCAGTGGTGAGGGGACAGCGGGGCAGCGGTGGGGGCAGTGGGACATTGGGACAGTAGAGGGCAGGTAGTGGTGGGGACAGTGGTGGGGACAACGGTGTGGGCACAGTGGGAACGAGGTGGAAACAGTGGGATAGTGGTGGGTACAATGGTGGTGGGGGCAGTGGTGAAGGCGGTGGCGGGGACGGCGGTGGGACAATGGGACAGAGGTACAGCGGGGACAGTGGTGGGGACAGTGGGGGCAGTGGTGGGAACAGTGGGACAGCTCAGTGGGACAGCGGCGGAGTCAGTGGGACAGTGGGGACAGTGGGGATAGTCGGGCACTGGTTGGGGCCGTGGAGACAGTTGGGAGTGGAACCGTGGTGGGAACAGTGGTGGGGACAGTGGGGACAGCGCGACAGTGGTGGGGGCACTGGTGGGGACACAGCGGGGACAGTGGTGGTGAGGACAGTGGTGCTGGGAACAACAGTGGAGGATGTGATGCGGACGGTGGTAGGGACCGGGAGTCGTTTGCTGGCGGTGAGTGGGGGGGTAGGGAGGGGTTCGAACCGGTAGTGATCCCCCTCCGGTTTTCGAGGGGGGTGGGGGGGTTCGAACCGGTAGTGACCCCCCCCGGTTTTCCGGATCCGGAGGGGGGTGGGGGGGTTCGAACCGGTAGTGACCCCCCCCGGCTTTCGAGGGGGAGGGGGGGGGAGGGGTTAGGGGAGGGGTCGGCCGGATGGCGATGGGGGGATCAGGACATGGGGGAATGAGTATCCGGTACCGTTTTGTTGGGGTACAATTTGTACCTTCTCTGCGGGTTGCAAGTACAAATTGTACCTTCTCCCCCCCGTTAACATCCTCGCACATGTCGCGGACGTTGTCAAAAGTTCAATTTGTACCTTGTCTGCGTGGCGTCGGTACAAATTGTACCTTCGCCGTGGGGCGTAGGTACAATTTGTACCTCGGTTGCGCCTCTCTCCTCCCCTGGACTGATCCCCCCATTTGCATCCCGCGCCTCTCTCCCCATCTGGCTTGGACCCCCCCCCATTTGCATCCCGCAAAAGGGGGGGGGGGGGGGCGCCGGAGGAGAGGAGGGGGGGGGGGGGGAGGGGTTCCAGCAAGGGGGGGGGGGGGGGGGGTGGGGATTTTCGAGAGTGGGGGGGGGGGGGGGGGGGGGGGGGGGGGGGGGGGGGGGGGGGGCGACCCCGGGTTCCGGAGAAAGTTTGCAATTTTTCCACATAACAAGAGGGCGGCGGATCACGCTCTCTCAGATCAGAGCGTCGCCGAAATCGTCGAAACGTCATTCTAGATATTCAGTGCCTCCCATCATTTGTAGGATCTCCTGGGCAGATGCCCCCAAAACGTAGTTCCCCGAATGGCGTTGTCTTCGGGGCACCACCTACGTATTACACTCCTTTGCTATGGCGTGCGATTGTTTCTATTTCCCCCACTTCTGGCCTTGTGCACATTCCGCTTCTTGCCCCTGCGCCCCGTTCCACCCCCCATCTCCTCAAACCAGCGCCGACTCGCCGGCAGTCCTTTGTGCGTCCTTCCCCGCGCCCACGCCTGCTACCAATCGAGCTCGCCCGTCGCCTTCGCATCGTCTCTGCCCCTCCGTGCGCGGGCCCCCATGAACACTGGTTTCTCCGCCCGCGGAAAATTCTCTTCAGAAGCCCACGCCGAGAACCGTGGCGGAGCAGGTGATGCTGAGGAAGGTCGAGTCCATTGCAAACATCGCGAAGCAGTGCATCGCGGGTCGACGCGCCC
>CAUYUJ010014826.1:1045986-1063861 GCA_963575745.1 Prorocentrum cordatum | reverse complement strand
GCAGCGGGCGCACGGGAGGCAGCGGCGCCTCGGCCCGGAGCTTACGGGGTGAAGGGGCTGGGGGGGGGGGCAGGTGCACGCCGCCGCCATGTTCGCCTACCGGGCCGAGAACGTGGCCGTATACCCCGGGCTGTGTGGCATCTCAGTTCTGGTCCCTCGCTGCGGGCGGCCCTGGGCGGGGAGCGGCGGGGAGAGGAACCGTTCTCGCTCCTCCTCGTCCTCCTCCTCCTCATTCGTGCCCTACTCCTCATCCTCGCACTCCTCCTGCTGCTCATTATTTGCCCTCCTCCCTGCTTCTCCTCTGCCCTCCTCCCTGCTGCTCCTCCTCTTCCTTCCGTAGCCATTTTGGCTCAAGGGTCCATGTCAGGAAGGGGGGTCCGCGCACGCGCTCCCAGCTCTCTTGCATGTCGATGGCGGCGTCTCTCTTGCCTCTGCCAGCGGGGTGGAGTCCATGTTCTGTGCGCACGCGAGGTGCCCTCGCTCGAGAAGCTGGCCATCTCCGAGCGGTACGTCGCAACTACGTTCGCCGTCGAGCATTTCAACAGCAATCCATCGCGGTTCCCGAACCTCTTCTTCAGAATGCACGCTCCGTGGTCCGCAGGCTTCGGCTTCACGCGGATCTTCAACAGTGCTACGGGCTTCGCTCCCGCCGTCTTCGGGCCGTGGTCGCGGCTGCGGGGCCGACGCTCTCCGACGGGGAGCGGCAGAGAATGCTGCAAGTGAGCTCCATCGGGGCGTGCCCAACATGGAGTGCATTGTCTTGCCGACGGTGTTGCCATGCCGCCTCCCCGAGAGGCGCTTTGTCTCGTCGGGCTGATGCCGGAACCTGCTGCACGTGCCCAGCTTCGACTGTCCGACCTGCTGCCTCCGCCGTCGGCTGACAACCCGGTGACGGTGTCGCACATGTCTTCTGCTTTCTCGCTCGGCATGCAGTCGTTGTTCGTCTCCCTCCTCTAACCTAGGGTCTTCCCGATCGCAACGTGCTTCGACTCTGACATTGCGCAGGTGGTGTCGTTCATCGCTGAGCTGCAGGCGAATCGATCATCGTCCTCTCCTCCTTCCGGTTCGTCGCCTGGTGTGTGCGCTTCTCTTTCGTCGCCGGGAGTGTGGATCCCTTCGGAACTTGCTGCTGATGTTTGTGGCGCTTCCTTTGTCTGGGATGCCGATTCCGAATTGGAGCTGCGGAGTTTCGGGGATCGTGGCAAGGTGGGCGATTGTCCTCGCGCTGCTGACGGTTTTCGGGGTGTTGATGATAATCTTGATGGTGAGCCCACTCTCCCTGGCGCTGCTGCAGGAGGTCTGGCTCGTGTTTCCCTGCGTGGTGATGCTGGTGCTAGCGAAGTCGAGGACTGTGAGAGCGGGCAGCCCGAAGTTCTTCCTGGTGTGCGCCCTGCCGCTGTTGAGGTCGTCGTGCGTGGCGAGATCGATTGCCCCGTGGGCCGATCGTTCGATTTTGCTTATGATCAGTTTCAGCCTGACGTTGTCCCAAATGCTGGTCCAGGCCTCGTGACCCTGGCCGTGCTGACGATGCTGCACGCCTGGAGGTCGTCGATGTTCGTTGCCTGAGGCTCCTGGCGGAAGGCCCGCTGATTTCTACATTCAGAGCTTGTCGTTATTTTCCCAAGTGCGGCCTTGGGGAGGATCGCCTGCACTCGCAACTTCTGAAAGTTGCGGAGGTGGTGGTGCCCAAGGGGCACAGAAGGAGGTTAGAGGAGGAGGAGGAGGTTGTTTGTCATTGTTCCCTGCCCTTGCGGAGGCGACCTCTCTGTCGTCATCGTCGTGGCACGCGCGTGTTGCTGGCCACTCGGCCCGAGAGATTTACGAGATGTCGCGAATTGCTGCTCGATTGCCTGAACTGTATGACAACTATACGGGCGACGGCGTAGTTCATGAAGCAGTGGTGGACGGAGAGCGCAGTCCTCGCCAGGGGGATGCAGAACCACAAGGCGATCTTCAGGTCACTCGTGCTGCTGCTGACGATGGTACTCTGGTATTGCACGCCGCTTCCACTGCCACCAGAGCCGTATGCCGTCTCGCTGATGGTGCCCTTGGGGCTGATGCTCAAGATGGACAGTGTGACAGCAATGATCGGGTTGGTATGATGATGCCTTCTCCATTCTTCTGTGCGAAGCTCGTGGCGACTTGATGGCAGGCGGAGACGGCGTTCGCAACGCTGCGGGTGGAGCCCCCGACGATCACAGGCTTGGGGTCGAGGCCGCCGCTCGTCAGCAAGCTCTGCATGATGGCCTTCCCCCTGCTGGCGCAGATCTTGGCCTCCAGCATGACGCACTCCAGCGCGATGAACGACCGCAAGATGATCACACGTCGGCACCTCTGGCGCTGTCAGGCGGGCTGTCGATGGCGGGGCGGCTCTGGTTCCTCAAGCTGCTGACCCCGTTCTCTTAGGGGAGTGCAGGAGATTCAGCCTCTCCGCCTCCCCCCCAACCGACAGTTGATGACTGTTGGCTGATGAAGAAGTCCATGCTCCTCAGTACAAGCAGGTGCTGTTCGACAGACGGTGCGGTACGACACGTAGCTGGTTGGCGCGCCGGGGACAGGCCCGCTTGTGGCAGCAGCAGGAGCAAGCGAATGTTTTGCCTTGAGCCACAGGTACGGACACAAGCGCACTCTGTCAAAGAGCCCCTGGATGAAACATCACGCTAAACCTATTCGTGAAAATCTAGACCCTTGTCACACGGGTCAGAATTTCTCCTAGGTTTAGCACCCTTAAATATCGGCTAGGATAAGCCACAGTGCGCTGTCCTGCACCCAGAACAGTAGCGTACTCGACCCCTGCTTCGAGACGCTCAAACAAAAGAAACAAAGCGGAGAACATTAAGAGGCCAAAACGGCGATGGCAGACAGAGCGGAGATTACTGAAAGACAGATGCCTGCAAGTCGGCGGGAGCTGTCGGGGAGGGGGAGAGAGGAGAGGTCGGGAAACCACCACCACCGTCACCGGGCTCCTCCAGCGACACCGATTGGACGAGAAACTCCTTCCACGACAACATAGCCAATGCCCGACGGGAAGCTGCCTGCGACCTGTCCTTGAGCTCGGGCTGGTCCTTCCTCCTCATCACCTCCTCCTCCTCGTCGATGAGACACAGACGACCATGCGACATCAGGTCGAACAACGCTGCGTTGCTCTTGGTGATATCGTCCTTCGTGAGCGAGTCGACGGGCATGCGCCCGTGGGGAATCCATCGAACTCTTCCTTGAGCACGCTCCAGCGATTCACTGATGATCGCCAGATCGAAAGCTGTACGCCGGTCCCTGGCGCTGGCGTTGCCCTCTTTCTGCATGGTATCGTAGATCGACTTCGCATCCACGACGTGCACCTGTCGCTCTCTAGAGCCCAAGCGGCAGTCTCGCCGAAGGACCGTAGTGAAGGGTCCCGGGCAGGCTGGCATGTCGGGATAGTCATACTTGTCGAGTTTATCCACTTCACAGGGTGTGCCTCTGGCATGGTAGGGGCGTGGGGGTGGAGGAGTGGGGGGGGGGGTAGGTGGGGGAGGTGGGGGGGGGGATGGGCGGGGTGGGGTGGGGTGGGGAGGGGGGGGGAGACGGGTGGCGGGGGGAGGTTTGGGGGGGGGGGGGTCTTGTGGGGGGGTGTGGTGGAATTTGATGTTTGGTTGTGGGTTGTGTGGGTTTGCTGTTTTTTTTTTCTCTACCTTTCGGCGACTTTAATTGTGAGCCTGAGTCTCTCCCGCCAACGTGGAGGGAACCTTCCTCCTGAGCTTGCAGGACCGCCATCCCAGGATGGAGGCCTTGACTGAACGATTGTCCAGTAGTGATCTGTCGGTAGCCAGCACCATCCACGCGCCCTGCGTCGGATCGGCTGGCAATCCCTTGTCATCTGTCAAATCCTCCGAAGCTCCGACACCGCCTGCGTCCGAGAAGGACACAAACGCCATGCGGTCGGGGTCCAGCTTCCAGAGAATGATTCCTCTCGAGGCCGTTCTCCTCAGATGCTTGACGAGCTTGTTAGCTAGTGCCACATCGGCCACGGTTGCTGCCTTCAGGCGGCTAGCGAGGATGCTGGCGATGCCAGCCGCCTCGGGGCGAGCCTCTCGGCCCACCCAATTGAATTTGTATACCAACGATCGTAGGGCTCGAAACTCTTCATTTTCCAGCAAACTACGCTTGTCCGAGAGGCGACCTCGGGCCAATGTCAAGGGACGAATCTCCTCCAGAATATATTTCTCCTGGTCCACGGTAGCTCGGTCGCTCAGGAAAGTCACCCGACGGCCCGCAAAATCCACTGGGCCGGAATGACAATCACGATACTTGCCGAACTTGAATCGAGCCTCCAGCGTCTGTCGTAGCCAGGCTCGAGACTTGCTGTCCGAGCTCCCTATGAAGAAATCATCCACCTCGAGCAGCATCATATTAAGTATCTGGCCATTCTTTCCGTAGCGCAACCACCAGCAGGGTTCCAGAAGACTGCGAACGAACCCGTGACTCTCTAGATACTTGACCACGGTTTTTCGCCACGCCATGGGAGCATCGTCCAGCCCATACACGTTGACCAGTAGTAGAATCAGCGATCCAGAAGGTAGGCTGGTGCCGTCGCACGGCTCTACATATATGTGTCCTTGCGCTCGTGACATGGGATCTGATTGACAGAAGGCGTTCTTCACGTCAGCTATGTCACCTAGCATAGACAAATTTAGCATAACCTGCATGAACGTCATGATGGACGAGGTCTGTGGTGTGGGCGCATACACTGCTAGAGAGCCGGAATCTGGATCCCGATGGCCATGAACACACCACCTGGATTTCGCCGTCGGCTCCGTGAACGTGCCTTCCACCGGCTTCCACCTGCGGACCATCCGACTGGAGATGATACGCTCTGGCTGCTCTCGACGAATCACAGCTGCCTTTTCCGGGGGAATCACCTCAACAGCTCCTGTCTTCATGATGCTCTCCATTTCCTTGCTGTCTGAAGCCCGAAACTTCTCTCGCTCTTCAGGACTAAGACGCTTCATGTTGACTTCCCCGGACCGCCCGGCGGCAAACACACCCCCATCCTCGAGACAGTCACCAGACCATTCGGCCCCCTCCTGGCTCAGTGGCCTCACTCGCACTCCCTGTCCTTCTGGCCGTACCCAGAAGTATTCTTGGAAACCCTCGACTCTCTGGGGAGACCTGGACCTGGTCCTGATTCGATCCTCGATCTCCTGGACTCTCTCGGCCACGGAGGCCCTGGGTCCCGTCCCCACCACCACTGGTCCCCGCTCCACGGTTCCTGGAAGTCCCGGGGGGAGTTCGACACTGGGGGGAGACGAAGGAGGTGCGGGGTCTGCCGGCGACTCCGCAACGCTTGGTGGGGTCTCCTCGAGGCGCTGCCGCTTCACCTCGGGAGGACAACTCCCGGCGCGCTGCATTCTGATGCAGTGTGGGACGTCGGCAGGCTGCTCCAGCCTGCCCCTCCGAGGAGTACCGATGGGAGACGGAGCCGAGGGAGACGGAGGGGGAGGAGACGGGAGGGGAGAGAGAGAGGGGGAGCGAACAGGAGGAGGCGAGGACGTGGACAGAGGAGCAGATCGGGACGTTCCGGACGATCCCTGTCTCGGTAGGTCCACCTCGCCCTGGGAGTCCCCCCGGGGAGAGGGAAGCTCGGTAGGAGGTTCCGAACGCTCCTCTGACTCGGGAATGGAGGCCAGCCGGGAGGGAGGTTGAGCAATGGTCGATCCGGCTCGAGAATGGACTCCACGGCCCAGTATGGGCGGGCCCACGACGGAAGGAGCGGGTCGGGAGCTCTCCGGATCCTCCCTCCTCGGCTCGATCCCCACTCCCGGAACGCGTGGTCCCGGGTCCGTCTGGGGCTGGGGCTGGGATGGTTCATCCGTCTGAGGCGGCCCCTCTCGTTGGACATCCACTGCGGACACTCTGCGAGTGCGAGCTGCTTGTAGTAACTCCTGCCACTGGGGGTCGCGAGCCAACTGCAGCCCATATTCCTCCTCCGGGCTCGCCAAACGGACTTGTTCCGCACTACATTTCCAAAGACGGGCTCTGACCGCCACCCAAACGGTTCCCCCCTCACTCAAGACCACAACTCCCGGACCGGTCCACCCGTCCCTGCGACGACCTAAAGCGTCCGACCTAGACGACATCCGAGAGAAGTGACGCCAGACAAACACCCACTGGCCTGGAGTAAAGGCCCGAACTCCTGGGGTCTGGGCCCGGGAGGCCCGGCTAATTTTGTCACGCGCCGTGACTTCCATAGCAAGTCGTCTGGCCGCCTCGCGCGCCGCCTGAGCTCGAGCGAACTCGGCACCAGCCTCATCTTGCTCCGAGGCTGGTCGCAAGGAGTCCTGCCAGCCTGGAAGTCCTCGGTGATCGTCCGACAGGAGATCATGGGGGAGACGGGGATTTTCGCCAAACACCAGCTGGAGAGGGGAAAACCCTCCGCGATGCCAGAACCTGTTTTTATGAGCGACCATCTCCGTGATGAGATCCTCAAGCTCCTGGACATCCGCTGGCAGAAACGATCCGGCTTCCAGTTCGGCCCTCACACGTTCCTTGACCCAGCCTCCGTGGCGCTCCACACGACCATTTTGCCACGGAGAGTCCGCGTCACAGACGTGGTGACACACACCCCACTGTTCCATCCCTCTCGCGAATCGTGCCCCAAACTCCGATCCTCCGTCCGAGATGAGAAAGTGAGGGGCTCCCAGTGGTCTAATCCACGCTCGCAAGAAGGCAGACCAGACGGAGGTGGACCGGGCATTTTCTAATCGCACCACCACCTGGAGATTGGAGCCGTGGTCAACCACGTTGAGAAAGGGCCACGTGACGCCTTGGAACTCAAAATAAAACAGGTCCACGCCAACTATGTGGTTAAACCGAAAAGTGCGAGGAAGAGCCACCCGGCGATGTACTCCCGCCCGAGACCTTTCCTCACATTCCGAACACCTAAAGTGACGTCTAATCCTGTGGACCAAATGCCTCTTGGCACCTCCGGCCCTCAGAACCCTAACAAACTTGCGAACGTCCGGGTGCCCCATGTTCACATGTAACTTGAACAACAAGCGTTTCTCATCCTCCGAGGGTTCCGGTTCCTCAAGCTTGCTGCCTCCCTTGGCCTCCTGAGGCCCTCGGGTTTCCGGCTCGTCGCCACTGTCTTCGTCGGAGCCCTCGGGCCCCTCCACTTCCTCGGCTTCCGCAGGGTAGCCCTCCACCAGTTCCGCCCAGGTGGGAGGAGCCTTCTCGGCCGCCCCGCTCCACTGTTCGGCAACGGCTCGAGCCACCAACTGCACAAAACGTGGAGGGTACCTTCCCGCCTTGGAGGTGATAGTCCCTCCCTCAAGCACCGCGTGCTCGTGATCTCCTGCAGACCATTTGCCGTCGAGACGCCTGAGCAGATGGGAATGATTCGACAGGATCCCAGTAGGCTTCTTGTTACGCCCTCGGTCGTCAACCTGAAGCCCGAAACGACACATGTCTATGCGCACCCTTCGCACCCCTGGAAGGGATGCCACATGCTCGACAACCATGGAACGCCACGACGTCGCATAAAGAGGATGTTCGAAAGCAAAGAATCTTCCGTGCTTCACCTGATAGGTCGCGATCTCCATACACAGGATCAGATCGCGAAGTCCGTCCGAGACCATGCGATCCCACTCGCCGGGATTCATTCGATCGCGGTTGAGGCGGTTGATTGCTGAAAAGGCTTTGCATTCAGAACATAACCATATCATTTCCGGCTCTTCCGTCTGAATATACTTCCACAACGCCGAGACGTCCCTCGCCCGAGAGGAATCCCAACCCAAGCGTCGATCCCAGCTGAACCGGTCTCCCACTGGGGCCCCAACCCGGGACACCGCGGGAGCGATACGAGGAGGAGAGAAGACCTCGATAAAGGCGTTGCGAGAGCGGACCCTGGCGGGGAAAGATCCAGACCGGAGCTCTTCTGACCCACAAGCCAACCCGATCTGCCGAGACAAGTCCTCCACGGCTCTCCTGACTTGGAATCCGCACGCGACCTCGTGATCGTCATTATAGGAGTCTCCATCGAGCCAATCCAAGCACCAGGGCTCCTGCAGTCCTCGAGAGGTCCCACTGTGCCTTTCCGACGCACCCGGCGTACCGAAAGAAGCTGCTCCCTCGGTCGGGAGACTCGTGGCGCAAAGTCCTCGAAGGGTCCTCACACCTTCAGGGCTAGATGAATCAAGGGGACCTGCACTTAAGTTTCTGAAACGTCGCTCAAGATCTCCCAACTCGGATGGACCTCGAGCTCCTCTGGGATAGTGTACAGCTCCGCTGGATCGTTGGGAACTGTTGTCGATAGGCTCGCCGCGGGTCCGGCAGTCGTAGTCGCAGTCGGCCCTTCGCCGTCCTGTCGACTCGACTCGTTGTCGGGCGGCGGCGGCGGCGGAGGAGGCGGTGGCTGCCCGCTCCCTGAAGAGCCTCCGCTCCCAGGCCAACCTGCACTCGCCCCCATGGTCTCGGCTGAGCCGTACCAGTGGTTCTGCAGAGAGTGAAACGGCACTGACTCCGCAGTCATCTGAGCACTCACCGCCTGCGCAATCCCGGCCAGTACCGAGCCCAGCTGGATCATCATCTGGCCGAGCTGACCCACGGAGTGTTCCACGTTCGTCAGCGTCGAACCGATTGCCTGGATCTGCTCCTGCATCGTGTCGAGATTCTCTCCGAAATCCTCGAAGGCCGCGAGCATCTTGCGGATCTGCATGACCTGGTGGTAGATTTGCTGCAGCCCCTCGGTTGTCTGGGTAGGCTGCTGCTCGGCCATCGTGACGACCTCCACCATTCGGTCGATCACCTCGTGGGCTTGTCCCAAAGCCCGGACTCCCTCTGGCATGGACTCCAGCTGCCAATGCAGGCTCTGGAGGAGGGTGCTCAGAGAGTTCACCGTCGTGAGCACTGCTGGCCGCTGCCCGTGCAGCCTCCGCCGCCGAAGGAGCGGACGGAGCACCACCTCCTCCCTGGCCTCGCGGCACCCAGGTCAACCGCTCCCCGCAGATGTTGTACTTGGAACCTCCGCCGTGCTGGTTCCCGTAGTACTTGATCGCGTGCTGCGGGTGCTGACAGTTGCTCGGCTGGACGGGGGGCGGCTTCCCAAGCCACGCTGGCCCGTGCACCGTAGATGCCGTAGGAGCGGTCGACGGAGGAGCCTTCACTGGAGGTTGGCCCGGGGCGATCGACGCTGCTGTAGTCGTCCTTGCTGCTGTCGCCGCCGCCCTGGCCGCTGCCTGGAGCTCCCCGGCCCTGGCTGCCACGACCTGGGCCGATGGCCCCGTCACGGGTCCCGGAGGCACTGGAATCCTTGCCGCTGCCGCCGCCAAGGCCGCGGCCGCTTGCTGCTGCTCGAGCGTCGGCGGCACTATAGCCGTAGCTGGTCCCAGCTGATGAGCTGGATGCGGCCAGCCAGGTGGCGGCCCCATCGGCAAGGGAGGTCGATCGACCGTCTGTGGGGCCGACCCTGTGCCGTTCGCCCCTGGTGATGTCTCCAAAGGTTGAGAAACTCCCATCACCGCATCGACTGCCTCCGTGCTCGTCGCAGTGCTGCCACTGGTCTGTCCTGCTGCCAGGGCCACCAGCTGCTGGATCTGCTCGGGCGTCATGCCCTGCACCGCCTGCATCTGGGCGGGTGTGAGCTGCGTCGCGGCGGTCTCGCCTGCCGGCTGACTCTGCACGCCCGTCCCCTGAATCGGGAGCTGTGGGGTCTCGGACTGAGAGCTCACTCCTGAGTCGGACTCCTCCTCGGCGGCCCGTCGCGCCAGAAACTCGTCGGTTGCCCTCTTGGCGATGGGCTCCTTCTTCTTCCCCGCCTGCGAGGTCCTGGGAAGCAGGAGAATCGTCGCCACCGCCAGCCGCGCGGCCAGCCTCATCTCTTTTATGGATACGAACGAGTCGGGGTCGACTCCGGAACGACGAGCTCAGATAGCTGAAACTGAGGCTCGAGCCGATGGCTACGGACAGAACGGGACAAGGATCGAGAGCTCCTGGGTTGACCGTCTTCGTTGCACGATGCCAAACCTTGTCGTAGTTACTGGTCGCCTTAGTTGGCCAGCTTGATCCTAGGCCGGGGCGGGCGCACTGAGGCCGCGACTGAAAGACCCCCAAGACCAACTCGAACCCCATGAGGCCCCAGTAGATCCCATAGAGTCCTAAGCACCCAAGAGTCCTCCTGATTCGTGATCTCGTTGTCCGAGTTCTCCAGAGAGTCGACCTTGACCGTCCTGAACGTGTTTGTGGCCTCGTAGAGTCCCCTATGAGCCCTTTGCACCTTCCTGGATCTCAACGCCCCTAGCCCTATGGAGATGACCACCAATAGGAGGACCGGGAGAGGGAGCGCCATGTACCTCGAAACCTTGCCACTCGAGTCCATCTTGAGTGGTAGCTCCCCGTGCTTCAACGTGAAAGAGTCGGGCCTGAGAAACGGATACTTGCGCAAAGTTGACGCCGGGACCTCGTATGGCTCGTTCAGAGGTCTCACGATCTCAGCCATCCGGTGACCAGACCCGAGCCTGGTCATGACAATTACTTGATCGAGAGTGGCGGACACTAGCTGATTCCCAGGGAGGTCAACCACGCATCCCAGGAAATCTAGAAGATTCACACTCAACAGGTGCGGCACAGAGTCTGCCAAAACCGTAGTGTCGACCACTCCGAAAGCTCCGCCGAGGCACAGCGGAAAAAGAACCGAGCTGATGACCTTGGCCGCTCCTCCGACGCCGTGGGCGTTCTTCAGTACTCGTCGCTCCTCGGGCACCACCACGTACTGCAGCCCCTGCTGGGCCAATGCCTCTGACTCTCGATTGAGAGTGTCGAGGCCCACGAGGTCGCTGCCAGCTCCCGGATCCACCAGTCCCTGGGTCGACTTGGCCGTCAGGTAGATCGCGTCGGTTGTCAGCTCCTCCTCGGCCTCGCGCCAGGACGGAAGGGACAGGGAACTGACTCCAACGAACCCCTCGAACATGTAGGCAGACAACCCTCGGCGCTCACGGACAGGACCGCCCGTCTTGCCGTCCTTTGGCGGATTGGGGCACTCTCGTCCCCAGTGACCCTTCTGGAAGCACAACTTGCACTTGGTCACCTTCATCAACTGCTCCTGAGAGAGCCACGGCCGTCGTCGGCCTCTCCCAGCGCCGCCAGCTCCCCGACCGCCTCGGGCGCCACCTCGTCCTCGGGCTCCGCCGCCACGGCCGCCTGGGGAAACGCGAGGTGGCGGAGGAGCATCACCTCCTCTGCGACCGCCGAAGTACTCCCGGTCCCGCTTGGCGGCCCGCTTGAGATCCTTGTTCTGCTTCCACGTCCTCGAGTTGGAGAGGCTCACCATGGCGTCCTCGACCTGGTCCTCTGTCAGATCCATGTCGTCAATCTCGGCGAGCACGGCCTCGATGTCCAACTCCTCATCCTCCTCGGCATCCTCGTCGTAGAAGTCATCGTCCTCACCGGAGCCGTAGTCGATCTGACCACCGACACCACCACCATCTGACCGAGAAGGAAAGGAGGGAGGAGAAAACTGATCACCTCTGGCCTCTGGGCGCTCAGCATCCGGACCGTGGTCCTCAGTACCGAACATGGCTCCCGCTCCTGATCGGCCCGGCAGGAGACGCTCAGAGCCTGAGGCATCCATCTGATGAAGGGCCCAGGCGATGTTCTTGAACTCCAGGCTCCCTGAGGTCAGTGTCCGCAAATTCTGAGTACCCTGAGACGAGAGATTGGCGCCCTCCTCGAGGAACAGACCCTTCAGTTTGTCGGACATCCAGAGGTCGTGTCCCTCCGCCTCGGTGAACTGGGCTTATTGTCGACTCACGTACTGGGTGAGAGTCTCTTTGTTCTCCCTCGTGGCCTCGTACAGAGCTCTCCGCCCAGACCTTCGAAGCTCGTCGCCTTCGCGCTCTCCAATCATCAAGTCCATCCGCGCGATCAACGTATCCAGCCAGGTGGCCTTCGTGAGCCTGTAGTCGGTGATGTCCTCAAATCGGGCCTGCATATTCCAATCGAACAACTTCATGAACTTCTCGCTTCGACGCCACACAGGTACGTCTGTGTTGGCGTCCCATCTCCTGAGAGCACGCTTCCATTGTCGGTAGTGCCCCCAGCCGGGCCACGCGGGAGGGTCGGAATAGTCTCCGCGTCGCGCCCAGCTAGCGCCGCTGCTCCAGCCGCCGGAGGCCCAGCCAAAGGACCGCCAGCCGTTGTCGTGGCCCGTCTCATCCGAGTCTGGAGGCCACCAGCGCTGCTTCTCCCATTCTTCCCCGGCGCCTTGCTTCCGCCAGCCGTCTTCATCTCGTGCTGCTGCCGTCTCCTCGGCCTTGGGCTGGTCGGTGTTGGCGCTGGGGACCTTGCCTAGTCCTGCACCCCAGGGGTCGAACTCTTGTCCGTCTCGAGGTTCTGGACTGTCGCCCTGCGCCACGGAAACTCCTCGCATTGTTTCTCGCACAAGATTTGGGACCGTGGCCCTCATCGTGCTCTGAACAATGCTCGCCACTGCCTCCTGTAGCGCCTGTGGGCTCAGAGTAAGCCCCTGTGAACTGGCAGCCGCTGAGCTTCCGCTGTTCCCCATGGCGGTAGCCCCTGGCTGCATGGTCGCGTAGAACTCGCCTGCATCTGCGTCGGCAGGCATCACTCGCCGTGGATCCCACGCCGCTCAGCGTACAGAGCGAAGCCGGCCCGAGGCTCGCAAGCGGGTAGGCCGCAGCCGCTACAGCTGCTCGCTTCCACCCATGGCCCCGGGCCCGACCCCGCTCCGCTACCAACTGTGGCAGCAGCAGAAGCAAACGAATGTTTTGCCTTGAGCCACAAGTACGGACACAAGCGCACTCTGTCAAAGATCCCCTGGATGAGACATCACGCTAAACCTATTCGTGAAAATCTAGACCCTTGCCACAAGGAGGAGGAGGAGGAGGAGGAGGAGGAGGAGGAGGAGGAGGAGCAGGAGGAGGGAGGGAGGGGGGGAGGAGGAGGAGGAGAAGGAGGAGGAGGAGGAGGAGGAGGAGCAGGAGTAGGAGGAGGAGGGGAGGAGCAGGAAGAGGAGGAGGAGGAGGAGGGAAACGGAGGAGGAGGAGGATGAGGAGGAGGAGGAGGAGGAGAGGGAGGAGGAGGAGGAGGAGCGGGGGAGGAGGAGGAGGAGGAGGAGGAGGAGGGAGGAGGAGGAGGAGGAGGAGGAGGAGGAGGAGCAGGAGGAGGCGGAGGGGAGGCAGCAGGAGGAGGAGGAGGACGAGGAGGACGAGGAGGACGAGGAGGAGGAGGAGGAGGATGAGGACGAGGAGGAGGAAAAGGAGGAGGAGGAGGAGGAGGGAAGGGAGGAGGGAGGAGAAGAGGAGAAGGAGGAGGATGAGGACGAGGAGGAGGAGGACCGGAGGAGTGGAAAAGTGGAGGAGGAGGATGAGGAGGAGGAGGAGGAGGAGGAGGAGGAGGAGGAGGAGGAGGAGGAGGAGGAGAAGAGGAGGAGGGGAGGAGGAGGACGAGGAGGAGGATGAGGAGGAGGACGAGGAGGGGACGAGGAGACGAGGAGGAGGAGGAGGACGAGGAGGAGGAGGAGGAGGAGGAGGAGGAGGAGAAGGAGGAGGTGAGGGATGAGGAGGAGGACGAGGAGGAGGAGGAGGAGGAGGCGGAAGAGTGGAGAAGTGGATGAGGAGGAGGAGGAGGAGGAGGAAAAGGAGGAGGAGGAGGAGGAGGAGGAGGAGGAGGTAGGAGGAGGAGCCGTAGCCATTTTGGCTCAATTCTCACGGACCTAACCTCCCGTGGGTCCCGACTCCAGAGGCTCGAGGTCGCGGTGGAAGGGCAACCCCTTCCATAGGCCTGGCTGCCGCGGCCCAGGTACTGAGCGCTCGGGGGAGCGCGCCTCTCGACCCTCTGCAGTCCTTTTCAGCCTCAGTTGCCCGCGGCACATGTCCCATGGGCGCCCTGGCGATCGGTGGAAGTGCAGCCTCTGTGGGTGCGGGCAGAACCTCGCCCATTGGACCTGGTGCAAGCACTGCCGCAAAGGACGCACTGAAGAACCATCGCCAGCTCCGTGGACTAGTGACGCAGGAGCTGGGCGCGGCACCAACAGGTGGACTCGCTCGGCCAGCCGCGGGCGGGGCGCAGGCACCGCAGCGGCGCAGGCTTCGGCAGCCGATCTCCAGAAGCTGGTGGACGTGGCCACCCACATGGGCGACACAGCCACAGCCACCAGATACGCCGCGGAGCTGGCCAAGGCGAGCGTGGTCCGCCCCGTCCACCAGCGTGCCGCTGCCGCCCAGCGCAGGGCCTCGGCGACCGAGAAGAAGCTCGCAAACGCCACAGGCCTCCTGGCCAAGCTGCAGCAGCAGACTACTGATCAAGCTGAGCTCGTTCGCAAGCTGGTGGGTGACCTCGAGGCCGCGGAGCTGGAGTACAAAACAGTCTTGGAGGAAGAATACCGCACCAAACTCGGCCCCAAGGAGGCCAACACCCCCAAGCTCGACTTGCAGTCCCTGCTCGAAGGCAAGCTCAGCGCCGACGACCTCATTGACTGCGGGGACATGTGCGACCTTGGAGAAGAATACGAGCTGGGCACCGAGGACGAGGCCGAGATCGCGAAGCGCACGGAGGAGCTCAAGACCGCCATTCAGGCCGCTGCTGCTGAGCTCTTCAAATCGGCCAAAGAGAAGTGCGATGCCCCCCGCAGAGCCCACGAGGAGCAGAAGAGGCGCCTCAAGACCATGCGCCCTAGAGCGGAGTCTGCTCCTCCTCCTCCTCCTGGGGGCAGCGGTGGCGGCGCTACAACGGAGCCTGCCGCTGCTGGCGCCGCTGGCGCTGGAGGCGCAGCACCTGTCAGCGCCGCCCCAGGCAGCGAGGTGGGCGCCTCACAGCAGCCCGCCCAGACAGCCAAGGAGCGCGCTGCTACAGCGCTGGCGGGCAAGGGTGCCAGCAAAGGGGACGCCAGCCAGACGCGGGGGTAGCCCACGGCCGCAGGGCGCGGCTCGGGTGCGCTTCGCGGAGCGCCCCACGTACCACTACTTCCAAGCTGATGCCAATGATGCGCAGCGTCCAGGGGATAGACACTACCGACCACATGATCTGGCTCAGCCACCAGAACCAGAAGGCCAGCTACATTCAGTGGGGAATGAAGCACCACAACTACGACAACCAACAGCAGCCCATCGACGGCGACGGTGGGGAGCAGCTGCCTGTACCTCTCTCCAGATGGCCAGGGATGTGTATTCCCCTGGGCTGGAGACACGAGCGACGCAGATGACGACAACAGGTGGGCTTTCCTTGTCGACTGCATCCACGGCAACCCCGTCACCCTCAGCAGCTTCGTCGACTGGGTCATCGGCAGAAGCGTCACAGGAGTGGGCCCTCTCTCCCTCAGTGGCCCCATCGTCTACTTCGCCCAGAGGATGCCCCGCTTCGGCGGGGGCCCACGACGACCTGCCTGAGTCAGCCATGTTCGCCAGATCCTCGTCGGCAGGGGACTTTAATGCTCTGGGCTTCGGCCTTGCACCTTCGAGGCTGGCCGAGAGTGACGGCTCAGGCAGGGGCGGCTCAAGTGCCCTTTCTACGGCAGCCCGTAGCACTCAGCGCGGGCGAGTGGACACGGAGGACGAAAAGCAGAAGGGCATTGAGCTGAACACGGACAACAACAGCCATAGGAGGACCAGCATGGACGGGGACTGGGACCCCTTCGACCAGCTGGAGCTGGACGCAGACGCCTTCGCGACAGTTGGCTACGATGGCGACCCAGAGCCCGACAGGGGCAGCAGCCTGCCGCTCCTCCTCCTGGCGCAGGCAGCCCGTCTGAGGCCCTGGAGGCGAAGCCCTACGCTCAGGCACCCCAGGAGCATGTGAAGGCCACTCGTGACAAGATGAAGCGGTATCACAAACACGACCTTCAAGCAGTGCGTTTCTACTTCGCCAACTACACCAACTGGAACCAGACTGGGCTCGACTCTGTGAATATGATTCGGGATGACGAAGGGTACCATGTCCAACTTGGCGCAGAGACTCACCTACGAGGGCCACCGTTACACGCAGCGACCAAGAAGCTCAGCAAGGCGCACTGGAAGGTGGAGGCCAGGCCCGCCAACGATACCCAGGTGCAAGGGGAGCTCGGCCGCGGGGGTGCATGGGTCGCCGTCGGCGCGCACCTGAGCTCGAGGGCCATCCGACTGCGACGAGCGGAGTGGTCTCAGCCAGCTGCTGGGCAAGGCATGTGGGCCGCACGTGAGGTCCGCCTGCATGGCCACACGCTCCTTTTCCTCTCCGCCTACTTCGCTTGCGGGAAGGGCCTCTCGGGGGATAACATGCAGATGCTAGAGGAGATGGTTAGCAACATCCAGGCAACTGGGGCCCCCTTCATCCTCCCAGCCGACTGGAACATGGAAGTGTCGGAGGTTCGGGAGTCTGGGATCGAGGACTACCTTGACGCCAGGTTTGTGTTTCCAGAAGGGGCCTCTCGGGAGTTCGGCAAGCGGGTGATCGACTTCGGACTGGTCTCTTCCCACCTTGTCCCTGACCTGACCTTGGAGTATGACCTAGAGGGGCCATGGGCCCATCCACATCTTGGCATTCGCGACAGCTTGGAAGGAACATTCAGGGAACCGCAGATGCAAGTCCTCACTCAGCCAGTACCGCTTCCCCTGGACGTGCAAGGGCCTACGCTGGCCTGGGAAGTCTTCCTGGAGAAAGCTCGTGCTCGACTTCCAAGCCGGCCCCGAACAGAGTATTTCACTGCCGAACCCTGTACCGATCCAGCTCTCATTGACAGGCATGCTCTCTTTTCAGGTGCAGCTGAGGAGCTTCGCAAGTCCAAGCTTGTTGGCGTGCGCGACCTTGCGCACCACCGCGGCTGCTCTCCAGGCCTGACGATGAGACCTGCCATGCCACCAGCCAAACAAAGCGGACAACATGGGGGCATGCATAAGCTCGCCTTTTGGAAATGTATGGTTGCGCGGCTTCAGGACTTTCATGGACTCCGCATCGGTAAGGAGAGCCCAGGGAAGACTTCAAAACGCCAACAGGGTGGGAAGCTCATCCAGGCCAAACTCGGAAGTATCCAGGAGCATCATGTCCCAAAGGGATCTCAGGAGGACCTCATCCAGATCGCCTCAGACATTCAGGACATCCAGATGCAGGCCCAGCAGATGCCCCAACTGTCCCAGGACGGCATTACAGACTTGGCCAAGAAGTGTGTAAGGCTATCCGAGACCGTGCCGATCATGAAGTTTAGGGATGAACGAGCTGGGTTCCAGGAGTGGCTTTCCCAGAGCCTCCGAGGTGGGGGGCCAAGTGGGCCCATCGACATACCGCCACATGGGGCCGCCCAGAGGCCATACCAGCCCAAGAGCTGGACGCGGAAGGGGACCCACTATGGGACCTCTCGGAGGCTCTGAAGACCAAGCAGACCCGGTGGCAGACACTCTGGGAGGACCCTGGAGGCCAAGGGCATCCCTCTACGCAGAGCTGGTGGCAAGTTTTTCGGCAGGAAGCGCAGGCCCAGGTACCTGAACTGTCTGAACTTCAAGCCCCACAGGTCTTGGCAGCGTGCCAGGCCTTCCCGAGTTCTATGGGCATGGGGGCCGACCAGTGGAACCCCAAGCTCTGGGCCGCTCTACCTGAAGAGGCGCGCGATGAATTAGTCGGTCTCTTGCAGGACATCGAGCGCACCTGCGCGTGGCCAGAGCAGATCCTGTTGAATGAAGTTGGCATGCGTCCCAAACCCACAGGGGAAGGGGGCAGACCCATCACTCGGACCAAAGGGTTGTACCGCACCTGGTCCCGACTCAGGAAAGAAGCTGTCGCCACCTGGGAGAAACAGAAAGCAGGATTCTGGGATGCAGCCGTACGAGGTTCTGACCCTTTGAAGGCGGCCCTCCTCAGGCGCGCCAAGGCCGAAGCAGCGAGCTGGATCTCGGTCGACGGGGCCGTCCTGCTC
>CAUYUJ010014826.1:953486-1040986 GCA_963575745.1 Prorocentrum cordatum | reverse complement strand
GGCACAGCGGAGGGACGATCGGGCCCGACTCACCGAGCGCGTTCCACTCTTTGCAAAGTGCCTACTCGCAAACGTCTGAAAAACTCATGCCTGTTTTGATGCAGTGTATCGTAGACCCCCACGGCGGATCCAGGCCATTTGCGAGTAGGTACTTTGTAGTGGAACGCGCTCGTCTACCGACAGCGGGGCAGGCGGCAGGAGAAGCGCCGTCGCTTTCCTGCGTGCCCGACCGGCCCAGCCCGGCAGCCCGGCAGGCGAGCGGCAGCGGCAAGGCGCGGCAGGCGGCAGGCGGCGCTGCGCCGCGGCCCGGGGTGCAGCACCCCAGGGCGCCAGGTGGGCGCAGAGCTGACCCGCAAGGATCCGCCGCGACCACGCAGCGGCGCCGCCCACCAGCGCCGTGGGGAGCCCCACGGCAGCGGGCAGCGAGCGCCCAGCAGCCGCCCAGGCAGGACGGGAGGGCGCCGGCCTTGCCCGCCTCGGCACGGAGTGGACATCGCGTCTGCGGGGCGAGGAGAGGAGAGGCGAGCAACTGGCCTTGCAGGGGGGAGCAGACGGGGGGGCGGCCGACGACGCCAAGGATCCGAGCTGGATCGAAGGCGACTCGAGTAGGAGGAGGAGCAGGAGGAGGAGGAGGAGGAGGAGGAGGACTCGACGATTCTAGGTCGGCCTCGCGCGCGCCCCTGGAGGGGCACGAGGTCTTGGAAAGGAACGCAGGCCACCGACGACGACGACGAAGACGAACGGCGATGGCAAGGACGAGACAAGCGACACGATGACGGCGACGGACGAACGAACGCAGCAACACGAACGACGATGCCGACGACGACGACAGTGGTGGCGGTAACTGGCCGTCTGCTCGGGAGCGGGAGCGGCGGGGCGGGGCGCGCATAGCGCGCCGCCGCTGGCTCGGCGCTGGGCTACGCCCAGAGCCGAGCCAGTGAAATTGCGGGACTGCCAGTGGCTAAAAGGGACCTTGAACAGCATCGCTCGGCTAGAAAGATAGAACGCGCATGCGGAGCTCAGGGTCAATATTTTCAAGGAGATCCCCTGCGGACAGGGGTTGGGGGGAGGGAGGCCTCACTCGCAGGCCGGAGGAGCAAGAGGAGGAGGAGGACGACTGGGAGAAGGAGGAGGGGGAGGAGGGAGATGAGGGGGGAGGAGGAGGAGGAGGAGGAGGAGGAGGAGGCGGAGGAGGAGGAGGAGGCAGAACGAGCCGAGGAGGGGGTCGAAGAGGGGCAGGGGGAGGGGGAGCAGGAGGGGTCTATTGATGCAAGTGCTGGAGGCTAGGCCCTGCAGCTGCAGTAGGCGGCGGCGGCGGCCCAACAGCCCCTGCAGCGGCGTCCTGAGGAGGGCGCTGCGGTCCGTCGTGCTGGGGTTGTTGGAGGTGGAGCTCGCCTCTGTGCTGGTCGGAGAGCCGTTGCTTTGGAGCCGTCTGGGAGTCTGATGTGGCCCAGCACTGGTTCTGGCCAGCAGGGAGCGGGCAGGTTCGAGGTTCTGGGTTAAGGTTTTGTTCCTCTTTCGGCCAGCGGGGCTCGTTTTCGTGCTCCGGAACCGTGAAAAACAAATCCAGGGTGAGAATGGCACCAGATGGACCCTACGAGGACGGAGTTTGGCCTGATCCCCCCCTCCTGACAAACTGTCCGGGACCCCAAACAATTCAGGCCCCCCGGCCGTCTCAAACTGCTGGTGGCCCTTACCATCACGTCGTGGACGCCCCGCGTGTGCGCAGCACTGTGCAGCGATCTGAAGCCAACCAGGACACCCCCATGCTGCCCCACCACGTGCTGCCAGTGCCCGTCATACTGTGGAGCACCGCGATGCTGCTGTCCAGGGAGCCGCGCAGAGGCGTGTTGCCGGCGCTCGTCGTGCTACTCAGCGACGTGCTGCTGGCCACCATCGAGATTCTCACCGTCGTGCTGCTGGAGCACGGCATGGTCCCCATAGCATATCATTCAGTCTCTCCGCAGGCCACGGCACAGACATGTTGTTCAGAGATGTGTTGCGTGTCCATGTCGGACTCGTGATGTTGGGTCCCATTGTGCTGTTGGTCCCTTGGTTGGTGCTCAAAGATGTTCTCGAGCCCGTATGTAGCGTTGGATACCGACGTGGTGTTCAACTCCGTCGTCATGGAGAGTCTGTAGTGTTGGATGACGGCGTGGATGTCAAATTCATGCCCCGCATGGTCGATCATGCAAGGCATTGTAACGGGTGGTCCGGCGAAACCACCCATTAAATGGTGGTATCGGGCTAGGTGATTCTCGATACCGACGAGGTTTCCAGCTTCGTCATGAAGCAAACGGGTCTTGAGGGCAACGTGATGTGATAGCATTCGGTCCTAGAGCGATGGACATCGACGTGAGACTAGACTAGAAACCGTACTGCTGGATATCGAAAATGTGTTGGACACCGCCGTGGTGGGCACTGCGAGATCTTTCGACTCCGACATGCCGGTGCCGACGTGGCAGCGGACTCCTTCGCGGTGGATCACGGGTCAGCGCAAGATGCCATCTTTAGGGATCGCGGCGTGGTGTTCGATTCCGTCTTGGCGGACTCCGTGGTAACGCCTATTTTCGAAGTGCCGGATATCGACGTGGTGTTCGGCTCCGTCGTGGTGGACACCGCGCCAGTGCGCGGTTCGACTCCATAGTGCTGGGCAGTGAATTGGCGTTGGTCTCAGAAGTAGTTGTTTACGTGGTAGCGCTCGATTCCGTAATACTGCATACCAGAGGGTCGTTTCCGTCGTGGTGGATACGGTGGGTGTGCTCGATTTTGTCGTGCCAGATGCCGACGTGGCTCTCGACTTCGTCTTGGTGTTCGCCGTGGAAGTGCCCGAATCGACGCGGAGCGGATATCGAGTTGGATATCGACGTGGAGTTGGATATCGACGCTGTGTTCGAATCAGTCGTGATGGATATCGTGGCGGCGCTCGATTCCGCAGTAGTGGACACCGACGTGATGTTGGCGCTCGATTCCGCAGCGCTGGGTACCTACGTGGTTTTATGTTACGTCGTGCGTTCCGGTCGTGGCGAAAAGGACATGCACAACAACTTTTGGCGCAGTGGGCACCTTGATAATTTTCGATTGAATTGGATTGCGATGGGAAAGTCCCTAGTGATGCCTTGGTTGGCCGACCCTGCCAGGCCCCGTAACGGGTGACCCAGCGGGGTCACCCATTACGGGGTCGTCGTCAACGACATGCCGTTGGCCCTGCTGTTTTTCATGAAGCCGTCCACGCCGGTGGATGTGCATGTGACGCCTGCACAGGCGTCGCGCGCACGAGTGGTCCTGTTTCTGCGGCCGCCCAGTGGCGATACATGTGTAGGGGCCCCCAGAGAAAGGGATATGGCGATCGGGAGGAGGAAGGCTCGCACGCCACTAATGGAAAGAGAGAGAGAGAGAGAAGAAGGGAGAGAGAGAGAGAGAGAGAGAGAGAGAGAGAGAGAAGGGAAAGGCCCGACGGTCAAGCCGAAAGCCCCCCAGGGGAGCCCCGTCGGAGAGGACCTTTGTGTCTCCAAAGTGCGGCCTTGAGCCAACCGCACCGTGGGCCAGCGACAGGGTCCCCCCCCTAGGACAAAAGGTTGCCGTCCAAATCAAGGTCGGGCAGGTCATCCTGCCCCTTCTCCTTGAGGCAGCCGGGATAAGGAAGGAGTGATGAGGGGGAAGGAGGGAGGAGGATCGGGTGGGACGCACGCACGGCGGGGGATGGGGCAAGCGGGGTCTGCGAAATCTGCTGCGCGCAGCTGGCTTCGGCCGGGATGCTGGGCGCCTTCCTCGATATATGAGTGCCTCTGGCCCCTTGAGGCGCCAGGAACACCAAGTATGTGAACTGATTTGCGACCCAAACTCTCTTAACCCGCCTCTGTCGTCAGACTCGGGAGAGGGGGGAGCTGGAGGAAGGACGTGGACTGTCCCAGGGTCCCCAGACCCAACCCAGACCCCTTGGCTCCCCCCGTCTATTCTCCGCATTGCCATCGCCCCGTCCCTTCCCTGAGGCTTTTCTTCTCCCCTCCCCCCCCCGGGCGTGTGGAGGAGGAACAAGGAGCAGTCAAGGGAGGAACAGACACCGCGACCCCCGCAATGAGCAGTTGCTAGACAGCTCTGGGTGCGAACTGAGCGGTCCTGGCTTGTTTGATTTCCCTCTGGGTGCATTTATCTTCAGGGGCAACGTTCGGGGAGGGGATGGGCTCACGGGGGGCGGTGCATCGGCCCCCAGTAGCCCACCCCACCTCGGTGCGAGCGGATTCGCTACCAGGGGCCTATCGCAGTTCCATCGGCAGTGGTATCGCCGATTGCGGGTCGATGTTTCCCCTCCTGAGTCTGTCCTCCCCCCCCAAATATTCTGTGCCTCATGTCTAGAGAAGGACGACTCGGACGAGGATTGCAACGGCGGCGGCGTCGACGACTGGCTCCGTGCAGAGGCCTCCACGGGTCCCCGCAGAGGCTCTCGGAGGGCTTGGGAGGCCCAGAGTGGGTGGCAGGCGCCTGAGAAGCATGATGTGCTCGCCATCTCTGGCTTCCTCCACAGCCCGGACCTGCTGGATCGTCGATATCCTCTATGCCGTCGATCTTCGATGGTCCTCGATCTGCAACATCCCCGATATCCCAGGTGTCCTCCACATCGCAACATCCCCGATATCCTTGCCACCTTCGACGATCCTTGATGTCCTCGACCGGCCCGCAGGCTGGAGGGAGTCTTGAGAGCGGCATGACATCTGGCAGACTGGCGCGGCGGATCCGCATGTCGCTTTCTGGCCGCGCCAGTCGTTGAAAGTAGGTTTTTCTGGTCTGCCAGCTCCCCAACTACGTCAAGCGCCTTTCCGCTTCAACAATCGATATTATTTCGATGCTCTCAATGTTCTGTGGGCGGGCCCGAACCCAATCTATTTGATATGCCATGTTTCTACGGTACGCTCACGCGGCGTTGGCGCGCCGACGACGCCAGCGAAGGCGTTCAAGGTCGAACTCCTCGACGCCGAGGGACGCGGTGACGCAATTGGACCTGGCGGAATCCAATCTCGAACGATGGGATCGTGATCTATTAAAGGTCTTGAACTGATCGACGCGGTGCCACAGACTTACTCGCGCGCCAGCGCCGCACGAACCTAACGTGCCTACTTCTTCGGATTGGCGGGTAGCTTGTCAGTACAGCTGTGGTGCTCGCAGCAATCGGCCGTCGACAGTGATTTGCTTCCGCGCGGCGTGCGCCGCCCAGGACTCGGCCGTGGCCGCGCGCACCGCCGCGGCCGGAGCGCTCTGCGCGATCGGCTCCGGCGACCCGCACGCCATCGGTGCGGCGCTGCCGCCGCCGAGTGTACAGGGGACGTCGAGGATGGCGACGACGTCAAGGGTGAAGTCGAGGACATCTATCAGCGGTGATCGAGGGGGGGAAGTGAGGAGGAGAAGGCCTTCTCAGAAGGCCGCGGGGCTTCTCAGAAGCCCTCCACTCTTCGGAGAGGTTTTCTGAGCCTTCGGCGAAGGCTCAGAAAACTGGCTGCAGGACTTCCGAGCCTTCTGAGAAGGCCGGCCCGAGACGACGTCGAGGATGTCAAGGAGGTCGAGGATGACGAGGACACCAGTGATGTCGAGGATTCGAGGATCGAGGATGTCCAGGGTCGAGGATGTCGCGTATGCGGAGTATGTCGAGGATGTCGAGGATCCAGGATGCCAGAGAGTCACGTCTTCGAAGGAAGAGAAGGCACGGATCCCGCTCCCTTTTTCCGTTTTTTCCATTGTGGGTCTCTTGGGAGGCCCTCGTCGCCACGGCTACATTCGCTTCGCAGTTCTTGTCAGAACGCACCTTGGGAGAGGTTTGGGGAGTAGCGGTATCTCTACCTTTTGGTTTGCCCGCGTCCAGCGACAGGTGGGCAGTGCAAGCGCTGGCAGGAAAGCACCGCCGCGTATCATAATGGAGGGCGTTGAGACGCAACCGCGCCACCTGTCCTGGGACGGCCTGTGGGCCGATGGAGCGCGTCGCCCGTCCCACATGGAGGATACATCTAGGATATCGAGAGCGTAGGATCGGAGGTTGGGGGGTGAGATCGAAGTGGAACGGAGAGCCCCCCTACCAGGAAATCGATTTCGGTTTCGTGTTCGTGCGTGCCGTGCGTGCGGGCGAGGCGAAGCTGTGTGGGCGGGCGAGAGGAAAGTCTCCTGTGGCTGAGGCGCGGCAGGACCAAATGATTCTCCACCGGGGCGCGGGGCCGCGCGGTGTCCCGCCGGTGTCCCGGTGGTGTCCTCTGTGGCTGAGGCGCGGCCGCACCAAATGATTCTCCACCGGGGCGCGGGGCCGCGCGGTGTCCCGCCGGTGTCCCGGTGGTGTCCCGTCGGTGTCCCGTCGGTGTCCCGATGATGATGTTGATGATGATGATGATGATGATGATGATGTGATGATGATGATGATGTTGATGATGGCGATGATGATGATGATGATGATGATGATGATGATGATGATGATGATGATGATGATGATGATGATGATGATGATGATGATGATGATGATGATGATGATGATGATGATGATGTTGATGATGATGATGATGATGATGATGATGATGATGATGATGATGATGATGATGATGATGATGATGATGATGATGATGATGATGATGATGATGATGATGATGACGACGTCGATTGTGAGATCGATTGTGATCGGAGGTTGGGGGGTGAGATCGAAGTGGAACGGAGAGCCCCCCTACCGGGAAATCGATTTCGGTTTCGTGTTCGTGCGTGCCGTGCGTGCGGGCGAGGCCCCGTGCACCCACCAGTACAGGCTAGGCTTTGCCAGCCGCTCTCTCCGAGCGCGCCCCGTTCCTTCGGGCGGCCGCGCGGGCTCGCCGCCGCGGCTGGAAGCGAATCGAAAAACTGGGGCGTCTGGGCCCGTGGAGTTCGGCCGTCTACATAAAAAGGGATGCGCCGACAGGACGCCGGCGCGGGCCCCTGGGAGGGGTTCCGGTTCCGTTTTGAGGTTGGCGCCGAGGTTCGGTCGAGGTTTCCTGGCCCTCGGAGGCCCTGCTCGCCGCCGCGGCTGGAAGCGAATCGAAAAACTGGTGCGTCTCGGCCCCTGGAGTTGTGCCGTCGACATAAAAAGGGATACGCCGACAGGATGCCGGCGCGGGCCCCTGGAGTCGTCGTTCGCCGTCGCTGTTGGAGTCGGCGTCGGTACGTCCCTGCAGGTTCCCTTGGGAACTCCTGAATCGTTCCCGGGGCCTGTCGCAGCAGTTCTCATCAATTGCATGTGCACCATGTGCAACCCGACAAAGGGAGGGAGAGGAGCCTCAGCAGGCCTCCGAGAAAAAAAACTCCACTGGCATCGTCAGGAGAACAATCACCACTGTTGCCGATTGCTCGGCCCCTCCACCCCCCCCAACCTCCTTATCACCCGCAGGGTGGTCGTATAGGATATCGCGGATGTCGAGATTGCCAACAGGATCGAGGTTCGGGGACATCGAGGGCATCGAGGGTGTCGAGGACATCGAGGAGACCGATGACATCGATGATATCGAGGATACCGAGTACATCGAGGATGTCGAGAAACGAGGATACCAAATAAACGCGTCAAGCGTCAGGGGGGGCAGTGTAAAACCTGGCCGGAGAGCACTGCGGCGTCACCGCGCCACCCGTTTCGGGACGGGTTCCAGGCCGATGGTGCGCGACGTTCGTTTGTTCGATATCGAGGATATCTAGGATGCCGAGGACATCGAGGATCGAGGGCGTCGAAGATCGAGGATATCAGGGATGTCGAGGATATTCAGGATGCCGAGGCTGGAGGACATCGGGTATCCAAGCTTCGAGGGCACCGAGCTTCGAGGGCACCGAGCTTCGAGGAACTCGAGGCGTGAGGGTGTCGAAGATGTCCAGGATCGAGGATGTCGGCGAAGATCGAGGGCACCGAGGATCGTGAAGATCGATGATGCCGAGCACATCGATCGGCGGCGAGCGAGGGGGGGAGGTGAGAAGGAGATGGCCTTCTTAGGAGGCGGCTGGACTTCTCAGAGGCCCTTGCGCCTTCTGGGAAGTTTTCTGTGTCTTCGGGGAAGGCTTCGAAAACTTCTCAGAAGGCCGGGGGACTTCCGAGCCTTCTGAGAAGGCCCGTCCCTTCTCACTTCCCCCCCCCCCCCTCGCTCCCCGCCGAATCGAGGATACCGAGGTTGTCAGACGCCGTCGGCCCTCCCATGGAGCCTCCACAGGCCATCCCAGGGAGGGGGCCCTGACCTCCCGTTGGACCGCCAGGTGTCATCGGAGGCGGCAGTCGTCGTCGCCGCCGCCGTCGCCTCGACGTCTCGTCGTCGGCGTCGGGGTCGTCGTTTTCCCGGATCTCCCACGAGATGTGTCTCCGTTTGCTTTTCGGGGGGCTGAAGGGGCAGGTGCCGGTGGAGGAGGACACCCAATGGCACGATGGGAAGATGGAGGGCCAGGAGGATGAGAAGGAGGAGAAGGAGGAGGAGGAGGAGAAGGAGGCCCCGTTCGTTTTTCTAGCCGCACCGGTTTCGACGGTTGCGAATCGAGCCGAAGCTTCGAAGCGGGTCAGGTCGTCTCTTTGGTGCCCGAGGCCCACAGGTGAGTGACCCTGTTTTTATGGGCGAAAGAGGGCTGAGCGAGAAAATGCAGGAACAGGTTCCACTTCAGCTTTCCGAGCTGCCGCTCGACTCCGCCGCCTGGCCTGACAGATGTTTTGCAATGAATTTGACTTTGAGCGAATGGGTGGCACGAATCTCAGCAACCTCGCCTGAGCCCAAAACTTTGCTCTTGGTGTTATTGTGACTCTCTTGAGGCGCTCTTGGGGGTGTATTGGCGCACCCATGCCCCCACATTGTGGCTGTGTTGGGCGATAATTTATATTTACATCTTGAGGTCTCCGTAGCCATTTTGGCTCAAGGTCTTTGCCCGAAGCACTGCCCGTCGGACGACTCGTCGCGGCAGCTCCCTCTCGTGGCCTGGCAGGGCCTCCGTCGTTGGCAATGGAGATGCCGAGGCCCGCGCGCCTGGGAGCCTTGATGGCCCTCGCCGCCGCGGGGAGCGCCGCGGGCGGCACGGCGCCGCTGCTCGACGGTGGCCGGGGCCCGTTCTCCCTGCTCAGGCCCGACCCGAGGCTGCTCGTCTGGGACCGCATCGTGGACTCCGCGGTCGGCAACGTCACGTCCCTCCACGGCTGGCTGAAGGTGCCCCTCAGCCACGACCGCGCCTTGCGGCCCGACGACACGCCCCACGTTGCCCTGCGCGTGACGGCCCATGCGCGCTCCGCGTCTCCCAGGTTCGGCCCCCTGCTGGCCCACTGCGGGGGCCCCGGGTCAGGACGCGAGTGCTCGTGGAACACGATGTTCACCTTCTGGGACGTGGCCGACGACTTCGCGTTCTTCGGGATCGACCAGCGCGGCATCGCGCTGACGGCGGACGTAGACTTCCCCTCGGCCTTGTTCGGGGCGTCGGGCGAGGCCGGGGTCAACGGGAGCGAGGTCTTTGAGCAGCTCAGTGGCGGGGCCGTTGCCGACCCGCCGTCGGAAGGCACATTCCGTGGTCCAGGCGGGGTTCCGCAGCCGTTCCCTGTGGCACAGTGCGACGAGATCTACGCAAGGCTTGCCAACCTCACTTACCATGAGCAAGTGGATCGCGTGCGGCAGATGCTGGCGGAATATCTGGGAGACGCCTCAGAGCCTTCGGAGGAGGAGGTCGACATCGTCTTTGCCATTCTCAGGGCGGGCGGCGTTCCGTCGGACGGCGTGCACGGCGTCGGGTACCTGAATGAGACCTACGTGCGCTGGCACTATCGGCTGGCGGCCCTGGAGCAGGGCCTGTGCGTCATTGCGCCTCGTTTCACGCGCACGTCGCCCACTGGCCAGGCCTACAACTCCCTGGCCTACGCGGGCACCCGAGAGCTGGTGCGGGACATCGAGCTGTTGCGGCGCGCGGTGGGCGCCGATACGATCTCTCTCACGGGCTTCTCCTACGGGACGGTGGTCGCTCCGGCCTACGCCACGCTCTACCCAGACCGCGTGGGCCGCCTCGTCGTCGACGGCGTGGTGCCGCCCCAGCCCGACCTGTTGGCCTTCCTGACGTTCTACAGCAGGGGGATGTTCTCCGCGTGGCAGGGCATCATGACCGACTGCTCGGACTCAGTGTATCGGGGCGTCCCCGAGGAGGAGAGGTGCTCCCTGGCCCCTGGGCCCTCCTCGAAGGTCCTGAAGATGATCCACGACAGGTCGAACCTCACTCGGGCCGCGTCCGTCTCGAACCTCATGACCCTCTCCACGGTGGCCGTGTCGGTGGCCCCGCTGGCCGTTGACATCGCCTCGAGGCTCTACGACGGTGAAGCTCCGCCAGAGTGGTGCCACGAGGACACGCTCGGGCTCTTCTGCGGCGGATCGGATACGAATTCCACCACGACTCCCCGGGACGAGCCCCTCGGTCCCAAGCAGGACCGCTTCGGCGTCACCATGATGGCCGCGGTATTTGGCCTGGACCTCAGCGGGCGCCTGAGCGAGGAGGCCCTCGTGTCGTGGTGGCGGGGCAGCCTGGAGCAGTTCCCCATCGGCACCGGTCGCGGGATTCTCCTCGCCGCGACTCTGGGCTCCTGGCCGCTGTACCCGAAGCCGCTGCCGCCGCCCGGCAGCGGGAGCACCCGCGCGCTGGTCATCGGCAACCTGCACGACGCGCAGACGGACTACTCCGGTGCTCAGTCGATGAGGGCCGCGTACCCCCGCGGTGCCCTGATGACCTGGCAGGGATACGGGCACTGCCTGCCCAGCCACAGCTTCGAGCCCGGCGACAACACCACGCAGATCGCCAACACCCGGTCCCTGCGGCGATGCCTGGGGCAGGTCACCCGCTACATGGCCACCGACGAGCTCCCCGAGGATGGGCACATCTGCGAACTGGACGGCCCCCTCAGCTTCGCCATCGACTACGCCAGTGCCGCTCTGCAGCTGCTGATGCTGCGCTAGGCTTTTGATGTTTCAACCTGCCTTCGCCTCGATGGCCCTCAAGTGCGACGGGAGCAACATCACGCTAGGCAGGCGTGGCCGCGGGCGCTCCGCGAGAGCGCCTCGGGGCCCCTCGGGCTGCGGCAGGGACGCCCCCTCGAGCTGCGGAGGGTTTCGGGGTGAGAGGAGCACGTGCGGCAGTCGCGCTGCCCTCGGACGGCTGCGTCGCTGCTCGCAGGCCGCACCTCGCCTGCACGAGTTCGTCATTGCCGTCCTCTGCCTTCCCTCCTGCTCGTTCGCCTCTCTCTCTCTCCCTCTCGCCTGCCGTCCACCGGCCCCTCCTCCTCCTGCAGCCTGGCCCTACAGTCCGTGGTGGGCGCCGCCAACAAGCGCGGCACGAGCGGAGCTCTCTTCTACAGCCTGGTTCGCAGAGGGCACGGGCGCCGCCACCAGTGCGGCGCGAGCGGAGCTCTTGTTTGCGAACTTGTTCGCAGGAAGTATAGCGGCAAGCGCAAGAGATTGCCACGCTTGCAGACGTGCTCGCAGGAAGCACAATGGCAAGCGCAAGAAAAAAAACAAATCCATCTTCAGGTCTCAGAAGCTATTGTACGCGAAAGCGGGATACGGTAAGAGTCCTTGACGCATGTTTTGACTCTTGAGTGCGTTGCTGGGTTGTTGACGATTTGTTTCGCGATTTTGGCCTCTAGGGTGCGTTGCTCGCAGGGTCCAAAGCCACTTGGAACCGTATAGGCATGTTGGGACCCATCTTGAACCAATTTGGGCTATCGTGTGCCATCTTGAAAGCCATCTTGGGCTACCTGGGGCCATCTGGGGCATTCTGGACGCTGCTATGCCTCCCCCTTGCCAGACCCCCCTTGTCAGTTTCTTCGCATAATGAGGAACGTCTGTATCCGGAGGACGAGGGAAGAGGAGGAGGCGGAGGACGAGGAGAGATGAGGAGTCAATGATGAGGAGGGGGGGGGAAGGTCGAGGAAGAGGGCGCGGACTCGGAGAGAGAGAGAGAGAGAGAAAAGCGAATTCGGACGAGAATAAGGCGAAGGTGGATGCATGGTCGATGAGGTTAGAGAGGTGGAGGCCGATGATTTGGAGCTGCATGAGTTCAATCAGGATGAGGAGGATGTGAAAGAGAGACAGGGTGACGATGAGGATGATCACAGAAAGACGAACAGCATACAATCGCGTTAGAAGATGTTCCAAACATCCTGAGGTGTTGTGTCCTCGTTTTTCGTGTTGTGTCCTCTCCTCATCCCCCTTTCTCCTCCCATCCCTGCCTCTGCCCTCCGCATGTCGAGGATTTCGGCACACCCCTCACACGTTTCGTGTCCTCCTAGGGAGCTCCACCGAAGGCCCAAGGGGGTTGCACCACTTGCGGCCGCCCCACCACTTTCGGCACACCTCTCACACTTTTTGGCATCCATGCGAAGCCCAGTGGCGGAGGCAGGGGGAGAGGAGGAAGGGGAGGGGGAGGAAACGGGCCACGGGCGCCGACGCGCCAAGCGGCCAGCGGCCGCGCGCAGCGAGGGCGCGCGCAGCCCAGCACCTAATTAGTCAGGTGCGCCAGGGCGCTCTGCCAGGCGCGCCTGCAAGGCCGCGCGCCACTCAGCGTCGGGCCCCCCCGCCCGCACCGCTTGGAGCAGCAGCAGTCCAGCCGCCTTCGGCGGTAGAATTGGGACACGCCCGCCGCAGGGCCGGCTCGAAAGGCGCTCCCACCGCGGCGCCCAGCAGCCACAGCTCAGGCACGCCACCCAGCCTGGGCCTAGTGAGGCCGCGTGGGCGCGCCAGCCGCCGCCTGCAAAAATCGCTCGCGCCGCTGCTGCCGCGCCTGGCTGGTGCGCGCCGCTCGCCACGCGGCGCGGCTCATGGCCGTCAGCCGCGGGGGGGGGCCACGGCAGCGGCCACGACCGCGTCGTCCGTCTCTCGGGGCTGCCGTCACCTGGGCTCAGGCGCTGTCCGCCGCCTACGGGCGCGGGGGCCGCCTGGCCCGTGGCTCCCATGGTTGGCGTTCAGGGCCTCAAGCTCGACCGCAGCCAACATGGTCTGCAGCGCCGTGAGCGCGGCCAGCCGAGCAGTCCGCCCCTGCCGAAAGGCTGCCGCAGGCAGGCGGGCGGCCGCGGCGGCGCCCGCCAGGCGATCGGCAGCCTCGTTCCCGAGCGTCGCGCCGCCGCCTCTTTGTCGAGGTGCGCCTTGACCCACTTCGCGGTGACAAACCCAAACTGGCAGCGCGTTTCGAGCAAGGCCCGCAGGTCTGCGTGCTGCCACTCCCGCGGCGAGGCGCTGGCATGGAGGGCCACCACCCCTTTCCGAACGCATTGCAAATCGGTGACGATCTCCACATGACGGCCTGCCGCGCTGACGGCGTGCAGCGCTGCGGTCACCTCGGCCCGCTGCGCCGTGTGCTCGCCGTCGACAGGGCCAGCGCGATCGTCGGGACGCAAACCGGGGCACTCCAGCCGTAAACCCCATCCTGCGCGGGGCAGCAGTGGGTCTTTTGGATGCTCGCACGACCCGTCCGTCCAGGCCCGGCAACGCTGCGGCGGGCTCTGGGGCATCGCGGGCGCAGGCAGCGCGGGAGCAGGCAGCGACGCGCTGGCGGCGGCGGCGGCGGCGAGCGCCGCTAGCGTGGGTTCTGCTGGAGGACTCCGGAGTTCGCGACGCCATGCGGCAGGCGGGCCAGGAAGGCAGGGGCCGAGTACCCAGCGGCGGCGAGCGTTGCCTGCCGCGTGGCCGACCAGCGGGGGCACTCCCAGAATCGGTGCTGACGGTCCTCCCGATCAGCTACACAGTGCGGGCATCGCGCAGGCTTCCCCCACTTGGCCGCCACCGACTCCGTGGCCACGTTGCCGGCCAGCACCGCCCGGAACGCGCCGGCTGCATCCAGGGCGAGCTGGTCGCTCTCCAGCAGGCGCCGCGTGGCCCATCGGTCGATGCCCTTGCCGACGTGCGCGAAGTCGGCGCCTGGCGGCGACCGTGCGAGCCTCGGTGCGCCCCCTGGCTTCGAGCAACCATGCCCGCGTGGCCTGCAGCGGGTGCTCAGCAGGTCTCCAACCTGCCGGCGCCGACGGCATGCCGCCCCAGGATTCCACGTCGGGCCCGAGCTGAAGCTCCGCCATGCTGCGCGAAGCGGCCGCGAGAGGGCCCTGGCCGCGGCCGTGCCCGGCGGCGATGGCGCCCTGCGCGGCCCTCCAGAGCCCGGTCGGGGACCGCCCGCGCCGCGGCGCCTTCGCCTTCTGCCGCAAGGGCGCGCCGACCGCCACGGTTACCAGGTCGAGGCGCCAGCTGGAACTGAGCACGCCGGGTGCCACTTCGGCGGCGGCGCGGAAATCACCTCGGCAGACCGCGTGCCGGGCGGCGGCGCCAAGGGCAGCTAGTTCGCGAGCCGGGGGCCGCCCGCATGCGGCGCCGCACGTGCCGGCGGCCGTGCCAGCAGCTGCGCCGAGCAAGCAGCGTCGCAGGAGGTTCACCTGGCAGGCGGCCGACACGCGCAAACCTGCCGCAAGCCACCTTCGCCCGCGCGGCCGAGACGGCGCGTCGGCACGCGCGCCCAGCTGTAGCGGTGACCCCAAGCAAGGTCCTTGAAGCTTGCGCTGGCAGCAACCGACGGCGTCTGCTCGGCCAGCCATCGCCGCACCGCGGCCGAATTGGCGAAGTGCTTGCTGGTGCCATGGCCTGCTCGAAGGCTTCCGTCGCAAACGGTGCCTCCCGGGCGGACTCGGCAGCTTCGCCGGCGCCGTGCGCCATGCGTCGCGCCCATGGCGTGAATCGACGTAGATTCGCCGCCGCAGGGTGTCTATCTCTCTCACTCGCTCGTGCCACGGCAGCGCGAGCACGCTCAGGAAGAAGACGGCGAGCGCACGACCAGGCAGGGCGCCGCTTGCGGGTTGCCACGCACTGCAGAGCAGCGGCGACCCGAATCGCCAGCGAGCGGAGTCAGCGTGCACCGCCGGGCCGACGATCCACGGCGGCGCCCCAGCACGCTCGAGCATGCCAGGCAAGGAATTTATGGCAATATGGTCGTAGGCCTTTCGCCCGCCCAGTGCCGCCCCGGCCACGCTCTCGCCAAGAGCCTCGGCAGCTTCCAGCTCCAGGGGCAGCTCCCACGCAAGTTCCTCAGCGCCTGCACCTCCTCGCCCGCCCATCTGGGGCGCCATCGCGCGAAGAGCCGCGCGCGTCCTGCAGCCCAGAGCCGGTGCAAGATCGGCAGCAGCCAAATAGGCCGCCTGTCCTAGACCCCGCCTTCACCGCTTGGCTTCGGCAGCAGCAGCCCTTCCGCTTCGACCAGCTCCTGGGGCCACCTGCCGAGCGCCTCCACCTCTTCGAAGAGCGCTGCGATTCATCCGTGGCGCCCGGCTGGGAGGAGCCGCATCTCGCTCGCCGTCCAGCCATCAAGCCCTGGCCCCTTGCGCTCCGGCATATTCCGAAGGAGCTCAGCCGCGAGGTCGGCCGTCCAGGGGGCCCGCTCTGGGAAGGCAGGGGGGCCGTCTAGCGCCTGCAGCCACTCCTCTCCAAGTGGAGGCGCCGCGCCCCGCTGCCAGATTGCCCTCCAGGGACCCTCGAGGAAGCGCAACTGCGCAGCAGGACCCCCCCTCGCAGGGCAAGCGCCCAGGACCGCCCGCGCGGGGCTGGGCTGGGCGCCCCCTGAGCGAAGGCTGGGTCAGGCGCCAGGTCGTCGTCAAGGCTGCCTCCACCGCGGATCTAACAGTAGAGCCGCCCCTGGGAGTTCGCCAAACAGTCCTGCGCCCGGCGGCATCGCGCGCTCGCGCGCTTCTGCCCACTCCGACGACGCCTGCTCCAGGGGGCGCGCGGACAGCGCAGCATCCGCCCGCGGCGCTGCCAGCTCAGCGGCCCGCTCGGCACAGCCCGCGTCGGCAGCGCGAAGGGTTGCGAGGGTGGATTCGGCCGCCTGCCAGGCCAAAGGATCGGCGGACCGCCGTTGGGCGCGCTGCAGCCCGCGGAGCCGCCGCAACCGCGGCAGGGCAGCGTCGGCCCTTCTGTCGGCGGCTTCCAGGGCACGCTGGAAGGCCCCACCGTGCGCCGTCTGCGCGATGGAAGTGGTCGCCTGGGCGACTTCTGGCCCCCATCCCACGGCGGCGGCGCCTGAGAGAGGCGGGACTGGCTGACGGATGAGCGCGCGCTCAGGCGTGGCTGCGCGGAGCTCCGACTCCAGCGCCGCGCGCGTGCCGACCCGCTCCACGAGGCCGATCGCCGCGGCGCGCCATGTGACGGCGCGCAGGTGGGGCCACCTGCTGCTAGCAGGTCCCCCACAAGGAATGCAGGCGCCCCGCCTAACCCGCGCAGCCAATCCACGCCCTCCAGCACGAGGTCGGCGTTGCGCTCGAGGTCAGCACGTCCGTCCACCTGGGCAGCCGCGGCAGTTGAGGAAATGCAAGGCGCGGCACTGGCCGAGGTGCAAGGCTAAATGATGCAGCCGGCCCGGCCTGGCTCCGCGCGCGCGGCGCGCCGACTGGGCGCGTGAGCGGCAGCCAGGAGGTGCGTGCTTCCTGGCCCCGGCCCGAGGTGCAGCCGCATGCCGCGAGCGCGCGCAGCCGCGACCGCCGCGGATCCCTCGCGCGTTGGGACGCGGGCCCCCTGAAGGCACCAGACGTCGGCGCATGCCGCCAGGGCCCCGCGGCAACTGGAGCTCCAATGAGTCATGTTGGCCACCAGCACTCGCACCGTGCCGGGCGGCTCACGACCAGGGCGCCGCGCCTCGCCTGCCCGGGCACCCCTCCAGGGGCTGAGCAGACGGCGATGCAGGGAAGCTCGCAGCCTCGCCAGCAGCCCCGCGACAAATCCGTGACCCGCGCATGCCGCCGAGGCCTCCGCTGGCGCCGCCGCCGGCGCAACATGCGGGACCTGGCGGCCCCGCGCCTCAACGGCCCCCCCTCCCCCCCCGAGCCGTCGGCTGGTCCGCCGACGGGGGGCCCGCGCCGAGGCCGAGCGCGGGGTGGCCGAGGGTGCTTGGCCGACCTCCGCGACCTTCCCAAAGCCTGCTGCCTCGACGGCTTCGTCGGCGACGGGCGCGCCAAGCATCTGCAGCCACCGCGGCTCCGACGGGGGGCACGCCTGGCGCCCTTGGGTTGCGCGCTGGCCCATGCACCAGCCGACGCGCGCCGGCTAAGCAGCCAGCCCAGCAATTCCAGCAGCGCCAGCGGGGCCCTTGGTCAGCACGCGCGGGCCAGGCGGGCGCACCAGCTGCAGTAGCAGCGCCGCCGCCCTCAAGGCGCCGGCGGGCACGGGGTGGCCTCCGCAGCGCCGATTCGCCGTCGGTGCGAATGCAGAAAGTACCCATGGGTACCATTAGGCACCGCCGGCCGCACCCGCAGCAGGCTGCAGCAGCAGAGCCCGCTGCGCAGTCAATAGCGGCACCTGGCGGGCGAACAGGGGTTCTGACGCTCTTGGAGAGCCGCCGTGATCCGACGACCGGGAGCGCACCGACCCTCGCCACCGTCGCGCCCTCGATCTCGGGACCGCGCCCGATGAGGGGGCGTCCCGTGGCGCCCGCTGGCGGCGCTGGCGTGCGGGCCAGCGGCGCAGCCGCGCGCGGGGGCCGCGCGGCGCCCCCGGGCCCGCGTTTCCTCCCATCCCGTCTCGTCGAGGGCCAGCACGCCTGCAGCAGCCGCCTCGCCGCCGAGCTGCGCGGCGCCGCCTGCTCCGTCGCAGTGGCAGCCTGCGCTGTCTGCTCGGCCGCCCCCCGAGCGTCGAGGGCGGCCCGCCGCGCCTTTTGCGCCGCCGCCGACCGGCTGCGCAATGCCCGAAGCCGGCGCTCGACAAGGGGGGCGGCCCGCTCTGCCTCCGTGGTGGCGCATTTTGGGAACGGCTTGAGAGCGGCGACGCGGGCTCGGAGGTCCGCGAAGCGTTCTGCAGCCGTTGGCGCAAGAGCTGGATCGGGAGCAGGCCCTGCTGGCGATGCTGCCTGCACCACGCCTGGCCGCGCTCCCGTAGCGCCCGCCACCTGGGCCCATGTCCGCGTCGCGGCTGCCGCTGGGGGAGGGCAATCCGACCGGGGCGGCGGCGCCCCTCCCATGGGGGCGCGTGGCTCACGGCGACCCCGTGCCCAGCAGGCAGTCCGACAGGCCCAGTTGTCGGAGGCCCCGCACGGGCAACCCCACATGGGCTGTCGCGGGCTCTCCGGCGCCTCGGGACGACACCCGCTCTCGCCTCCCTTGCGCTGCTACTCTTGCTTCCTCCCCCCGCCGCCCAGCCCAGCGGCCCAGCATGCGGCTGGCAGCGCCTTCCCCAGCTGCGGCGGCACGGCCAGGCCGCCAGCAGGCGGGTTTCCACGGCGGCCGCCCGGCATGCGGCCTCGCGCGTGGATTGCCCTACGCGCAGAGCCCAGGCGACGGGCCAGGTCGCTGCTCCTGCCCAGCTGGCTTGAGCCATAATGGCCTTGAACCACAATGGCTTGAGCCAAGATGGCTACGGACGGCACACCTCTCACACGCTCCGCGGCCCCATGGGTAGCTCCACCGACAGCCCACTGGGGGGGAATACCACATGCGGTCGCCCCACCCATGCTGGCACGCCCTTCGGACGCTTCGTGGCCCCAAAGGAAAAGCCACCGAAGGCCCAAGTGCCAGGGCCCGCATGCCACGCTTCGCGGTCTCAAAAGGAGCCCTACCGAAGGCACCACCGACAGCACCCGCATGGCTGGCCCGCCCCATTTCGGCACACCCCTCACACGCTTCGTGGCCCCATAGGGGGCTCAATCTAGAGCCTTAGCGGCAGCGCCCACATGGACTCCCCGACCCATTTCGGCACACTCTTCACATCCTTTGTGGCCTGGAAAAGAGATTTACCGACGGCGATATTCACAACGACGGCACTCGCAACTGTAAATGGATGGGGCGTCCGCCAGGATGATATTTGCGCGGTCTGCGCTATTTCTTGGATCGGTGTTGGCCCCCCTGGCGGCGCCTCCAGCGCCGCCCTTGGCGCGCTTCCGCGCACCAGGGAGGGGAGGGGGTCCAGCGACGATCCAAGAAATCTGCGTGGACAGTTTTCTGTTCCAATCATGCTGTGATGTTGTGTCCTCGTTTTGAAGAAAGTGCCCTGCGTCTTTAATTTCCTTCTATTGCCTCCTCCCATCCATGCTTCTGTCCGCTGCATGTCAATCATTTTGGCGCACACAGACACATACACAGCACACGCTTCGTGCCCCGATAGGGAGATCCACCTAAGGCCCCAGAGGGGGTGCACCACATGCGGCCGCCCCACCCCTGTGGGCACACTTCTCGCACGTTTCGCGGGCCCCGCCGAAGGCCCAGGGGAGCGTACTACGTGCGGCCGCCCCGGCGATTCGGGCACACCCCTCGCGCGTTTCGTAGCCAGCGCCACCTCGGGCCCCGGGGCGGCGTACCACCCCGGGGGCTGGGTCGACCTGCCAGCTCCACCTCGGGCCCCGGGGGCGGGGTCGACCTGCGTGCCCTGGGGGCGCACGCTCGCTCTGCCGGCGGCGGTGGCGGCGGCCCCGGCGGCCCATATCGCCACAGGGCGCCAGGGCAGTGGGCCCCTGCGCTGCTCGAAGAAGACCAAAAACGCCATAGACAAATTTTGGGCGCTCCGCGCGGGTTTCTTGGATCCGCGCTAGGCCCCCCCTGGCGGCGCCTGGCGCGCTCCGCCCGCCAGGGGAGGGGGGGCAGATCCAAGAAATCCGCGCGGAGCGCCAAAAGTTTATGTTTATGCCGTTCTCTCTTCTTCTAGTTTCGCGCGGGACATGGGCGTCGGGCGCGCCCAAGGGCGCCCCCCAGCCCGCGGCCCGTCCGGCCCCGCTCGCACCATGAGCCAGAGTTGCCTTGAGCCAGAATTTCTTGAACCAAAAGCACGCGCTTTGTGGCCCAACAGGGGGCTTTATCTACTCCCCCAGTGGCAGCGCCCGCATGGCCGCCCCGCCCCATGTCGGCACACCCTTCACACGCTTTGTCGCCCCATCAGGAGATCCACTGAAGGCGGCACTCACAGGCACAGCACTCGCCGCTGTGAATGGCTGGGTCCTTCGCCAGAATAGTTTTCTTTAGAGAGTGGAAGAGGAGAGACGGGATTGGAGGGACTAGGGACGGATGTCTTGGTGAGGGGGGTGGGGTGGTGACGGGACGAGGAGCGGGAGGTGCGGAGGGAGGAGGAGGAAGAGGAGGAGGAGGAGGCGGAGGAAAATGATGAGCAGATGACAGCGGGAAGAGGATGCGATAGGAGGAGGCGCAGGCAGGAGACGAGAAAGAGGCAGCAGCAGCATTAGCCGGCGAGGATCAACGAGCACGCATCTTTCGCATGTGAATGTCACATCCGTCTGTCGGACGTTGCATTTTCCGATGAAAACGCATCGCTAGCATAGCACAACCGTGCGAGAGTCACATCGTGTCCATCATGACCAGACGCTTCCTCCTGAGAGACAGCACAGGTGTATCTAACAGGACCCCGCTAGCTTCCCATCATGTGGCCAGCATGGGACTTATGACGGCGAGGTGTATACTCCACGCCGTTTGATCCCATCGTAATGTTGGCATGAGGACTATAGAGGACGAAGTGCACGATGCATCTGTCAAAATTGCGCGTCGAGACTCCTTCAGCCAGGAGGATATCCATATGTCGCTGGCATTCCATGGGCCCCCTCTGCTCGCAATCTCCCATCCCGCTGCTGCGCCTGATGCTCTGGCGCTCTCAGAACGAGCTGACCTTAACCCGCTCTCCAAGGTGCGCTTGGCCAGCGGCTTGAGCATCCAGACGGCGCGGTCAGGGGCGCTGTAGTGAGGCGGGCGTTCTCGTTCCCGTGCCGCATTTGGTCTCTCGTCTCCTCCTCCTCCTCCTCCTCCTCCTCCTCCTTGTCCGCGTGCTCAATCTTATCCCACCTCTTCCTCCTCGTGTACCCCCTCCCTTGCTACCTCATCACAAATCGTGCGTATCCTTGTCCCAACTCTCCCTCCTCCCTTACCACCTCTAGCCCACCCTCATCCCAGCTCTTCCTCATCTTCGACTCACCACTTCTTCTCTACCCTCTCCTCCTCGCGCCCCTCCTTTCTCTTTGCTCTTCCTCTCGTCACGGGTGCTCTTCCTTCCGACGATTCTGGTTCCCGCGCCGATTTCGTTGGCCGTATTGGCCTCATCGTGCCGTCGACGACACTGCTACCTGGGGCGGGCGATCTCTCTCCGCTGCCCATCCTTCTCGCCGCCTGTGATTTTGGGTGGCCTTCGGCTCAGCCCGCAACCGTGCCCACTGCTGTTTGGTCGGAGGCATCTTCGGTGTGCTCCGGGCGGCACCCCACATGAGCTCGGACACGCCACAGGGACCCTAATCGAGGCCCTCAGGGCCCCCCACACGGCCCCAGCACGCCCATCATTGCTCCAATGCGGGCTCAGGCAGCCTCCGAGGCTCACCAGGATGGCTTCAAGCTCATCCCCGAGACAGGCTCCACGGCCGAACATCGCTGATTTTCCGCGCGTGTGCGCGCGCGCGCGCGTGTGTGTGTGTGTGTGTGTGTGTGTGTGTGTGTGTGTGTGTGTGTGTGTGTGTGTGTGTGTGTGTGTGTGTGCGTGCGTGCGTGCGTGCGTGCGTGCGTGCGTGCGTGCGTGCGTGCGTGCGCGTGCGTGCGTGCGTGCGTGTGCGTGTGTGCGTGTGTGTGTGTGTGCGTGCGTGTGTGCGTGTGTGCGTGTGTGCGTGTGTGCGTGTGCGTGTGCGTGTGTATGTGTGTAGGTGTGTGCAGGTGTGTGCAGGTGTGTGTAGGTGTGTGTTTGTGTTTTTGTGTGTTTGTGTGTTTGTGTGCGTGTGTGTTCCAAGGATTTTCGTGTGGTAGCTTGCTCCGCTGCCCGACGCGCGGAGACGGCACAAGAGAGCGCCAAGCAGGGCTCCAAGACACCCCAAGCGGGCGCCAAGACGGCCCATGAGGCGCCCAAAATCGCCCCAGAGGGATCCAGGTGGCTCCCCTACTGAGCTTAGTTAGGCCACAAGGGTGGTCACGGAGGCCCACTGGGCTCCAAACCTGCCCCAGCACGTCCACCATCGCTCCGATGCGGCCCAAGGGGGCTCTAAAGTGTTCTCCGAAACAGCCCAGATAGGCAAAACTCCTCGCGTTCCCCTATGTCTTTCATTGCTTTCCGCGTGGTCGCCCGCTCCGCTTCCCGACGCTCGGAGCCAGCACGCGCGGCGCGCACGGGGGCGGCCCACGTGTGCCGAGAGAGACGGCGGCCCACACCAGCCCAAGAGGCGCCCGAGATGGCCGAAGAGCATTGCAGGCGGCTCCCCGGACGAGCAGAGACACGCCGAGAGGGCGGTGAAGGAAAAGCCCGCAGGGTCTTAGGACGGTCCCAGAACGCCCGCCAAAGGGTCACAGAGACCTCCACGAGGGTTCCCACATGGGCGTGGCTGCAGATTCCTGGGGAGGCTTCTGGGAACCCTGACAGCGCGCCCGTCATCGGAACAGGAGGTTCTCCTGCATTTTCTTGCGCTGCTCTGGAAACCATATATACACACACACACATATGTGCAATCATATTCATATATATATATACATGTATGTATATTTGTGTACGTATGCCTGGGGGAGGAAATAGGGGCCCATAAGCCACGGCCTCGAACCCCCCATCTGGGCCCACCCTCCCTGGGGCCTCCTGCGCCGCTCCCCGGCCGCTGGAGGCAGCCCTTGGGGCGCTCCGGAAGCGCCCACGAGTGCTGCCAGACTGCCCGAGAGAGGCCGCCCAAGGCACCCAAAGGCGCTCCAAAGGTGCCTCAGGACCGCCCCTCCTGGCGGCTCCAGGGATCTCCAAGACGCCTCGAGGGAGCTTCGAGGGGGCTCCCAAGAGGGCCCCAAGAGTCCCAAGTCAGCGTACATGTTTGACGCATTCACCAAGTTGGTCTTTACGGCTCGCAAAACGGCCTCACTGCTCCCCTAAGCCGCCCCAAGACGGCCACATAATTAGGCCCCCAATGAGGCATCAAAGCCTCCGAAGGGAGGCTGAAGACCAGTGTGGGTCACTACTTCATCGGAGCTGCTTGTAACCGAATCGCAGAACCCAGTGAATGTCAGCGGTGATGAGGAGGAGGAAGGGGGAGGAGGGATGAGAAGCAGGTCCTTCAGAACCCGTCAGGTATTTCAGAGTTTCTGCGCACTGCTCGCATCGGAAAGAGGGAGATCGCAGGGCACGGGGCAGACGGGGACGCCGGGGCTCGGTGAGGGCCCCCAGACGCCCTGCATCTACGCTGGCGTACGGGGGCGAGGCCGGGGCCCTGGCCGGGACACCATGCCAGATTTCTCTCACGGGTTTGACCTTTTCCGGGGCCTCCCGGAGGCCACCAAAAGCGTCCAGGGCCGAAGGCGCCCGAATATTGTTTCAAAACGGTGCAAGAGGCCCCGAGGACGTCGAAGGCTCCAAGATGGGCCCCGAGAGGGCCTCGGGATGCCAACATTGTATCATCCCTTCGGGGGACGGTGCATTTTTGGTATAATCGCCTTTGGGGTTTGAACATATTCGAAAAGGGCCCAAGAGGCCCCACATATCGCCCCAAGACGGCCCAAAATGCCTCCGAGAGAGCCACAGGACGGTGAAAGAGAGCCCCAAGATTGTCCAAGAGGCGCCCAAGACGGCTCAATAGGGCCCCATAAAGAGTCCCAGAGGTGGAATTCCAACTGACATGTCGAGCCTTCCGCCACGAGTGGGCTCCGAGGCCGCAGCAGGCACCCAAGAGGCCCCCAAGGGCCACAAGCATGCCGCGTGCCAAGAGACCTCGAATTGTAGGTATCCAAGGATCCTTTGGCTCAGAACTCAGGTGCAGTGGCGGTATGGCCCCAATGACATAGATAAGCCAGTAATTCGTACATCGTGCACCGCGGGGCAATGCGGCAAGATGGCTGCTGCGGAGCACGCGTGCACGGGTGTGCTGGATTCTTGAATTTATTGTAGGGCACGACTCGCGTGAAGGGTGTGCCGAGTAATTCGGATACCCTCGCGCGAATACCCCCACTGAGGCCACAGGTGGGCCTCCTGCGAATCCCACTGCTTCCTTCCCTGGCTCCGCCCGGAGCCTGCTCGATGTAGATCGACTCGTACCCTGAGACTTTCCACACACGCGCGAGCCCCGAGCACGTGACTCCTGAAAGCCTACTATAAGTTGATCTGAAATGGCGGCGGCAGCGGGCATACATGCTCTCCCTCACTCACTGCATCAGGCAATCCGTCCTGCGTTTCACATTCACTCAAAATTCTAGTTGCCTGATGCCTTGATCTCCTTGACCACGGCCCTGATCAATCGTCGGCCTCCACCTTCGTCATCGACAGGCCGAACGATCTCTCCAGCACAGCCAAAATGGCATCTCTCTGTGGCGGAAATTTGCTCATCTCCATCGTCACAGCCACTGCGACCGCCTCGATCGCCTCTTTGTACTCGATGCTGTCCTTCGGGATCTCGACACGCTCGAGCTTCACGAATCCTTCCTCTTCCTCCTTCATCACACTGGAACGGGCCGTCCCCTTGCCCTCGGTCTCCCATGGTGGGAACCTGAGAACATCTTCCACAAGATCACATCCTTGAGGAATCTCCATCTTCATATTCGGCTCCTTCACCTGCTGGGCGTACTTCATCTCCAGCTCGGCCAGCTGCACCACCATAGCGTCCTCTACCGTCGCTGGGCAGCTCACCTGGATGTAGTTCGTACTGTTGTGGTACGACAGGGTCACCTTGATGCCACGCGTCGAGCCGGTGAGGCCAGAGTCCAGCACCATCGCCGGAATGGTCACGGACATCTTCCTGGAGGACGATACACATTTGACTATCGTCGGATATGGACTGGCCACTGTCGTCAGACTTTCGAGCAAGCTGCGCACACTGTCAGGATCTCCAACAGCACTCACTCCAACCATCTCGCACACCACGCACGAGACCTGCTCCACTGGGGGCTGAGGTCCTTCGGCATGGCTTGAGGAAAGCTCCCTACGGACGCGGCGACGTTCACGTTCAGCAGCTGCTGACTCCAGCGTCACTGACTCATCTGCCAACTGATATACACCTGACCGTATGCATGCTCTGAGAAGATCATGAGCATCAGCCTTCTCCTTCGTAAGAGCGTCCGCTAACATCAACGATGTGGGCCCCCACCGAAGGCACCCCTTGAACCTCTGGAGGGCCTGCCGGGCAATCATCATCTCCACTGCACATCGCCTATCCTCGAGAGCCCCTGGAGACCCAATCTTGTTTATATGATCATATGCGGATTTAGCATCTACGATGGCGATAGCCTCGAACCTCTTGAGAAACTCGTAACGATTTTCCAGAGTAAACTGTGAAAACATAGCCCCCGCAAAGAAACACATCACCCATTCCAGATGTCCCACTCCGTCTGATAGTACCGATGCCTCCCCACCCAAGGACGATCGTATGGCTCGTTTGAGCCGGTAGCTTCTCCAGATAAGAGGGTTCCACGGTGATACTGCTCCCTTCTGCATTCCGGGGTCGGTCACGCTCAGCACATAGCCTCCCTGGGTTCTCCTAAGACCGTCGTTCTCCCCTATGGCAAAGTCGGTGTGGATCATCATGCGAATATCTTTCAGAGGGATCGGAAAGAAGCGAATAGTCAGATCCTTATGCTGCCGAGCACGTCGCACCAGCATATTGGCATCTTTTATCTCCTTCACAGACGGGTGCGGCATCAGCTGCTGGTTGCGGCTGACCTGGCATGATAGATCCGGTCGAGACTGACCTGCCAGCCAATTACCAGTCTGATTCATTGAAATAAGAGCCGAGATCTCTCCTGGAAGTGCCTTACCGTCGTTTGGGGCGTTCCGTCTGAGTTTTACTGGCTTCATTTCTTCCGCATACTTCTTTTGGGATTGCACAATCATACCATCCGGTAGTTGTCGTAGCCATGAGCCCGTAAACTCCCCTTCCCCATGACGCCACTTCCTCCATGGAAATCGTTGCTTCAATTTGGACATCGCATCTTCCCATCGTGCTCCCCTGCCTCCTCCTACCGTGTCGTCCACGTGGATACCGAAAATGCCACAAAGAGCCCCGGGAGCCCCGTATCTGGAACCTTCAGGAATACAGATCGGCATGGACGGCACTTCCTTGTTGGATCTCACGGGCTCGAACAGCATAAACAGGCAGGGATCGAGAGGATGGGCCACGAAGCCAATCTCCTCGGCATAGCGCTTAAAGGTGGAATACCACCGCTGTGGCTGGTCAACTCCGCCGTAGCCGTTCACAAGCTCGTACAGCTGTTCTGGGTGGTGGCCCTTTGGAGTATGATTTTTCGGGGGACACACGAACACGGGCCCATTCGGACGTGATTCAGCATCAGCTTCCAGAAAAGCTCCCCGAATATCTCCCAGGACCAGCTGAAAACGAGCAGAGGCCACCACCTGTAAAAGAGTTGCCTTACCAGTCACAGACAAAGTCGGACTCTGAGTCTTGCCAGCGCGTGCCATGTCCAATACATCCGGGTCCTTAAAGCCTTGGACCGTCATGCGACAACGTAACTCTGTCTGTCCATCGTCGTCAGTCTTCAACGTCAAAACTGGCCTAGAGGGTAAAATCCGATCTGGAACTTCTAGTCGGAGTCGCCGGGATTCTTCTAGAGACCTGGGTTTCCATGCCTTCTGCTCCGAGATTAGTTTTAGGTACTCCTTCTGATAGGCCGCCTCCACCTGCTGCTTACCCTCCTTCGTCATCCACCTCGGGTCTTTCTCACGCTCCTCCTTCCGTCCTCTAGCTAGCAAGACTTCGGCCTCCGTGACTGCCAGGATCGGGGCCTCGTCGTCGCCCTCGGTGGTGACCGCACCGCAGTCGACCAGGGGGATCTCAGCACAGCCGACATCAGATAAACCTGGTGGGCCTGCAAGCCTAGGTTGTTTCCGGACTGGGAGGTCCTCCTCCTCTTCCAGTATCTGCTGGAGCTGACCTCGATCGGGGATCTTCTCGGAGCTCCTCTTTGAGGCTGTCGGGTGTCTCGGGTCCCCCACGGGTACTCTGGAGTTAGGGTACTGGGGCGCTGGAGTCGGATCTGGAGTCGGATCTGGAGTCGGAACACTCGCCGAACTACCTCGCGTCGCATCGGTCGTCGTCTCTGGAGTCGGATCGTCGCCATTCGATTGCTGCTCCTCCCGCTGCTTCTCCTCCGGATGATCCCATGCTGGATGCTCCTGCTCCTCCTCATCCTCCGGGCCCTCTGGGGGCCGTGGTCCCTTGGTGATGTCCTCGAAGTATCGACCCTGAATATTGTCCAAATCCACCGTTGTCGATCGAAGCTCGGCCTCAACGAGTCTCCAGGCAGTCCGTTCCTCTTGCGTGGCAACCCGAAGATGTTCAGGCGATGCCTTCACTAAACTTCCAGGAAGAGCAACCCAGTAGTTGCCTCGAACAGGTCCTACACAGATACCAGGATGCCACCGATAAGAGGACTGCTTTCCGGCGATAGCTCCCTTCATTTTTCTCCAGACTGCCACCATATCCCCAGCCTGATAAACTCGATGGACCCGGGGTCGAGCATCCAGTGCTACGCGAGCAGTTTTCTTCTCGTTGTGCGCTAAAATCACACGGCGAGCCATCGCACGGATGCAGGCCGCACGAGCAGCCACAGGGTCATGCAGCAGGCAGCTGTTGGCAATCAAATTCGGGTTCTCCTGAAGCAAATCCTCGGGAACTTCCGGATTTCGGCCAAAAACAATCTGACATGGTGAAACGCCTCCAACATTCAACATCGAGTTCTTTGCTTCTTGGAGCTGAGCAACGCACTCGAGCCACTCCTCCTCGTCCTGAGGTTGAAGCTCGTCTAGCATGGCCTGAAGCATCTCTTCAAACCACTTACCGTGCACCTCTGCCTTCCCATTCTGTTCCTTAGCTGTGCCTGCCGTGTCTACGATAATCGTCCCGTCCCGGTCCATGGCATCCTGAAATACTACCGAGATGTTCGCACTGCCAGCATCTACCTTCAGCCACTTGGGCCTCATGAGAGGCCGGGTCCAGTTGTCACGATACGTGCGCAAAAGTACATAGGAGGACTCGGTCTCACCTTCCCGGAACGGGGCCATCACGTGGAACGACGAAGCATCACACACCATATTTAGACACTTCCGACGCTCACCAGGAATATAGTAGGGAAGCTCTTTCACATCCATGCACACCATCTTCAGATGTGGTTGTAGAGTCGGAGGGGAACTATACCTAGCAATGCCGGGTCGTTTCCGAGACGCACACTCATCACAGTAAAAATTCGCCGCCTGTCGGATGGCCTCGGAACTCGCGTTCGCATGTCGTAAATGTCGGATCATCGTCGCCACCGTCGCATGTCCCAAATTTACGTGTAACCGTCGGAGGGCTGCTTGAAAACTCTGGGGTCGTCTCGGGATCTCCTTACCTCCGTCCTCGTCCTCGTCCTCCACCGCATGCACCACCGCCTCCTCCCCGCCGTCCCGGATCACATTTGCCTTGGAAAAACCTTGAAGGATCTTACGAACCAGTTTCGTCGGATAGATCTGGGTGTACCTGGGAAGAGACATACCGAGTCCCGGTAGCGGGCTCCCGCCCTCGGTCCTGACATGTGCATGGCCGCCACAGCACGGGAGCGTCAGCTCACAAGCGGCCTCAGGTGAGGATGAAACGAACTTCCAGCGCTTGCTCAGAAGGAGTCCTGAAATCGGATGTCGGAGACCCACTCGGCACCCACTGGTAATCCCCGTGAAAACCTTTGGATTCTGCAGGAGTCGTTTCATGGGGCGTAGGTTGTAGGTCGTAGCTGTCGGAGGAGCCTCGAAGAGGAAGTGCCGTCCCTCGGACATCTGGTATTCCGCAATCCGAACACACTCGGAAACGTACCTCTTAGCTTCTAGAATTTCCCGAAGATGTTTTGCCAGGTCGACTCGTTTACTGTCCGGGGTCATATTCTGGAGGGCCGTTAGCTTTTCACAGGGAGGTGTCATGATGATCCACTCGGGCTCCTCAGTTTCGATTCGGTCCCACAAGTCCTTCAGGTCCCTGGGGACCCGGGCGTCCCAGCCATTCACCTTGTCGAACGAGCCCATGTCCGTCATGCCGTATTGTGGGGCCACCGGAGCAACCCGTGGTGGTGAGAAAATCTCCATCACGCCTGGAACCCGAACGCTGAGAATCTCCACGTCCTCATTGGCCTCAGGGCGCCGGCCCGGCCCTCTTGAAAATGGTCGTCCAGCTTCTCGATCTTCAGCTTCGAGTCGTCCACCGACGTGTCTGGAATCTTCAGATTCTTGAACGTCCTCCCCAGCAGGTCGACCTCGAAGTGTCCACTGCCCTCTGCTTCACGTACAGGTACACTGACTCCAAGACGCTTGAGGTGGAGCTGGTTCTCCGCCATGTCGAGAGTCGCCTGCAGCATCTTCATCACGGGCTTGCTGATCAGGAGCCCGGCAGATCCCTCAATCACGTAGCAGAGGATCTTCACCCGCTTGTTCACCTCAGGGAACAGCCACTGGATCCAGCAGGCCTCCTGGGATCGTCGCAGCTTGCCATCGTAGCTCTTGAACCTGATGCTCGCCACGTCCTTCTCCCACTCAGGCTCGATGCCCGTCGCCTCGGTGTGCTTCTTCAGCGTCTCCGTGCCAATCAGGGCCATGCCACACCCTGAGTCCAGCGCTCCACACCCGAGGGCGTGACACGCACACACTTCAGCCTCTGGCTCCTCGTCGTTGGCCTCCTCGATCTCGTCCTGATCTGCCTCCTGGTCATGATCTCGACGCTCACGGGCCAGCCGTCGGAAACGCTCCTCGTTCGTCAGCTTCGTGATCAGCGACGCCTTGCCGTCCTTCGACCATGACGCCAGCAGAATGTCCACCTCGCTCCACATGTCGTCCATCGCGTAGTGCAACCCCAGATCGCCCTCACGCACCATCATCACCTGCACGGCTCCCTGGATCACTGGCTTGGACGGGTACGCGCGCTTCGTGAAACCACCTGGTCGTCTCTGGCCACTCGGTGGTGGCTGCTGTCCTTTTCGGTTGGGGCAGTACTTGCTGAAGTGGCCAACCTGTCTGCATAGAAAACACCTGTTTCGGTCCGTGAGTCGTTTGTAGTTCTCCTTGGAGGGTAGACCTCTCTGCAACTTCTCTCTCGTCATTGCTGTCTTCGTCTCCTTCCACGTAGCCAAAATGTCGATCGCGTCTTCCTCGTCGATGGGGCCGTCCTCGTGCAACAGCTCGTTGATCTCCGCCTCGACGCTGTCTGGAACCGATGCCGTCTCGGTCTCCGCCGCAGGTGCCCATGGCTCCGAAGACTGCTCCAGCCACTCGTCCTCCTCCGGAATCGCCTCGTGGACGTTGGCCGTCGGCATCTGCTTCGGATACGCTGTCCGGATCGCCGCCGACATCGCTGCGAAGTCCCACTGACGCTGACTCGCCGCCAGCACTACAGCGCGGCGCTCCATGCCGAGCCTGGCTCCTCTCAGGAGCAGGAACCCTTGTGCCACCGGAGGTAGCTCAACTCCTTCCTTCCTCGCCTTCGCGAAGATTGTGCGAGCTCGGCCCGTATATGCCGACGAGGTCTCTCCCCGCTCGATGGTGAGTCCGAACACGCTCTCGAGGGCGTCTCCGATCCTGTCACTGGCCTCCTTGTCAGGAAACCTCTCGTCAAGAGCGCGGAAGAGGGCCATCTCCCCGTGCTCCTGCTCCAGGTCCGCGAGCTCCAGGTGCTCGCAGGCCTTCTCCGCCTCGTCGTCCAAGAGCGTCAGCACCAGCGGTCCGACCGCCTCTGGCGGCAAGCCACGCCTGATCTCCACGGCCAGCTTGGCTCCGATCCAGCGCCTCCAGCTCTTGTACTCCGTCGCCGCGTCGTTGCCGCTGCCTGACAAGCGTCGCCACTGTCCGCTTGACTGACTTCCTTCAGCATTCGTCCTGGCCGCCATCGTCCTCGCTGGAAGACTCGACTTGGCTCAAGATCAATGCGAATCCCACTGCTTCCTTCCCTGGCTCCGCCCGGAGCCTGCTCGATGTAGATCGACTCGTACCCTGAGACTTTCCACACACGCGCGAGCCCCGAGCACGTGACTCCTGAAAGCCTACTATAAGTTGATCTGAAATGGCGGCGGCAGCGGGCATACATGCTCTCCCTCACTCACTGCATCAGGCAATCCGTCCTGCGTTTCACACCTCCTCCAGGCACGACCCGTTCGAGGCATGTTCCGAAATGACCGTGGATACGCCATGCGAAGCTGCCCACTGGTGCCCTAGGTGGAGCTCCCTATGGGACATGGTTCGTGTCGCGGGTCTGCCGATATGGGCGGGGGAGTGTTTAACGAATTTTGTCTCTGGGTCTTTAGGTGGCGTTCCTTGTGGGCACGATCCGCGTGATGGGGTGTGCCGCAATGGCCAGGTGGGCGCAGTGCGAACCTTGTCTTTGGGGCCGTACGTGGAGATCCCTCTGGGCCACGATCCGTGTGCGAGGTGTGCCGAAGTAGACGAGAGGGCGGGATGCGAACCTTCTGTCCAGGGCAGTCCGTGGAACCCCTTGCGGGCCACGATCCGTGTGAGAGGTGTACCGAAGTGAGCGGGCGACGCTATGCGGCTCCACTCTGTTGCCGCAAATGCAGCTATTTGCAAGGCGCGGTCCGCGTGAGGGGCGTACCACTATGCCAGCCTTGTCTCTGGGGACGTAGGTGGAGATCCCTGTGGGGTGCGATCCCTGTGAGGGGTGTGCCGACAAGGACGGGGGAACGCTAGCCAAGCTTGTCTCCTGGGGCCGCAGGTGGAGCTCCCTGAGGGCACGAGCCGTGCGACAATATATGTCCTTCCAATACCTCACAGCTTATACACTAAAGCTAGAGCTTGCTAGAACCTAAGCGCGCGAAGCGCGCGTGCGGTTCTAGCGAAAGTGGATTTACACACGTATATATGTGTATATATATATATACACTTATATATGTACACGTATGTATACACTGACACTCTGTAATGGATTGATCCTGGGCCTCAGCGGAGGGTGGCGGTGTATAAATCACCACTGCGAGCCATCGACTCTACATACCGCCACCATCCCTGAAGGTTCATGCAAAGTGGGTCGGCGGGCGTCTGCCTATTAATCGAAGACGCCAACGGCGAGTCACCGCCGCCCCCTGCCCTTTCGGAAGCGCCATGTGGCCGAACGTTGAGGCCAGAGCCCTGCCAAGCTATCGGACCATGTGTTCACCGAATCGGTTTGGAAAGCCTTCGGGGAACACGTGGGGGAGGACGGGGAATAGGAGGAGAGTGGGGAATGGGCGTGCTCGGGGCCCCTTGGGGGCTCTTCTGAGCTTTTGAAGGCGTCTTGGGGCCTGCTGAGCAAAGGTTGGGTTTGATCTTGGCCGTCTTGGAGGCCATCTTCGGCTTCTTCCGGGCCATCTTGGGCCGTCTTGGGCTCTTCTTGGGGCCCTCTTGGGGGCCTTTAGGGCTGTCATGGGGCCATCTTGGAGACCTCGTGGGCGCTCTTGGGACGATGTTGGGGGCCTCTTGGGCTGTCTTGGACCGTGGGAGAGCTGATAAGAAGAAAATGTCAAAGTCCTTCAAAACCTAAGGACAATAAATAATTGTTGCCCTTTTCGGGCCTTCCTGGAGGACGTCTTGGAGGCCTCTTGGGGGCCTCTAAGTCAGTCTTAGGCCATCTTGGAGCCATCTTGGGTCGTCTTGGAGGCTTCTTGGACGAACTTGAAGGCATCTTGGATTCTCTCGGGCCGTCTTGGAAGCCGTCTCGGACCATCTTTGGAAACTTGGATGCCATTTTGGAGGCCATCTTGGGCCAACGTGACCATCTTAGAGGCCATCTTGAGCCGTCTTGGAGAATTTGTTGTGGATGTTTGGGTGGTTTATGCTGCCTTGTGCGGCCTTTCGGGTGGCCGGCGGGACGGGCCGAAGCCCCAGGGGGAGTTCTTTCTCTTGGAAAACACCAAAACCAAAAGTGAAAGGGTTCAGCACGCCGGGCACCCCTGTGATGAATCAACAGGGGGCGGCGGATGGCCTTCGGCCCATCCCGCCACCGTGCCTGGGTTGTGGGTATGAAGCCGATTGGAATTTATTTGATGTTCGTTGGGATCTCGTGGATGGCTTCTCGGGGTCCTCTTGGGGCCGCTTTTGGGGCCCCTGTGTATATCGGAGGTTGGGGGGGTGAGATCGCAGTGAAACGGAGACCCCCCACCGGGAAATCGGTTTCGTGTTCGTGTCGTGCGTGCGGGCGAGACGAAGCTGCGCGTGATCCTCCTGTAGCTAGGCCGAAGTAGGAGCGAAAGTCCGTTTCCCGTCCGCTGGTGGCCGGGAGGTGTCCCACTTGGGCCGGGCGATGTCCAGGGTGTCTCGGGTGTCAGTATGAGCGAAAGTCCGTTTCGCGTGCGCCGGTGGCCGGGAGGTGTCCCAGTTGGGCCGGGCGTTATCCCTAGTGTTTTGGGTGTCCCGGTCGTCCCGGCGCTAACGCATGTCGATAATTCCATAATTCATGTTTTTCGGCGCCTGCGGCGGGCTTTCTTATCCAATTCAGTTTATCTTATCCAATCCATCTTGTTCAATCCAGTCCATCTTACCTTATCCAACCCATCTTGTCCCATCTTATCTTATCCCACCCAATCCAATCCACCCAACCCAATCCATCAATTCCTTTGTTTCTGCGCCTGCGTCGGGCCATCCAATCCATCTTCTGTTATCCAATCCATTTCTTCCAATCCAACCCATCTTATCTTGTCCAATCCATCTTTTCCCATCCAATCCAGTCCACCCAACCCAATCCATCAATTCATTTTCCACTCCATCCCCCCCAAACCTCCTTATCGCCCGCAGAGCGGTCGTATAGGTATATGTGCGTGGGTGCGTGTGTGTGTGTGGGTGTGTGTGTGTGTGTTTGCGTGTGTGTGTGTATGTGTGTGCGCGTGGTCGCTTGTGTGTGTGTGTGTTTGTGCGTGTGCGTGTGTGTGTGTGTGTGTGCGTGGGTGTGCGCGTGAATGTGTGTGTGTGTGTGTGGGTGTGCGTGTGTGTGCATGTGTTTGTATGTGTGTGTGTGTGTGTGTGAGTGCCTGTGTGTGTGCGTGTGTTTGTATGTCGGAGGTTGGGGGTGAGATCGCAGTGGAACGGAGACCCCCAACCGGGAAACAGTTTCGTTTCGTTCGTGTCGTGCGTGCGGGCGAGGCGAATATGCGCGGGCGCGCGAGAGGAATGCATCCGCCGTTGCTAGAGCGAAGTCAAGACACATGTTGTTGCTCCGTCCGTCCGGCGGTGGCCCGCGGTGTCCCGTGGTGTCCCGTGGTGTCTCGTGGTGTCCCGTTGAGTGAGATCGATAATGAGATCGATAGTGAGATCGATAGTGAGATCGGTAGTAAGATCGATAGTGAGATCGATATTGAGATCGATGTGGTGCCCCGAGGTGTCCCGTTGAGTGAGAGCGATAGTGAGATCGATAGTGAGATCGACAGGTGTCCCTTGGTGTCCCGTGGTGTCCCGTGGTGTCCCGTTGAGTGAGATCGATAGTGAGACCCATAGTCAGATCGATACTGATATCGATACTGAGATCGATGTGGTGCCCCGAGGTGTCCCGTGGTGTCACAAAAAGTGAGATCGATAGTGAGATCGACAGGTGTCCCGTGGTGTCTCGTGGTGTCCCGTGGTGTCCCGTGGTGTCCCGTTGAGTGAAATCGATAGTGAGACCGATAGTCAGATCGATACTGAGATCGATGTGGTGCCCCGAGGTGTCCCGTGGTGTCACAAACAGTGAGATCGATAGTGAGATCGACAGGTGTCCCGTCGTGTCCCGTGGTGTCCCGTTGAGTGAGATCGGTAGTGAGATCGATATTGAGATCGATACTGAGGTTGGTGTGGTGCTCCGAGGTGTCCCGTGGTGTCCCAAAAAGTGCGATCGATAGGGAGATCGATAGGGAGATCGACAGGTATCCCGTGGTGTCCCGTGGTGTCCCGTGGTGTCCTGTTGAGTGAGATCGATGGTAAGATCGATATTTGGATTGATACTGAGATCGATGTGGTGTCCCCGTGGTGTCCTATGGTGTCCCGTTGAGTGAGATCGATGGTGGTGATGATGATGATGATGGTGATGGTGGTGTTGATGGCGATGATGATAGTGATGAAGATGATGATGATGGTGATGATGATGGTGATGATGATGATGATGATGATGATGTTGGTTATGATGATGAGGATGCTGATGATGCTGCTGATGATGATGATGATGATGGTGGCGATGATGATGGTCGAGGTGGCTGTTTCCCTACCTAGGCTCTGCCTAGAAGTATTCTTACTCTCTTGGCTTAAAGGGCCGAGCAGTGGGAAACGGCCTGGGCGGTTCCCCCAGTATCCGCCCCGTGGTTCCCAGTTACGCCCCCTTACCTTAGCTTTGCTTATCTCATCTTAGCTTAGCCTAGCTTAACTTAGCTTAGCCTAGTCTAGCTTAGCTTGGCCTAGCTTAGCTTTGCCTTGTTTAGCGTAGCTTAGCTTAGCTTAGCCCAGCTCAGCTTAGCTTAGCGCAGCGCAGCATTATCATAGCATAGCATAGCATAACATTGCATACCATATCGCAGCATAGCATGTCATAGCGCAGCATAGCACAGCATAGCATAACATAGCATACCATAGCATAGCACAGCACAGCGCAGCACAGCATATCATAGCTTAGCTTAGCTTAGCTTAGCTTAGTATAGCACAGCGCAGCATAGCATAGCATAGCATAGCATAGCGCAGCATAGCATAGCATAGCGCAGCATAGCACAGCAGCATAGCATAGCATAGCGCAGCAGCATAGCATAGCATAGCGCAGCATAACATATCATAGCGCAGCCTAGCATAGCATAGTATAGCGCAGCATAGCATAGCATAGCGCAGCATATCATAGCATAGCATAGCATAGCGCAGCGTAGCATAGCATAGCATAGCCTACCATAACACAGCGCAAACGAGCGTACCCTAGCATAGCATAGCATAGCATAGCATAGCATAGCATAGTGCAGCATAGCGCAGGATAGCAAATCATAGCATAGCGTAGCGCAGCATAGCATAGCATAGCATAGCATATCAGCAACGCAAAGGCAACGCAACAGCAGCAACAGCAACGCAAAGCACAAGCAACGCAAAACCGGATCTGCAGTGCTGAACAGCCTGCATCTCTTGCAGGAGCCGCGAGCAGTGCTGAACTGCCTGCAGCTCTTGCAAGCAGTGCTGAACAGCCTGCAGATCTTGCAGGAGCCGCGAGCAGTGTCTGTGCGCAGGCAAAGCAACAACAACATCAAGCAACAACATAATCACAGCAAAGGCAACAGCAAAAGCAACAGCGAAAGCAACAGCAAAAGCAAAAGCAAAGGCAAGGCAATGTAAAGCAAAAGCAACACCAATGCGAAAGTGTAGATGTAGATGGAGATGTAGGTGTAGGTGTAGATGTGGATGTAGGTGTAGATGTAGATGTAGATGTAGATGTAGATGTAGCTGTATATGTAGGTGTAGATGTATATGTAGATTTGAGTCTCGCTGTTGATGTAGATGTAGATGTAGATGTAGGTGTAGATGTTAATGTAGCTGTCGGTGTAGATGTAGATATGCTCCAACTCCTAGGTAGGGTCGCACTGGGATAATAATTTGCCGCCGAGGTGGCTTTTCTTTCTCTTCGAGGTGACTTCTATTTGCCGTCGAGGCGGCTTTTATTCGTCCCCGAGATGGCTTTCCTTGTCTTTCGAGACGGCTTAAATGTGTGTGTGTGTGTGCGTGTGTGTGTGTGCGTGTAAGTGTAAGTGTAAGTGTAAGTGTAAGTGTTTGTGTGTGTGTGTGTGTTCGGTCGTGTGTGTGTGCGTCTGGGGGAAAGTGTGCGTGGGTGTGCGCGTGTGTGTGTGTGTGTGGGTGTGTGCGTGTGTGTAGGTTATGTTGCGTGTTTGTGTGTAGGGGCGCGTGTGTGTGCGTGTGTGTGTGTGCGTTCTAATGCGTGTGAGTGTGTGTGTGTGTGTGTGTGTGCGTGTGTATGTGTGTGCGTGTGTGTGTGTGTGCGTGTGTATGAGTATGCGTGGGTGTGCGCGTGGGTATGTGCGTGGGTGTGTGCGTGTGTTTAAGGGTGTGTGTGTGTGAGTGTGTGTGAGTGTGTGTGTGCGCGTGTGCGTGCGTGCGTGCCAGTGTTTGTGTGTGTGTGTGTGTCCGTGCGTGTGTTTGTGTATGTGTGTATGTGTGTGTGCGTGTGTGTATGTGTGCGTGTGTGCGTGTGTGTGTGTATGTGTGTGTTTGTGTGTGTGTGTTTTTGTGTGTGCGTGTGCGTGTGTGTGTGCGTGCGTGTGTGCGTGCGTGCGTGTGTGTGTGTGTGTGTGCGTGTGTGTGTGCGTGTGCGTGTGTGTGTGTGCGTTCTGCGTGTGTGTGTGTGTGTGTGTGCGTTTGTGTTTGTGTGCGCTCGTTGCGCAGTATCCCCCCAGGGGCGCCGAAGGCCGCCCGCAGGGCCTCCGCGCGCCCGCTTTTTTAGAAGCGCGTAGGGAGCCCTGCGGCACGGAATGGGGGGGGGGGAGGGGGGCGGAGGGCGGGGAAAGGGGGGGGGGCGAGGGGAGGCACGCGCCCGAGCGCGACGCCGAAGTTCACGAGCCCCCCCCGCAGGGCCCTGGTGCAGGTCGCCGGCCGGGGGGACCCGCAGGCCGCCTCCGGCGTGGGCGGGTGCTCGCTTCGGGGCGCAGGCCTCGGGAGGTTCGAGGTTCAAGGTCTTCGGAGGGTTTCGCGGGGTTCTCGGCTGCTTTCCTGCCTCGGGGCGCGCTCTCTATCGGCTGTGCCTCGTCGTGGTGTGTTGGAAAGGTTTTGGTGGTTCTCGGCTGCTGTCCTGCCTCGGGGCGCTCTCTATCAGCCGTGCCTCGGCGAGGGCGTCCTGGAGGTGCCTGGATCGTCCCGAACGGCCGCCAGAGTCGGAGCGAGGGCCCGAAAACCACCCAGAGATGGGCTCTGGGGGGATGCATCGACCCCCCGTCTCCCATTGATCGCCGATTGGGGCCCGCTAGTCCCACCCCGCCCAGGAACGTGGGGATTGGCTCTCGGGGGCCTATCGCCGATGCATCGGCGATGTATCGCCGATTCCAGGTCGATGTCCCCCCCCTCCTGTGCCAGTTCGCCCGTATCGTTTTGCTCCTCAGCTGTGGGCGGGTGCTCCCTTCAGATGAGGGGCGGGTCGAGGCGACCCAGACCTCCGGCGTATCGACAAAATCGGGGCGGAGGTGTTTCAGCGGTGTCGGTCTCTCGGGGCCCCTGCCGGGCCTCGGCGCCGTCCAGAAACGACTCGAGATGAAAACCGGCCCCGGGGAAATGGTTGAGAGGTCGGGAGCCCGTGTCTCGAACAAAAATCGAGACGCTGGATGTCTGGGAACGGTACAGTGGAAACCCATGCCAAGAAACACCCTGCTTGCCTCCAGGGTGCCCAAGGTTGTTCGGGCTTCGGTGTTTTAGCTATGGAAAGCGTGACGTTCCCACACCAAAAAATAAATGGACGTCCTGGGGTCGCAGGGTTGGGTTTCTTCTGGAAGGTTTTGTGGTCGAGCTCCTACTGTAGTTGGCCTTCGGGGGGCGCTTTCGTCGCCACGGCTGGACGCAGCTCGGAAAACGGGAGACTACTGTTTCAGGGCGCCCCGATGATGCGGGCTACCGGGCCCGCTCGCAACCCCTTCCCTCCCCCCGATCACCCGATCTTGTCGCCTGTTCAGATGAGAAGGGGCGGCTAAGCAGTATTGGTGCGCGCGGGCACTTCTGGGCCTGACCCAAGGGAGAAGGTCCGGTTATTGGCCAGCACCTCCCCCACCCGCCCCTGCGGATTACCCGCGCTATCGCAGAAAAAGGTAAACAAAAAAAGCTCCTGGTGCGTCTGGACCACTGGAGGGGTCCGGGGCAAAATCTGAGCTGCCGTTGTCTCAGCTCGCCTGGCTCCGATCTATCCCTCCCTCCTTTTCAGCTGTAACGCTTGTCGTTCTAGTGTTGGTGGGCACGTCCTCTTCAGTTGCCCAGAGAGATCCGACGTTGCGAACATTGTGCAACGTCGCAGAAAGTCCTCGCTGGAGCCCCAGACCCCATCTTCCCTTTGCGCGCCATTTTTGGAGCGAGATCAACGAGTCATGGTCCTGGGGCCCGAAACCGGGCGAACATTCCCGTTGTGAGCGAAGAGCAATGCCAGAATCTCGGGGCACGAGCGAGTCTTTCTGGTTCTGGCTCCCATCCGTCTCCGGCTTCCACTTCTCCAGCTGTGGCCTCCGCCGCTCAAGCTCTTTGAAGTCAACCCGCTGAGAAAGCATGCGCCCTTTTTCCAAGGTTACTCGATGATCCTCAGGGCGTTTGTTGGCCCAACGTGTCTTTATCCCGTTTAGTCCAACTGGTAGAGCATCACATCGTTTGCGTCGAATCGAAGGGCCTCGATGGACAAACACACGTTGGCGCTAACACACTTTCTGAGGATCATCGAGTTTCCCTTGCATCCTTCCCCTTCTGCCCATCCCCGCTGGCCGCGCCCCGCCCGCAGAGTGTCGAGATGGCCCTCCAGGGCCCTTTGCACACTTACCGCGCATCCCTACCATGCGGCCCGCCCGCGCTGCCCCTGGTGGGCGGGTCCGTCGGACCGCTGGTGCGTGCTCTACTCCTCTCCTCTCCGCTCCCCGTCCTTCCCCTGGTCGAGGATCGAGGATGTCGAGGATCGAGGATGTCGAGGATACCGAGTACGTCGAGTATGTCCAGGATCGAGGATACCAGAGAGCCACGCCCTCGGAGGAGGAGAAAGCACCGATGCCGCTACCCTTCGCCCGTTTGCCCCTCTTTGAGCCTGCTGGGAGGCCCTCGTCGCTACCGCTGGATTCGCCTCGCAGTCCTGGTCAGAACGCACCCTGGGAGAGGTCTGGGCAGTACAGCCGGCCCGGATAAGTAATTAGGTCGACCCTGCCAAATCAAGGGTACCCTTGTGTCCTGTGCCTCGCGACCCATGCCTCCTACATTCCTGTGGCAACGTGGCCCTCGGAAGAGTCTTGTGTCCTCTCGCGTGTCCTCTCCAAGCAAGTCCGACTGTAGCGGGGTATCGGTACCTTTTTCTTCTCCCTGCACTAGCTTTCTTGGGTCGGTGTTGGGCCCGACCCCCCTGGCGGCGCCTGCGGCGCCGCTCGTGGCTCGCTTCGCGCGACAGGGAGGGGTCCATCGCGGATCCAAGAAAAGCCGCGCGCACCTCCGACACAAATGCGTATTTCTCTCCTGGGACGTGCTGCGGGTTCTCTCGTCAGGCCCCCCCCCCAATGGGGTTTGATCCTCCCTATCCTCCTCCCGACGAAGGCTTCCCAGCAGCTGCCTCCCAGCCCCCTTTTTCCAGTGCTTCCCGGAGGCGCGCGGAGGCCGCGGGGCGCTCCCCTGGGAGCCTTGGGAGGCCTCTGCAGTCCTCTGGAGGCCTCTCCTGGGTCGGGGGGCAGCCAGCCGAGGAGCGGGGGAGGTCAGTATCGTTTCACCGACCCCCATCCTCATCCCCTTCGAGACCCCCCTCAAGTTACCACTCCAGAAGGGGATGCACCCCTCGAAACTCGAAGGGAACGGCCTATATCCCCATCCAGGGGGGATAAATCGGCCAGTGAGGCCCAGGCCATGCCGCTGGGGATGGGGATCGGTTAAACGATGCTCAGGACGGGGCACGGATCTTCGGGGGCCCGGGGAGCACCAAAGATCCATCAGGACTCGCAGAGATCCCCACCCCTCGGGGGAAGCCGTCGGGGCTTCTGGGGCCGCACGTGGGAAGACACATCGTCAGATGCCTGGTGATCACGTCGTTTAGGCTTCGTGGGAGCCCCTCGTGGACACGGCTGAGATCAGTCGGAAAGTCTGATTCAAGAGTGTGTTTCGGTCGTGGGTTCGATAGAAGAGTTACAGATCGGTTGATGTAGATAACTTGCATGATGACGGTGATGATGATGACACGATGATGATGGTGATGGTGATGATGATGTTGATGTTGATGATGATGACGATGCTGATGACGATGATGATGACGATGACGGTGCGGATGAGGATGAGGATGGCGATGACGATGATGATTATGATTATGATGATGATAATGTTGATGTTGCTGATGATGCTGATGATGATGATGCTGATGACGATGATGGTGGTGGTGGTGACGATGGTGATGCTGATGCTGATGATGGTGATGATGCTGATGATGCTGATGATGGTGATGGTGATGGTGATGATGATGCTGAGATGATGATGAGATCATGATGATGCTGCTGATGCTATTGCTGCTGATGATGATGACGATTGCGCTGATGTGGATGTTGAAGTTGATGGTGATAACGCTGATGATGATGAGTATCATGTTGATGGTGATGATGGCTATGAGCCATGGTGATGGTGATGTATGTATTAATGCTAATGATCACGATGCTGATGATCAGGAGGAGGACATGATGAGCATGTTGATGATACTGCTGTTGATGGTGGTGATGCTGAACATCATCGTCAACACCATCATGTTGGTGGTGGTGCTGGTGATGGTGATACTGATGATGACTATGGTGATGGTGGCGGCGATGGCGATAGTGATGGTGATGTCGTTGTGGTGATTGCGATGATGGCGATGATGATGAAGATGATGATGAGGAGGAGGAGTAGGTGCAAGAGGAGGAGGAGGAGGAGAAGGAGGAGGAGGAGGAGGGACGGAACGAAAGGAACAAGGAGGACGAGGAAGGAGAAGGGAGGAGGACGAGGAAGGGGGAAGAAGGAGGATAAGGAAGGGGGAAGAAGGAGGAGCAGGGCGAAGGAGGAGGAAGGAGGAGGGAAGGAGGAGGAGGGGGGAGGAGGAATGAGGAGGAAGGAAGTGGAGGGGGAGGTGGAATTTCTTCGACGCCTTTCCTGCACTGCCAGCCAGGCGGCTCAGGAGGAGGAGGGAAGGGAGGAGGGAGGAGGAAGTGTTGGGGGAGGGGACTGGCATGAAGTAGCGGACGAGGGAAGAACGGAGGAAGTGGGGTCAGGAGGAGTTAGGAAAGAAGGACGCGAGGCAAGGGAGAGAGGATCAAGGACAAAGCGGGAGGATCATACCAAGGGAGGGAGGAGGAAGAGGAGGAGGAGGAGGGGGAGCCATCCGAGGCGCCGCAGCATTCCTATCCGACGCGCGCTGCTGCAGCACCAGGGCCTCATTTTTATATGTTCATCGAACTTCTATCCTTGGAACTGTTTTGCAAGAGCGCCACAATCCGAGGATTCAAGTTGCGCGCAACGACAGAAAAGGAGGAGGAGGAGGAGGAGGAGGAGGAGGAGGAAGAGGGAGGAGGAGGAGGAGGAGGAGGAGGAGGAGGAGGAGGAGGAGGCAGGAGTAAGCAGGAGGAAACAGGAGGAAGGAGATCTGGGGCCTCTCGCTACCGGACCCTCCGCGGGCTCGCCAGGCGGTCGCGGCCGCCGCCTCGCGCCTGGGGCACCCGGACGCGGGCGTGCGGGGCTCGGCCGTGCGGGCGTTGGGGCAGCTGGCCGCGCGAGGCGCCGCCCTCTGGCGCCGCCCCTCGTCCCCACAACCGCGGGCGGCCAAAGAGGGGTCGGGCCAAAGAGGAGGGGTCATAAAGAGGGGTCCTCCTCCTCCTCCCGCTCCTCCTCCTCCTCCTCCTCCTCCTCCTCCTCCTCCTCCTCCTCCCTCCTCCTCCTCCCTCCTCCTCCTCCGCCAAAGAGGGGGCCAAAGAGGGGTCGTCCCAAAGGGACAACCGCGGTCGGGACACGGCTGGCCAGGCTTCTGGCTGCGCACAAGCACCCACCCCAGGTAGCCCCGGCCATGCTCAGCAGGCCCCCCGAGCAGTCCCAGCTGGCCTCAACGGGCTCCCCGAGCCGCCTCCCGCGGCGCCCCTGGCTCCGTGCCCCAGGTCGCTCCACACTCCTCGGGGGGCCTCTTGAGTGTCGGGCGGGTGGTCAAGGGTCGGAGGTGGATAGACCTCCTACCCTGACACGTCGATAAGCGAATTGGCCGTTTTCGGTTCGCGAGAGGGCGGCGCGGCCGTCAATTTTGCGGGTCCAGGTCCGACGGTTTCGGCCCTAGGCCGTTTTCACTAAAGGGTGGTTTACTAAAGGGAGGCTCGTCCACCGCCGAATGGGGGGGGACCCATTGATTAGGGCACCAACTGGCTCCAAGAGGGTCCCTAGAGGACCCCATCCCCGTTGGGTCACCCCCCGTTGCCACCCGCCCGAGAGTAGAGGCCAGCGGCCGGGACTACTCGGGGAGCTTGTTGAGGTCAGCTTGGACTACCTGGGGGGGGCTGTCTGTGCGCAACCCGACGCCTCACCAATTACAGCCATCGCGCAGCGATACGAAATACAGGCCACGCGTGAGCAAAACGAATCAGATCGAGAGGATGCCGCCAACAGAATTCGCACTCCACGAAGACCTGCACGATTGCAATTGTAGCTGACGACAGACGAATCCGCCCAAATTGACATACATGTGACTTCTCGTTTTGAGACCAAGTCTAGAAGCGCACAACGAAACATGAGCGCACATGCCACCATAACATCACTCCATACAAAATAACAAAATTATGGTTACGCCTGTCTTAGGAACAGGTTTCACCATATTGCGCCAAGCGCTCATGTCCCTTAGCCACCCCGCACATGAAGAAGGTACCGCAGACGATGATTGACGTATGTGAGAAAACATCTTGGCATGGCAAGAAGAAGCAGCAAACACCAGCGTCCGCAAACCCACTCCCGATTCCCACGGAAACAAACACGTATTTCCAGGAGAGGGTAGGAGAAAGACCATTTGTAAAAGGCTCCCCCCTCGAAGCGCCAATGTGGAGCTAACTTGAGCCGAAGCTGGCTTGAACCTAGGCTTCTTGAGCCCTCCCCAGGAGGAGGGGGGGCGGCAGGGATGGAGGGAGGGAAGGAGTGAGTGAGGGAAGGAGGGAGGCAGGAGGAGGATGATGAGAAGGAGGAGGAGGAGGAGGAGGAGGAGGAGGGGGCAAGAGGAGGCGGAAAGACCAGGAGGAGGAGGAGGAGGAGGAGAAAGAGGAGTGGGGGGAGGAGCCCGAGGAGGAGATGAGGGGAATAAGGGCAGGGGGGAAGTGGAAGAGGAGGAGGAGGAGGAGGAGTTCCTCCTCCCGTCTTCCTCCCTCCCTCCCTTGTTCTCGGGACGGTATCATACGGGCTCGATGCACGCTCGTGTGCTTGCCCAGTCTGTAGTGTCTCACGGGTCCATGGCTTTGTTGTACCGAGTGTGGGGCCACGTGCTTCGGGGAGGAAGGGTTGAGTGGGCGGTCCAAGTTGAACGTCCAGTGGCCTTGGCCAGCGGCCCACCCCTCCACGCGGGCCAAGTAGAAGCGCAAGGCCGGCTTGGGGAGACGGAGCTCTGACCCATCGTTCAGTTGTGTTTTGAGGCTTCGCCTTCCCCGATCCCCGTCATCGGCTTTGGGTTTCACAGCGTCTGGTGTTTGGTTGTTTTTTGTTGTTGTCCGAGGGTTTGCGCGTCCCCTTCTCCACCCCCTCCTTATCAGAAGTTCGACAATGTGTGACTGCCGCACGGGCGGTCCTCGTCTGTGGAGGCGGCGCTTGCTGCAGTAAAGATCAGCGGCGGGCGAGGGGGGGAGTGAGAAGGTGAAGGCCTTCTCAGACGGCGGCGGGACGTTCAGATGTCATCGCGCCTTCAGAGAAATGTTTTCGCACCCTCGGGGAAGGCTTCGACAACTGTTGAGAAGGCCGGAGGACTTCCGACCCTTTGAGAAGGTTCGGCCTTTCTGAATTTCCCCCCGGGCTCGCCGCCGAGGAATGGAAGGCCTGCAATGGGACCGTCAAACTTTGATCCTGGACGAAAACCTACCCTGGGGGAAGTGGTCGCGAATAAGGGGGACCCGCCATGTCCTACGCTGCGTCTGCGTCGTCGGTACAGGCGTGGGTCGCCATCTCGAATCGAGGATCGGCGTGCGTTCACGTGTTCATTCTTTTGGGGGCTCTGGGAGGCTTCTCGTCGCCACGGCTGGATTCCCCCCAACGAAGTACTGGTTAAGAATTGACCGTTGAAGGGGTCTGGGAGTCGATGATTCAGGGCTGGAGGAGACGGGTCCTGCAGTTTTGTCGCTGTTTTTGTCATACAAAGAGGCAGGCATAAACATACGCTTTCGGGGTCCCGCACGGATTTGTTGGATCAGCGCTGAGCCCCCTTGGCGGCACCTCCGCTGGCGTCACCGCGCACTGCGGTAGCGGAGGGGGTCAAGGAGAGCGTTTGTGTCATCCCCTTGCGATCACGGGCGTGACCGCGGGGAGTGGAGGGGGTTGGTCAGTCACGTCACGACTCGCGCCGTCGCCGTCTGGGAATGCTTAGGTAGAGGCTGACCCCCAGACGGCGCCGGCGCGAATCGCAACGTGACCAGAGGGCGGGGAGAGGAGGGGCGGGGCTGGTCACAGGCGTTACAGTCAGCCCGCATGGTAAGGATGGGCAACGTTCCCAGGAGTACCCTTGCATCCTTGCCCCTTCGGCTCAGCATTATTAGCGACTTTCTCTGACCAACCTCGTTCGTAAAACGTTAACATGGCCCTGCAATGCCGTTGCAACATTATACCTCGCATCCTTATGCTGCGGGCAGGCTGTATCAAAAACTACAACAAAGATCGAGCTCCAGCGCCGACCTCGGACATCCGCGCGGCCCTCCGAAGGTTGCTGCTCGCACCGATCTTGTTGTTGCGCCTCGGCCTCTGCCCCACCGATCAGGGTGGGCCGAGGGTTCTGGCAGCCCTCGATCGGCAGCTCGTGACTTGATGCTAGCATCTTCCTCCGCGGCCACGGCGCGCCCTGCCTCCACGTTCGCTTCCGTCGGGTGTTGCCAGAAGTGAACCTGGCCCAAGGTGGTTCCAGGATCTCCAGGAAGGCCCCCCACTGCCTCTGGAGCATCCCTCACGAGGCCCAGAGGGCCCCAGAGCCTCCAACACAGAACGACAAATGGGCGGGATTTCGGCCAGGTGCACTTTGAGCAACCCCCGAGTCGTCTGCCCGCGGCCGAGCCCCCTCTCCGGAGCGTCCGCGTCGGCCTCCTGCGTGCAGGCGAGCCGGGGGCGCTGACCCAGGCCATGCTCTGCTTGGAGGACGACAGCGGGGACGTCAGGATCTCGCAGCCGAGGAGGAGGATGCGGGAGGGCGGGAGCGAGGTCGAACCCTCCCCCCTGCGAGTCAGAGGTCTTCCCTGGTTTGTCTGCCCTTCTGTGCCTTTGAGAGGCTTGCTTCATGTCGCACAGGAAGGATCCTCCACAGAACGGGCCCAAGAGGCGATATTTTTGTTGGAGGAGGCGTGGAGGGAGGGAGGGAGGGGGAGCGAGAGTACGCGGAAGAGGTGGATGATGACGCAAGAGGAAGCGGAGGAGGACGACGACAGCATGGACGTCAAGCCATCGCCATGGGTCATAAGGATGGGGAAAAGAGAAAGGGTAGGAGGAGGAGGCGGAAGAGGAAGGAAACCGCGTACGAAGGAGGACGAGGGAGTATGAGTTGAGTATCCTTGTGGTCAGAGTCGGGCCCATGTTAAAGAATGCCGAGAAAATCATGGACTTGGGAGGTTGACACGGGGACCCACACAACTCTAGGACGATGTTTCTCTCCTGAACGACTGTATTGTGAAGGCCTTGCGGCCGGTGCCGCCGACCTTGAAGACGACGACCTTGAAGACGACGACGACGACGCGACGACAGCGACGACGACGACGACGACGAGGAAACCACCGTCTTTTCCGTATGGTTGCAGACTGAAGGCGTGTCGCGCAGTGAGTTCGCAGGGGGCCACAGTGCGCTGCGTCCGAGTGCGCTGCGCCGTTGCGTCGACAGCATGTCTTGCCGTTGCGGCTTCCGGTACGCGCTCGTCGAGCGGCCGCGTCTTGTGCATCCATGGCATTTGATTACACGACGACGACGACGACGACGTCGTTCGGCTGCGGGGCTCTTGGGTCCGCTGCCCAAGCGAGGCGTGGTCGGGCCGCACGCGCTCTGCCATCGAGCCGCATTCTGGTGAGCCAGGCGTGGTGGTGGACAGGTCCGTCCTCGGCCCCCGGGGCCATCTCTCCACCCCCTCTGTGGTTGCGCATGTTTGTCGTTTGGCCGTTCTGGGGCGGCGTTGTCTTCACCGTGCGCCCGAAGCTCAGGTGAGCAACCTGCCGTACTAGTAGTCTGAACCCCCTTCATGCTTGCACCGCTCGAGGAAAAAGGCAAGTCGCGCGCAAAGCGCTCCGTCGCACGCTGAATTGTCAGCGGGCGGCCTTCGATTCGTCAATCGTCGCTGCTGGGTAGTTCAATTTGTAGGGAGGCTTTGTGGTGAGAGCTTGGAGCGTTGAAGGTGGTTCGCATTTGTCTTGCGTTGCGCAGTCGTTTGATGGCCACGCGCCCGCTCGCGAGACAGGGGGCCGTTGGTCTGAGCCTGCAATCAATTACGAACAACAGGTTGCTGTTTCCTGGTGGGCGTTTCTTTACGGCCCGCTTCTGCGACGGCAGTGTTCGTTGCGTGTTGCCACCGCGCTTGTCCAGTGCAGCGCCTCTTGCCTTCTTCGCACCGGCGTCTTGCTGCTGGTGCACCTCAGAGGGGGGGGGGCGCCGCCGCCCATCGGTTCGAACTTCCCCTCCCTGTAATTCTTGGGGGGGTGGGGTGGTTCGAACCTCCCCCCTCCTTGGACGGGGCGGGGGCCGGTTCGACCCCCCCCCCCCTTTGGGTCCCTGGGGGTAGGGGTGGGCGGTTCGGGGGGCCAGTGTCAATGGCCCCCCCTCCCCCCAGTTCTCCAGGGGGAGGGGGGCTGGTTCCAACGTGTCAAAATGTTTGCCAGGCGAGCGTCCAGGCAACGCGTTTTCTGTCTCTCTATCTCTCTGTTCCTCCATATGTCTCGCTCTCTCTCTCTCTCTCGTTTTTCTCTCTCTCTCTCTCTCTCTCTTTTCCCCTTTCTCATAACACATATATATATATATATATATATATATATATATATATATAGATATATCACGTATACATACTTATATATGTACATATAACTATGCCATGTATGACGGAGTTGCGCGTGGGAGTCGCGTTTGGGATCAGGGTTTGGATCGGTGTCAAAGTTGGGCCCTCTTCCAGTTTTGAGTCCCTGCATGTACCCGAAGTGTGAGAGGACGAAGAGGAGCAGTTAAGGGGGGAAAGGGAGGCGAGTCCCAGTCACCCACCAGTTGAGCTGCAGAGCATATCCGCACATGTGTTCGGCATCGTGATACGGGGCAAGATGGGAGCGGAACTGAAAAAATGGGGGGAGGGCCAAAGGGGGGGCACAAGTGTGGCGAATCATGTTTCGTTCGGCACATATCGAACCCCGGCCCATCCCATCATCGTGCCTGGGCCGTCGACAAGAAGCCTTTTAGGTGCATCTTGGGATCTCTCGGGGGCCTTGGGGGGGAGCGTCATAGGGGGTGTCTTGGGGTTGCTTGGAGGCTTCTTGCCAGTCTCTGAGGCCATCTTGGTCGAGATCTCCAGATTTCAGTTGGTTGTCCCCCTCTTCGGGGCCGTCTCAGGAACCCCACGGACCTCTCTTTGGGGTTCGGGGGTGCCTTGGAACGATCTTTGGGGCCTCTCGGACCGCCTTGGACGCTCGCAACACCGAGTACTACGGACGTGAACGGTTTGGCGTCGTGGGCCCAAGAAACTCCAAGAGAACCCGACTCTGGGTGGGATATTTATCGAAGGGTGGGCGAATAACCTTCCGACAGCGTTTGCCCATCCCCCCCCTCTCCTCCTTTTCCTCCTCCTCCATCTCCTCATCCCCCTCCCTTCCTCCTTTTCCTCCTTTTTCTCCCCCCTCCATCACCCGCCCCGACAGCACGTGCCCAATCCTCCCAGAGGATCCAACGGGGGGGCGATTATTGCACCATCCAAAGTAGACCCCAGGACGCCCGCTGGGCCATTCCAGGACCCGTGGACGGCGCGGGTTCCCAGCTTTCGAACCAGTCTCCTCAGGCCTCACTTGGGCCCGAGAGACCCTGAAGAGAACCCTGGGCCCCAGGAGGACCCTTGGGCCATTCTAGGATACGTGGGCGGGACGGGTTCCAACTTTCCAACCACGCTCCTCAGGCTTCAAACAAAGTCATCGGTGGTTCAATTATAGGGTGCTGAGGAATGGGGACCTGAGGACAGGAAGGGATCAAGGTCGGATTTACGTCATTGAGGCACCTCGTCGTTACGACCCCATTCCTCAGGACCCCATATTTGAATCACCGAAGTCAGACGAGAAGCCTTGGGAACGCGCGGGGACGCCCAGACCCACACCCATACCCCTGGGCGCTGAGGGCACGGTTGGCACGAGGATCAATATAAAGCAGCGAACAAAAAGCTAGCCGTGGAGTGTGTGAGATATACGCGGCAAATCGTGCGTTATTGTGCTGGGCATGATCGCAGCATGGCGAGCGTGCCATCGCTCTTTGACCCAATTTTTTCAGGGCCCTTGAGTCAGCGCAGCAGCGGTGCGGAAACCATCCCGGATGTGCCTTCTTATTTCCCATTCTTCTTGCCATCAAAGATTTCGGGGGCTTTGGTAAGTTCGCATTGGTAGTGGAGCTTGGTGAGCCCGGCTCTTGCTTCGACCTTCCATATCTTAGCGACCTCTCTTCGGATTAGGTCGCCAACTCCATGTGCAGCTTCGATGTTGCAGCAGGTCTCAGCGGAGATCTCCAAATCAGATTCTCGGCAGCCCACGCGCGGGACTTCGCAGTCGACTTTACAGACCGGGGCAGTTTCGATTTCGTAGAGCACGTGTCGGACGCTAACCCCTCGAGGTTTCAGCTCAGCAGAATGCCCAAGCCGATGGCGGACATGCCGCCCGAGCGATGAGTTCCACAGTTCGACGGCGCACTCAGCCAATGCAAATAATACGAGAAGCGGGCGACGATCTTCATCGCAAAGCTCACGCTAGAGAAGAAGGAGAGCGAAGCAGCTCTCATGCTCGGCGCAGGTTTCACAGGCGAAGCTTGGAACGAAGTGGAGGATCTCTCAACGGACGAGCTCGTCGAGCCCAAAACGGCGAAGCAGGTCGTTGCCAGATTGCAGAATCGTTTCAAGATGGGCGATGCGACGGTACTCGCAGACGACTTCGAGAAGTGTTTCTTCAAGCTCAAACGGCGCGGGGGCGAGGCGCTGTTCGCCTATATCTCGAAAGTGCGCGCTGCTGAGCGCGAGCTCAGGACGCGAGACAGCGAGCTGCGGGCGAGGGTCCGGGGCTGGCTCGCGCCGCGACGAGGAGGATTCAGCGCGGACCAGAAGGCGGCCATGTCGGTAGTTGGTAAGGGTATTACACAGGAGATGGTTATCGAGGCGTTGGACACAACGTTCGGGCAGGAGAGTATCATGCACGAGCCGAATCACTCACGGAAGCAGCATTTCGTCGATGAGGGCACAGCAAAGCACTACGATGAGGAGTTCTACACTGGCGAGCTGGAGGACGAGCCAGACGACTACGACCAAACGCACTGGGCGGAGGAGCACGAGACCTGGTACGACTGCGACGAGAGCTATGACCAGCGCGTCCCCTACGCAGCTCAAGAGCTCGACCCAGGCGAGTGCGACGATGTCTACGCGGCCTACGCGGACGCCCGGAAGCGGTTCAACGACCTGAAGCTAGCGCGCGGTTTCTACCCGGCAGTGGCGATGGCAGGCGGAAGTCCAGGTTTGACCGCAGCCTCAGCAGGGGGGCCGCGCCGACGAGGCCGTTCAAGCAGCGCGGGCACCGAAGGGCGCGGCATGTCCACAGGAGGAAAGGGCAGCCCAAAAGGATCATCACCTCCAGGCGCGCGCAGCAGACCACAACCCGCGGCCGCGGACCCAATGGGAAGGGTAAGGGCAACTTACGAGACCAGTCCCAACATTAGCAGCATCGGCCAACTGCCAAACACACGGCAAGCCCGGCCACTGGGCCAGGGGCTGCACCGAGTCACCCAACAGGATGCGGGCTCACAGCGCGATGGTCATAGCAAGGCCAACACCAGCGCAATGCCAGCCAGCAACGGAGTCATGGACTGTGGAGCGACGACGCCCATGTCCAGCTCAGAGACGGTCAAGGACTATGTGAGTGGTTTCTAGCAGAATGGTTTTCCCATCGAGGACCTCAGGTTCTACAAATGCCGACGGCCATTTCGGTTCGGCAACGGCAAGATCGAATCTGCGCAGCGGCGTGGCACAATGCCCACCAGCTTCAAGCAGAAGTCAGGCGCGCTCTACATCTACGCGGTACCAGGGCGCGCGCCCATCCTATTCCCGAGGCCTGTGCTGGAGGTGTTCGGAGTCCAGGTCGACTACGCCAAGCAGACAGCGGCGCGGGGCCGCGGCGACTTCGAGGCAGCAACGCCATCGCCTCAAGGACGCGACACGGTGGAACTACAGGAGGAGTTGGACGGAACAACGAGTCACCGCGCGAACGACTTCGAGCACGAGCCCGTCGTTGCAGCGCAGTTCCTGGACCCCAGCAACGAGACTATGAGAGGCCTAGAGTTTCTGGGCAACGCCTACCTGGCGGACTCCAGCGAGGACGGCGAGCAGCAGGGGCAACTGCAACGGTCACCTCGCGCGGAAGGCTGCCCCCGACGCGTAGCGCAAGTAAGTTGATGCAAAGCGTAAACGAAGCAGTGGCAGCGTCAGCAGCATTCCGCATGTGGCAACCTGTGCTTCACTACGACAGCAATCGAGCCAGTCGGCGCCGCGCTATCGGAGCCGCGCCGGTGCCTATTGTCACCTACGACGGACGAGGCCACTTTCAGCACCGACGACGACCCCGGCCACGGCATCCAGCTGATTTCGCCCAACTTCGCTCAGAAGATCGACTCGGCCGCGAAGCGTGTCAGCGAGCGGCGCCCACAGACCATGAGGAGGGCAGCTCGCCAACGGCGCGCCACGAGACGGACGACATGGGAATTCTACACTGGAGAAGCAAGATTTTCACAAGCATTGCGAGATCAGGGGCACGCGTGGGAAAGTTCGGGCTCAATGCCGGTTGGGACTTCGCAAAGGAGGATCATTGGAAGGCATTTCTCAAGAAGCTGACGGCGGAGCAGCCTGACGAGGTTCATCCGTCATCAATGTGCAGAGCATGGTCTAACATGCAGGAGCCCGGCATCCACCAGCACCCTGGTTGGACGGAGATCCTCGCCGAGCTACGAGAAGGGCCTCATCGAGTACATCTACAGTTTGTGGCCAAGGTGCATCGCATACAGCAACAAGGAGGGCGACGTGCTCACGTCGAACATCCAGCCGCGTCGAGGGCGCGGCGCACCGCGGCGGTCAGCCGCCTACACGGCGAACGCAGCACGTTCGACCCGCGCATGCACGGCCATGCGATCGAGGGCAACACGAACACGGTCAAGAACCCGACGACGCGGAAGACGACCCAGAAGCTCATGGCAGCACTACCCAGCGAACGACGCGACAGATCACATGAACACGACCTACTGGAGGGACGGAGGCTCGCCAAATTTGCCGAGGACTATCCGTTCACCCTAGCCGCGGCGATGGCGCAAGTCATGGTCGATCCCGAGATCGAGGACATCTACGCAGCGGAGGACTCAACGCAAACGGAGGAGGGCACCAAACCCGATCACCCAGATTCCAGTCGCGAAGCTCACCAACACGCACGCCTACGAGAGCAGTAAGGCGCGGAGGCACTACGCTACGACGAGAGACTTCACCAGAACATGGGGCACCCCACCCCGGCCGCACTACATCGTCTACATCAACAGGCAGGCGCCCGGGGCAACATCCTACAGCGTGCATCGGAGTACCGGCGTGAACGCATTATGGCCAGACAACGTCCACCGAGAGCACTCATGCGTCAGCGAAGCAGGCCACCAAGCTCAACGAGATTGTCTACACGGACGTCTTCTGGATCAAGAATACCACCGGTAATGCGGCAGGTCTTTCTATGATGGGCGGGGCCACGCGCTGCTGTGCACTACGTACCATCAAGACCGAGACAGCAGCGGAGCTGATTAAGGCAGTTGAGCGCGGCTGGATCAGGCAATGTGGACCCAAGGGAGACTTGCGGACAGACGATGCTTCAAGTTTTGCTTCTGATCGCTTTACACAGATTCTAGAACAGCATAGAATTTCTACCGTTATTGCAGCCGGCGAGGCGCATTCTTGCGCAGGAGCGGTGGAACGTCGGCATCAGGTTGTTCGAGAGGCAGTGGTTCCACGATGTCAGCTCACCAGCAGCAACCTTTCGACGCGCCAGGCGACTCGGACATGGACATCAGCGACGACAATGGACCAGGAGACGAATTCCAACCTCAAACCGATCGCGATCGATCAGAAGGTCGGCAAGAACGACCGAGCACCCACGCCGAAGGACATGCGACAGTTTCGAGGACTACTGGAGCTCTACAGTGGCCAAGTTAGCAAGCATGCCCACGCGCGTCAGCGCTGGTCAGCACTCACCAAGGGCAGCTTCCAACGGCGACAGTGGCGACAGCAAGAGAGGTAAATAAGACGGTAAGGTTCTACAAGCAGAACGCGGACGCCGGCCTCAAGGTGAAGAAGATTGGCAAGGTCAGCCACGTTGCGATGACGGACGCAGCTTGGAGAGTACGGCAAGACGGACCTAGTCAAGGAGGATGCGTGATCATGGCATGCCACTCGAGAGTACTTGACGACGAGGATTCAGATTTCTGCGCCGTGGATTGGAAGTTTTCAAGTTAACGAGGCTAGCCAGGTCATCGCCACATGCAGAATCACAAGCAGCGGCAGCAGGCATGGGCGCACTAGAATTTGCGATGCGACTCTGGGCAGCCCTCGTCTACGACTTCGTGAACGTCAACGTTGGCGAGAGCACGCGCTACGCAGGGGAGCCAGCAGTCGCGATCGGCAGGCGCTCTACGACGCAGCCAAGAAGGAGAGCCTCGCCAGTTTCCAGGACAAGCACGCCAGCATCGAGGCATTGGCGCTACGAGAACGGATGGTTCTACACAGACACAGTGGAAGTGGGCCTCATCAGAACGGCAGTATGCAGGTGGCCCCACGAAGTCAGCGGCAAGGCAGCTCTTCGCAGACAGACTTCGAGCAGGACGACTTCAGCTACAGCACGACCGCACTTATGCGGCAGCCAAGAAGAAGACTATAAGAAGGAACGACAGGAGATCATCGGGAATCGTAAGATGGAGACATCATAACCTACTAAGGCGAGATCACCACTCATGCAACTGGCAGTTTTTTTTCTGCGACGTGTTGTTGCAAGTCAGCGGCAACCTGCACTCCAGAGTTCGACTACATAACAGAGTACAAGTAATACGACGACGAGATTGCGATGTGTTTGTGGCTTCCTGGAGGCATTTTGGACGCATTAATGTTTCCGATGATTGGAACGGCAGCGGCAGTTCCAGCGGCCCATTATTCGCTGCAAGCGTTTGTGGAGCATCGAGACGACTCCAGTGTGAAGTGCCAGGCCGAGACCAGCATCAATCGCGAGACGACCGAGGAGACAGCGACGACCAGCATCGACAAGGAGACGACCATCCACCTCAGGAAGTCGCGCAGCAAACACAAGCAGGCGCGACGGCGGAACGTCGGCGCGCAGAGCATGATTACCCGCCGTTTGCAATGGGATCAGTGGCAGTTTTGTCACAAGATGACCGGGTGCAAGCGTGCAGGCGAAGCTTCCGTGGAGACGACCGAACCCAACCACTGGCAGGGCGATTGCAAGCAGGCAGCAGGCGACAGTCCCAAAGGCTGCAGCGAGTGAGCCAACGCACCAGCGCAGCTTCAGATGTTTTCTTCTCGCTCAGTTTTATTGCCGGTTTTGCAGTCCATTGTTATGCAGTTGCGCATGTTATGCAGCTTTCGCACGGAGGTTTTGCATTTCAGATGCATACAGTTTGTTCATGCAGTTTCTGCAGCTTGTGCAGAAGAGGATTCTCAATGGAGTGTTAGATTCCATTTTTTCGCATTGAAGGGGGGCTTCTCCCTGTTGTTGTTTTTTACTATGTCACGGGTGTGAGACATACACTGTACATCGTGTGTTATTGTGCAGAGCATGACTGTAGCAAAGCGAGCGCGCCGTCGCACTTTGGCCCGAACCTTCTTTTCGGGGCCCTTGAGTCAGCGCAGCAGCGGCGTGGAAAAAATCCCGGATGTTCTTCTTATCTCGTTTTTATTGTCATCGAAGGCTTCGGGGGTGTTGATAATAAGTCCATAGAGTGGTGCCTTTCTGTCGTTTGCGCCTCGGGCTTTCCACCTTGGAGTGTTTTTGTTCACGGCGTGGGCAGATTCGGCGAAAGTCTGTGTTATCATTGAACTGCTCGGCCCACGTTCTCGTGGTAATGCTTCGATTGCACTTGCTATGCTCATCACTGGGGGCCCGAAGAGACCCGAGGACCCTCGACTCGGTGCCTCGCGACAGGGTGGCTGATGTTTTGCCCTGGGGAGTGGGCGTCCGAGCGATGGCAAGTTGCTTGATGCCAACAGCGCAACGAGTAGCCCAGAGCAGCACGTCGACGCGTCCCCGTTGCGCCGGAGCCCCGCGCGGAGGCGCCCCGCCGCCCCGAGGAGTCACGCTTTAAAAGCGGATGGATCGAGATGCCACCTCGAGTTTCCTTTCCCGCTGCCTTCTCGTGCCCTCCTGAGGCCGTCTTGGAGGTTTCCTGTCAGAGGCGGAAGTGTCACACTATTTTGAACAAAGGTGTATATGCTCCTTGACAGGAGATTCAGGGCGCGAGCGCAGGACGTGGCTCAGCAATTCGGACGCGCCGCCGCGGTTGTCGCGCAGCTGAGCAACAGTACTTTACCAAAAGGCTTGTTTCCTTTTAGCAAATTGCTCCTTCAAAAGTAATAGTGTGATTTTCCGTTTCCAATATTGTGGGCCGTCTTGGGGTTGTCTTGGGCCGTGTTGCGAGCCTCGTGGGGCCCTTTGGGGCCGTCTCGAGGCGATCATGGGGCTGTCCTGGAGCGTCAGGAGCCCGAAAAGGCGAGAACGCTGAAATCTTGCCAATATTGAGGTCAGTCAATGATGGTTGCCTCTTGGGGCTGCCTCTTGGAGCCCTCTTGGAGCGTCTTGGGGACCTCTGGGTCCATCTTGTGGCATTCCTGGGCGTTTCGGGGAACACTTGGGCCGTCCAGGGCCTCTTTGGACCGTCATTTCAGCGTTTTGGGGTCCGAAAAGGGGCGACGTCGGTTTCTGATGCAAAAAACGCTGTGCGTTCCTGCTTGACCGGTCAGCCGCAAAATTCCCAAATACGTGCGACGCCGTTCATGAAATGGGACGGCGGCGGTTGCCTCAATGAAGGCAGACCCTTCCCCACCCTGCCCTCAACCGGCACAGCGACGAATATTGGCGGCGCACAATGTGGGGATGGTGCGACGGGAGGGGGGCTTTTCAGAAACAGGCAGGTTTCTTCCCCAAATCGGGGGCAACAATTTGCATAAACACGTTTGTTTCTGAGCTCCGCGCGGATTTTTTGGCTCGGCGCTGGTGCCCCCTTCTCCCTGGCGCGCGGAGCGCGCCACGGGCACCGCAATGGGCGCCGCATGGGGGCCCAGCGCCGATCCCAAAAGTCCGCGCGGAACTCTCAAGGTCAATTCTCTTCTGATGTTCCGTTCGGCGCTCAAAAGTTCACGTGTGTGCTTACTTTTCCCTGTGAAGCTTTCCTGGCCCTCGCCCTTCTCCGCCCCTGGGTTTGGGGAGTGGGATCGAGGTGTCGCCGCACCCGCGAGCTCCCGCGGGGCGCGGCGGGCGACGAGTGCGTCACTCGCCCGCCCCGCGGGCGCGAGCCTACCCCACGAGCAGCGCTCCCCGCGCTCTCCCGCAAACTTCGGCTTGTCCAGGGTAGCGTCGTCGGTGCCCTTCCTCGCGGCGATGCCTGCGCGGGCGCCGCCGCGACGACGTCGGCGGCCTTCCGCAGGGCCGCCGCCGTGGACGCACTCGGCCACCTGTGCGGGAGGGGCGACCAGCGGGGGCTGGGCGCTCTGCTGGGGCGCCTCGAGGACCCCGCCGCCGGCGTCGTCGACGAACGTCGTCGACGATGCCGACGACGCCGACGACCACGACTCTCGTCGAACCACAGAGAACGTCATAGGCATGACCGTCGGAGCTCAGCGCCGATCCACGAAATCCGCGTGGGGTTCCGACCGTTTATGCTCCTGCATTTTTACCTAACAGCGAAGACTGATAGGTTTCTAGTAGTCTCAAAAGAGAGCAGCAGATGACTCCACAGGGGGGTCTGGGCGGGTGCCGGACAGGGTGCCGCAGAAGTCGTTTTAAGCCAACAGTCACACATTTCGTGCTCTTCGACCTCCCAGAACTCCATTCCCGGGCCACATTCTGAATGCCCGGAGCCAACTGTAGGCCACTTCGTGCTCTTCGACTTCCCAGAACTCCATTCCCGGGCCACATTTTGAATGCCCGGAGCCAACTGTAGGCCACTTCGTGCTCTTCGAGTTCCCAGAACTCCATTCCCGGGCCACATTTTGAATGCCCGGAGCCAACTGTAGGCCACTTCGTGCTCTTCGAGTTCCCAGAACTCCATTCCCGGGCACATTTTGAATGCCCGGAGCCAACTGTAGGCCACTTCGTGCTCTTCGACTTCCCAGAACTCCCATTCCTGGGCATGATTTTGAATGCCCGGAGCCAACTGTAGGCCACTTCGTGTTCTTCTAGTTCCCAAAACTCCATTCCTGGGCCACATTTTGAATGCTGAGGCAGGCTGATGCTGCGGCCGAGGCAGGCTGAGGCTGAGGCAGGCTGAGGCTGAGGCCGAGGCTGAAGGCAGACTGAGGCTGAGGCTGAAGCAGACTGAGGCTGAGGCTGAGGCAGGCTGAGGCTGAGGCTGAAGCAGGCTGATGCTGAGGCAGGCTGAGGCTGAGGCTGAGGCTGATGCAGGCTGAGGCTGAGGCAGGCTGAGGCTGAGGCCGAGGCTGAAGGCAGACTGAGGCTGAGGCTGAAGGCAGGCTGAGGCTGAGGCTGAGGCAGGCTGAGGCTGAGGCTGAGGCAGGCTGAGGCTGAGGCTGTGACTGCGACTGCCGTTGCCGCTGCGACTGTCATCGCGAATGCGACTACGACTGCGAGAACAGCAGAATTATACAACTGGATTTTCATCTGAATCTTAAGGGGAATGCTTTCAGATATGCTTCTACACATCGCTGTTAGGTTGCCTTGCCGGGATAATCATCTGAATATTAAGGGGAATGCTTTCAGATATGCTTCTACACATCGCTGTTAGGTTGCTTTGCCGGGATAATTTGGGTATCTCCTCCAATCCAGCGGATGACGAGTTGAAGCAACGGCGTTGGCCGTCAGGGGGGCCCCTCGTCGCCACGGCTGGACGCAACTCGAGAAATTGGTGGTGCGCTTGGTCGACGATCGACGCCCGAGCCGTACCCCTGCTGCTGCTGCCCCCATCCTGGGCGCCACGGGGAACCAGGGCATGGATCAAGGAAGTGGCTTCGGAGACCAGGAATTTGTCCAGGTCCCCGCTCCGGCTCCTCGTAAAGTGGGGTGCGAGCAGGGGCATGGATGAGATGTCGATGCCCCTGGAGGGGCCCGGGGACCGATTTTGAGCTGCCGCTGTCTCGACTCGCCCTGCTCCGAGACAGGGACGTCGACGGCGGCGTCGCCGATGACGACGGCGGAGGCGGTGTCGGCACCGCCGCCAACGACGACCCGCCGACGCCGGGGAGTTCGACGAGGTTTTTTCCTCGGGCTGGGCCCTGGGAGTAGTCGCGTTTTGAAGGCCCTCTGCCGGCGGAGGCAGGCGAGGCGCGGGGCAGGGCGGGGGGGGACTCTGGCGGCGGAGGGCGTGTGAGAGAGAGAGAGAGGAAGAGAGAGAGAGAGAGAGAGAGAGCGAGTGAGAGGAGGGATGATGGGGGAGGGGGAGGAGTCGGTCGGATCGGGCATTGAGGCAGTCCTCGTGCCGTGATGGGGGAATAGCTGACACCGCGGGAGCTAGGGGCAACGTAATTCTTATCCCGCACGCCAGCCTTTCAGTGCGAGGATGGGTACCCAGCCCTGAACCCGAGCTCACCATGGGGCACCAGGCCCGCTCGGCACAGACCAGCAGGGGCAGCGGCGGAAAGTCGCCTCTGAAGCGAAGCAAAAGACTGACAGCGAGAGGGAGGGAGAAGGCAGTAGCGGAGGAGGAGGAGGAGGAGGAAACTGCCGGAGACCGAAGCAACACCTACGCGCAGCTCACCCTCGAGACGCCACCAGATGCAGGAAGAGGCCCCACGCTTGGAAAGGAGCGATGGGGGAGGAGGCCCTCGCGTCCTCCGCCTCCCTCGCCTCCCTCGCCCTCCCCCGCCTGCTCCGCGCACCCCGACCTCTCTTGCCGCCGCCTCGTGCGCCGGCCGCCGAGCGGGGCCCGCCTCTTTGTGCCCTGGGCGGGGGTCGGCCAGGCCCCCGCACAGCGACGGCGAGCGGCGCGACAGCGCGGCAGCCAGCCCTCCGCCGCGGAAGGAAGCACGGCTGAACCTAAACGGTGTTTTTCGTTATCGTTTTGTTTTCGTTTTCTTTCGTTTTGTCTTCAATCCGCCTTTACCGCAGAACGAAGTCGAAACGACAACGGCCCACGAAATCGCGAAAGCACCGTTCAGGTCCTGCCCTGGAAGGAAGCAGACGGGTCCTGAGCGAAGTGCCTGGCATCGCTCGCTCGGGCGTCTGTCGTTTGTGCCTGGGGCTCTCCACCTTGGGGTATTTTTTGTTTACGGCATGGACATCTTCGGCGAAAGTCCTTATTATTCTGGACATGCTTGGCCCGCGTTCTCGCGGCAATGCTTCGACTGCATTTGCCATGCTCATCACTGGGAGCCCGAAGAGACCCGAGGACCCTCGACTTGGTGCCTCGCGACACGGTGGCTGATGTTTTTGCCCGGGCATCGCTCGGACGTGAGCACTGTTCTTCGGCAAGGGCCATCGAGGAGCCTCCTGGATCACCGAGCCAAGAAGAACACGCACACGACATCGAAAAGTGCACGGGGAATCGACGTCCGAGCGATGGCCAGGAGAGAAAACGCAGACACAATGCATCGTCGACCCCCAGGAAAATATGGGAAGTGGGGGGGGAGACGAAAACCGATAAAATATTTGAAAAGATGGGGAATCCTGGGATCTGTGTGAATTTACTTGCGTGTCCCTGGGCCCCTTCAGATGGCAAGCGGTGGGGTCCGGAGGAGTTCCACCGCTTGGCCACGGCCTCCCGGGGCCCGCCACGGACCCTCTGTCGAGAGACGGGTCGGGCACCGCGAGCCGGCCCGTAGGCGAGGCCTCCCCGGGGGGGGGGGGCCCACGGCCGGGCCCCTTCGGGGCCCGGCTCCGCTGCATGCCAGGGGCAGCGCGGCAGCGCCGCCTGCAAGCCGCTGCTGCCGCGGCCAGCTCCCGCTCGCCCCCTCCGTCGGGGCCCGGGGCAAGGTCAGGGGTCCGCCGCCAGACTCTGTCCACGTCAACCGCTTCGGAGTCGTGCCCTGAGATCCCGAGGCGCAGTGGATGCCGCAGGTTCGCGTCGTGTCGACGGGCAGCGACCCCGCCGCGGGCGTTGAAGGTTGACATGCCGCCAGTGGCCAAGAGTCGACCTACAAGGCACGATCGGGCGGTCGGCAAGCCGCAGACGTTGAAGGTTGAGCGATCCAGCGCGGTGTCAGAAACCAACGCCAGGGTCGTCACGACACGAACCTGCCGTATGGACATCTGCCCGCCCGCGTGGGCGCGCAGATGTCCATATCCGCCGCTCCCCGAGTCCTCGGGACACGACCCATCGGCAGTGGATCCTGTCACACCCTGGCGGAGCAAGGAGGCGATGGGCTCGGGAGGGATGCACCGGCCCCCAGTCGCTCTTGCATCGCCGATGGGGGCCCGATAGCTCACCCCGCCCAGGGACGTGATGATTTGCCAGCGGGGGCCTATCGTCGATCTATCGGCGAGGTATGGCCGAGTCCAGGTCGATGTTTCGCCCCCTGAGCTGGTCGCCCGCTAGCGTTGCCCCTCAGGGGGGGAGGGCGAAATCTGGTGCGGCAGCAGGGTGAACCAGCCACACCCAGAAAGTGTGAATAGAACCCGTATAATACCCTCATATATATTCCTTATCCTCACTCTCCTGCGCCTGGCCGTTTGGGCTCAGGTATTGGAATAGATCGATCAGACCTTTGATCGTGCAGGAGGAAAAGGTATCCATATTTCCCTCCTTTCCTCTACCAACGGATCAGGGGTTCTGTACCTTTGTACTCCAACCCCATACACCGGTTATCGTCCTTTTCAAGCTCACAGTTCATCGAACCCCGCGTCGCGATCTCGCTCGCGGCCTCGATGGAACCCAAGCGGCGCATGCGCCGTAAGGGGTCCGTCGGGGCCTCGCGTCCGAGTTCTCCGACGGCGCGACGGGTCGGTGATGAGTTGGAGAGCCTTAGTGTGGACCGTGTGGGTGTCCCCGATACCCCCCCCCCCCCAGCTCAGACGGACCCGAGGCGCGGCTAGCTGCTGAACTTCACCGCCACGCCGCCCGCGGGGGGACAGGAGAAGGAGTAGGAGCAGGCAGCCGAGAGTTCCACACGCCTACCGTCGATCCTCCATCTCCTTTTCCGTCGGGGGCAATCCCAACTGCGTCGGGCGCCAGCCTCACTGGTCCTGATACTCCAGGGCGCTTTCGCGCTACCCGCCGATGGAACACAAGCGCTGGCATGACCAGCCCTGCGACCATTCCTGTAGCGGAGCACGTTGCTACCATTGAGGAACTCAATAGACCAGTGGCGGCGCAGCCGCAGACGCAGTACCCCCAGGTATCATCCCATCCGACACCACACGCGCGGCCCTAGCCGCAGTTCGCCCTTGCGCAACCGTCGTGGGGCCACAGGCCCATACGACGAGTCAAGGTCGAGCCCGCGCGCCGCCTCTCGGAGGCCATGCGCTCCTCGCGAGAGGATGCAGAGGGAAGCTGACGCTCCCCACCTCTTCCTCTCAGACGACCTGCCGGCGGTGACGTCCGCTGCAGGTGAAATAGCTGAGCTCAGAGACCAGGTTGAAACCTTCGTGCCCAGGCAGTACTCTGGACTAATGCAGGGCGTTCAGACGAACGCTGCCAGCACTGCTGCTCTACGTCAAGATTTCGACGGCGCCTTAGCGAACATAGATTCCAGGATCGCTGAAGACCGCCGCGTCTTAGGTGAGCTGCAGCGCCAGGTTGACTGTGAGATGTCACACTCAGGTGAACGATCAGCGACTGTCGAGCACCTGCGCAACTACCTTGCGCAGATGGAGCAACAGCTTGCGACCGTCCGCGACACAGGCGTTTCAGCGGCCAGGATCCTCAATGACGAGATCCATGACCAGCTCCGCAACCGACCGTCACCAGCCGAGGCCACCGACCTTGGCGATGTTCAGTCTCAGATCACCGATCTTCGATCCCATATGGCCCACACTACAGCGACGCTTCGTGCCGAAGCGCACGCCAACTCGTCGAACCTGATCGGCATGTTGCAAAGCACGGAAAGAGTTCTCGCTCAGAGGCTTGACGCGACCAGCGCTGTCGTGCAGCCACTCACTAACCGGATCTCTGAAATCGAGCAGCGTTTTCCTGGTGTACAGGACGCCCTGGCGGAGTTGCGTGTCGTGCGAGCCCAGACTGGCCAGCTAGGTTCTCCTCCCACGGTTTACGGTTTCGCCCGCCTCACTGACAGGTTGCAGAAATTGAGAAGGCGGCGGACCACGCGCAGTCTGAGCTCTCCCAGGTTATTCGCGAGAGAGATGCTCAAAAGGTACGCGTCGAGGGGTGTCTCACACGTCTGGACAGTGAGTTGGAGGCACACAACGCCCGTCTCCGAGCCTACGAGCAACGACTTGATCTGTATTCACAACGCCCTCGGGATACTGACGAGTACACACGCCAAAAAGTGGACCAGACACACGAGGACATGACGAGCTGGACATGCCATTTGATTGACCACACCAACGACACCACACTTCACCTTCAGCCTAGAACCGACCTGCCCAGGCCGACGGCAGCGTCCGCTAAAGCACCGCACGCTTCGGCAGGACAACAAAGACGTACTTCGCCAGGAGCAGCCTCCGCGGCAGCTTCTGCACAGACACGCCGCGTGTCTCCCGTGCGCACAGAACCAACTACCGACTGTGTACCGATACCCTCACAACCATTGTCTGCGGTTTCAGTCAATACTACTACTCCGATCAAGGAGTCAGACACCGTCCGAGTCCCCGTCTTGCCTAAGATCACACAGCTGCTTGAGTGGCAGCAAAGGGTACGGAAGAATTTTGGGGCCGCTTCAGGGCGACCTTTCACAGCATATGCCTTCCTGCGGGTGGCTGAACAGCCCGAATGTACCTTCGGAGACTTACAAGACAGCGGAGACTTCGAGAGCATCGATTGCAAAGTCGCTACCGCTCTCTGCGACATCGTATCTTCTGACTTGCGCTACCGAATCAGGCTCACCGAAACCAGAGCATAAAACAGGACGCATGCTCAAAGGACGCCAGATCTACTGGCACATCCTACAGCCCAACACAATGACAGTGGTTGATGACGACCTACATGATTTCGAGCGCCTCAAAGAACTGAGGATGAGAGATGAAGATTCGCAACGGTTCATTACCGACTGGGGCGCTTTACGATTGGATTGCCGGGGGGCACCCGACCCAAAGATCTTGGAATCTCTGTTGCGCACACAGGTTCGCCGACATGCTTGGATGAAACGGGATATGTACGACTACCAACACATGAAGATCAGCTGCCCGAAATCGTACCTGTGATCGGCTCCGACAGCGCGTTCTATCTAGGCGTACTGGAGCTCAAACAACTCGAGAAGAATTCCAATAAGTTACGGTACGAGCATGGGACTCGTTCCCAGGTGCACATCTGCACAGCCTGGAAGAAAGGTATATGTCGCAATGGCGAGCGCTGCAAGGTTTTACCTGCCTTTTCCAGGGATGGGAAGGACCACAGACCTTCCCGAACTTCGACCGCTGGCGGCAGAGCTCGCCGTAGCGCCTCGGCCCCTGCGAATCCCAAGAAGCCAGCATCGAAGCCATTCTACGTTCCACGAGCCGCGGTTCCTCCCGTGGTTCTCCCAAGTTCAGGGCACGATCTCCCGCTACCTATCGCCGCCCGCGCCGCTCCGACCGCAGTCACGTCATACGTGACAAGGCTCTCATGGCCGTCCACAAGGCCAAGACAGCATCTACCAAACCACGGCGTCGGATACGTTTCGACACACATGCCGTGGAATACTTCCCGTACATCGTTTCTGGCAGGCCCTCTCTGGACAAGTGGATGGAGAAGCCAAACGAGGGCGATCCCGTCAAAGTACCAGATCCGCTGCCACAATGGTGGCGGAAACAGAGTGCAGACGCCCTGCAACGGTGTCAACGGGAAGCAAAGTCATGGCATCAGGATCTACATGATTACCGACACGACAAGGGGTCGGTGGAGACACCAACTGCGATCCCATATTCCGACGACTCTACCACAGAGTCCTCCGAGACACACCAGGAGAAGACAATGACTCCGCAAGTCGACCCACCACGCTCGACCGCTGCGCTGACACGCCCCTGGGTTCTCGACAGTGGATCTGCGCGCCATCTTCAGGATAAGAACGAGCTGACGCAGACCGAATCTGATCGCATATCTGTTCGCGAGGAGCACATTCTGGAAACCGCCAATGGTGATCGTACTGTCAACGAGCACTATGACATTCAACTACCTGAAGTGGGCTTGAAGTGTTCGGCCCTCGCCTTGCCAGATTGCCCATCGTTATTATCAGTTGGGCAACTGATTGAGGTTGGCGGCTTTCGGCAGCTTTGGGATCCAGAGCTGGGCTGCGTGATTCAGGATCCGGGGGGGCAATGGTATAAGGTCACCGTCAATGACCGAGTTCCAGAACTACGCCTCGACGATTTGGCAACGATACCACCGCCACGATTGTGCACTTCGTCAGCGCCCAGACGTCGTCAGCGCAAGCGTTCATCTGCACGCTGCAACGACATATGCTGGCGTTGCAAGACTACAGAGCAGCCACCACCTACAGAAGAGCTTCGGCCCCACTTAGGGACCTGCCCCAAGAGACAACATGTCGGCGAGGGAGGAGGAGCACGGACCGCTATGGTCGAATAACCTCCCGACGCAACTAATGCCGAGTCTAGCGTGGATGAACGCACCGGCTCGCTTACGTCTCAGATGCAGTGTTCTCCTCCCACATGCGGGGGGCCTGCAGATGCAGCTCAAGCAGATACCGACATCACGTCGACCTCCCTCGAGGACCTGCAGATGGAAGCGCTCATCAAAGTGCGCCATGATGGTGATCGCGTTCTTCCAAACAGACAGAAGAAACCAATTGACCCTATGCTTGGAGGGGGCGAACTGGGCCATCCAGGGGGTGGATGAACAAGTGGGCCGTTCATCGGGTGGATGGAAGCGCGGTGGTGCGAGAAATCACAGCTGGGATTGCGGATGGCTCGGCCGTCCACTTTCACCTCGTCCCTCAACCATCTTTGCTGGAATCAGCTCCTGCCAGCTAGACAGCCCTGGGCCCTCTCGACTGTCTCCACTTCTCTTGCGTATTTAATGGTCCCACTGGCTTTCGATCTCTTCTCCCTTCATGTTTTCTCAGTGTCCTCCACACCTGTACTGCTGCCCTTCTAGACGCGGTGCACTCGCCTCGACGTTGGGTTGTCAAAAAAAGGGGGAGGAGGAGGGGAGGAGGAGGAGAAGGAGGAGAAGGAGGAGGAGGGAGAGGTGATAATGGGATGAATGAGGGAGGAGGAGGAAAAGGAGGTTCATAAGGATGAGCATGGAGGACGATGAGGGAGGAGGGCGGGAGCAGGATTGCGGAGGATGATGGAGGAGGAAGGAGGGGGGGCGGAAGGATGAGGACATGTGAGGAGGAGGAGGAGGAGGAGGAGGAGGACGACGACGACGCGGGGCGAAAAGGGAGAAAAGGGACGACGAGGTGCGGGGCGAGAGGGCAGGAATGCTGGCGGGAGGGAGGGAGGGAGGCATGGGAGCAGGAGAAGGGGAGGGAGAGGCGGGGTGGTTTGGGATCGGTGCAAGGGCGCCCTGGGTCGCGGGAGCCAAGGCGGCCAGGCGCGCGAGTACCCTTCCCCCGAGGCGCGGAACGCCTTTCCGAAGGAGCTCTGGGAAGGGGTTCCATGAGCCGGGTGGATGGCCCACTTGGGGCCTCGGAGCATCAGCCGGACGGATGGCCCACTTGGGGCCCTGGACCAGTGCAGGGGTACTGGGTGCCCCGGTGTGATGTTCCATGAGCCGGGTGGATGGCCCACTTGGGGCCTGGGGGCGGCGAGGGGGTTGCGCGCAGGGCGTGCGAGGGTCGGGGGCGTGCATGAGCCGGATGGATGGCCCACTTGGGGCCTCGGGGGGGGCGGCCTCCAGGAGCCGGGTGGATGGCCCACTTGGGGCCTCGGAGCATCAGCCGGACGGATGGCCCACTTGGGGCCTGCATTCGGCCTCCGCGGAACAGCGTTCGGGAAGGGCTGCGCGCCTTCCCGGAACAGCGTTCGGGAAGGGCTGGCGGCGGAGGGAATGGGGAGGGGTGGGAGCGGGAGAGCACGAGGTTGGAAGAAAGGGGCAAATGGAGGGAGGGAAGGGGAAGGGGACGGGGGAAGGCGAAATAGGACAGGGGAGCTGGGGGAAGGGAGGGGGAGGGGGGGGGGAGGGATGAGGGAGGCAGAGTGCGAGAGAAAATGGGCGCGGTTGGCAGATGTAAGTAGCGGGCTAGCATCAGTGAGGCGCTGAACGACACTGGTGTGGGACGCGGGGCGACGACGACGACGACGACGACGACGACGACGACGCGGGGCGAAAAGGGGAGTGAAGGGAGAAAAGGGGAGGTGGCGGCGGAGGGGGCAAGGGGCTGCGCGGTGGGCGGAGGCAGGGGGAGGGCCAGCACGGGAGCGTGCACGGGGCAGACCAGGCGAAGTGGCCACTTCGGCGCCACAGAAAGGGCGCGGCGGTCGACGGGCACACCTAGGACGAGAAGGAGAGAGGGTGGCAGAACAGCAATTCCAAGGCTGCCCCTCGCAGACAATTTGGCTTCACTCGTGCGGCCTGATCCCGCTTCGAGGTGTCTCCATGTCGACGCGGTAGCGGGCCGTGGGCCGAGGCGACCGAACTGCTCCGAACGCTGGGCGGAAAGGCGTTCCAGAAATCTTGGAACGCCTCCCCGAAAGCCGTTCCATGCACCCTTTCGACGGCCCACCTTCTGGATGGCCCTGTTCGCCCCGCCTAATATGCATTACATGACCCACAGTCCAAAACATCCAGACTGTGAGATCTGCTCTCGCACCATGGCGCAGAACGCCCCATGCAGACGACAGCGCAAACCACATCCACCAGCAGCCCCCACCGACGAGGACACAGCCTACGAGGCTCTCGTCCCGAAGAAGTTCGGGGAGGCCCTAGCTGCCGACCGCATCGTTTTGGCCAAAGACGATGCCGCTGACAAGCACAGTGACAAGCGCGCACTTGTCGTGCTGGACAGATTCGCTGGCATCTTCATGGCATACCCAGCATTGCATAAAGACGCAGCAACTACAAAGGCATCCTTCCAGCAGTGCATCGCCGCAAACGATGAGGTGAAGCACATATATACAGATAATTCTGGAGAGCTTCAGAAGGCGCGCCGCCAACTGGGATGGAGACACGACCACGACACTAGCACCCCTCATCGTCCACAGACAAATGGATTGATCGAGCGCATTGTCAAGATTGTCACCCTCGGTGCGAGGGCTGTGTTGCACATGTCTGGTCTTGCACACGAATGGTGGAAAGAGGCCATGCAAGCCTTTTGCCGTGGACATAACTTTGTGAATCCATCCACGGGCGTTGCCGCTCTTAGCGATGGGCATACTGAAAAGACAGCTCATGAAATACGTTTTGGTGAAAATTCCCCCGGGCACTGCATTCAATCTGGTGATCGGCTCTTTTGGAAATGCCTCAATCCCGAGATCAACAACGAGACTGCAAAGTTCAAAGAGAATGCTCGGGAAGGGTTATTCATGGGTTACCATTTACACTCAGGTGGGCGTTGGTCTGGTGATTGTCTCGCCCTGGACACGGCCACATACGCCAAGAACCCAGACGGCGACCTGTGTCACGCACACAGAGTCAAAGATATTATTATCCCCGACGGAAAGTTGACCTTCTTTGTTAAGGACGGTACCCTACGACATCACAGCCCGGAGGCACACGACGAGGTCAAGGCATCTACTTCTCGCCCTTTGGGCGACAAACCTATGCCCGACCTTCCACTTGCCGACCCAAAGGAGTGGGATGATCCATCTACGATGACGATGGACGACAACCCCGCTGATACTCACCCATCGGCCTCAGAGGTTGCTGCGCCAGCACCGGGGCCCGACTACTGGGAACAGCGTGGATATTGCATCATCCGACACATCCGTACTCCGCGCAGGAAGTTATTCAGACCAAAAGACGACGTTATGAACATACCCGTACCAGTTGATCAGCTCGATGTGACGCGAGACTTTGAGACGACTTCTACCTTCGAGGGAGAAAGTGTTTTTCGTGATGTTTGGGATGGTGTTAGCGCAGCAGACCACCGAGAACTGAGCGAGCCTTGGACCGGCCTAGTTCGGTTCTATGAGCTCCCCAAGATGTTGGCGGACGGCAAAATGGTGGTCCGCGGCCGTGAGACACGCGTACAGATCACTACGCGTCCAGACCACATTCTTCCCGAACATTGGAAGACCTTGTCTCGAGGACAATAAAAGAGGGAGATTGAGTACGCCGAAGACATCGAACAAGCTCGCGAGACTCGTGGACGAGCTGCACTTCGAGTATGGACCCTGCAGTTCAAACAAGCCAAACATTTCCGCACCACTACAGCTGGTGGACCCACATGGAATACCGTGGAACGACGGATTACCTACGATATGGACAGCGGTGCTGTCATTCGTGACGAGGACGTCAAGGGCGTGACCAACAAAGAAATCTTGTATGCCAAACTACCTGGTGGACCACGTGACATCTCTACCGTTTTATACGACCGCCAACCCTCACCACAGCCTGCTGGAGTCGCACGTACTCTGGTACTTATCGACAGCGAGGGGAACGAATTCGGGACCGTGAACCCGCTCGCGCGCAAGTTTATCCCGTCGGTAGCAGTACCCACTATGCCACGTGGACCAACATACACACGGGCACACAGAGATATGATTCCTGACTCACCATGGGCCCGTCCAGCCCATGTTACCAGAAATTTGAACAAGCGAGAAGTTGCCGCAGAGCCACGTGCACAGGTGGCCCTACGCAACGAATACGAGCGCCTTGAAAAGAAGCAAACATGGATGTTAGAGACTGTTGCTGAAAAAGATGATATTGAATCACAGGCGATTCGTTCAGTGAAGAAGGTTCACTTCTTCAACATCTTGGAGCTATCGTCAGTCAAACACGAAGAACTTCCTCCTGAACTACGTAAGTTCAAGGGCCGAGAGGTGGTTCAGGGCAACACTGGCAAAGACGAAACTGGCTTGGCCGCCATCTTCGCCGACGCCGCATCCAGTGCGTCGCATATCGAGGCTTCCAAGCTCTGTGACGCCGCCGCGTTATTGCCAAATTATGGGGGCGAGCAGAGCGATGCACCTGGCGCAGACGCGCAGGCCTTCCTATACGGAGATGGACGAATCGACCCAGTCGATACTTGGATTACTATACCCAAGTGGCGCCAACCTGCATCCTGGTCTAAATGCAAGAATCCCGTGTGCCGACTACGATTGGCACTTTACGGACACCCTCTCGCAGGCGTGCTTTGGGAGCGAAAGTGTCGCACGTGTCTGGAAAGTGTTGGATTTGAGCCTATCCCAGGCTGGGAATGTGTGTGGAGACACAACTGGGATTGATACTTTCAGTTTACGTGGGCGACTTCAAACTAGCAGGACCAGCCATCAACCTACAAGCCGGCCGGGATCTTATCCGCGAAAGCGGCATTGATTTGGATCCGCCCACTCCATACTCTCAATACTTTGGCTGTGGGCAACAGGCATACGACGTCCCCCAGAACGTCTTCGACAAAAGAATGTCTACCATTCGACCTATGTGGCCTGCCCACAGTGACAAATAATACCATACAGCGAAACAAGTTCGTGGAATACGACATGGCATGCTTGGTTTTACTGATCAATGTATTGAGCGCGACCTAGAGTGCGCCTCCAAGCGCGCCCATGGGACTGGGTCACGTCGTAAACGGTCTGGCTCACCGAGGGCTTCGCGGTCTACATCGCCTAGCTCCTCCGGGTCGGTCGACAGACCTTCCACTGCGACACAATCAACAACAGTCACATACGATGACCTACCCGACGCAGAGACTCCTGGCATCGAGGACGCATCATTTACCGAGTCCGATTACTCCGGCGAGGGTATCCTCGGCCAGGACGCGGCGAGTGCATTGATGAAGATTCTCTACCTGGCACGATGTTGTCGTTTCGATCTTTTGCATCCAGTATGCATGCTAGCCAGAGAAATTACTACATGGAATACCACGTGTGATTAACGCCTTCATCGGCTGATATGCTGCATCGAAACGACGCGTACTCATTGTTTACATGGATGCTCTTCACTGACGCTCGTTTGCCGACTGCACTACCTCCTCCAAGTCCACCACTGGCGTTGTCGCGGCGCTGGTTGGACCCAACACGTTCTTCCCCGTCAGCGCCGTGTGCAAGAAGCAGACGGTCGTATCGCACTCATCCACAGAGTCCGAGATCGTTGCTCTTGGCTCGGCGCTACGACTGGAGGGTTAACCACTACTATCATACTACTATCATTCTGGGGGGCCGTGGTGGAGGTTGCCAACACCTGCAAAGAGAGGACTACATGCCTGGGCTGCATGGGGCGCGCCGCTACGGCGATGCGTCCGACGCTGGCCGCCAAAAAGAAGAGGCGTAAGCCATCGCCTCGCAAGGCATCCCCTACACGGGGATCTTCTCCTAGCCGTAGGCAGCTACCGCTGAGGGCGGAGCTACCTACGCCTCCTAAGAGGCGCACGATATCCCATGAGGGTACCGTGCTACACGTGGATCCAGAGCCTGCTCAGGAGAGCAGCTCTCCCAAAGTGCATCCCATCGTCCTAGAGGACAACCAGGCCGCGATCAAGATTGTCCAAAAGGAACGCACACCAGCACTTCGTCACCTTCCTCGTACTCATCGTATTATCTTGGATAGGGTATGTGAGACATGCCAATCTGAACACATTGAGATCAAGTGTGTAAGCACAAAAGAACAAATTGCAGATACGATGGCTAAACATATTGAGCCAAAGAAAGCCGACCTCTGGAGGGATCGATTGGAACACTTGCTCATCTTCCCTGTTACCCCTTTGCAGTGTGCCCCAAAGAATCCATGGAGACCACTGCGAGGGCCTCAGAGGCCCGATGGTTTACCTCATGCCGCAGAACCTCCAAAACTGGACGGATGTCCGGAAACATGCAAGATATTACTCACCGACAAAGAAAATGGGGCGAGACAGGGGCAGAATGCGGATTCATGTGTGTTGGACAGGCCAATCACGAGGGAATACATGCATGTATGCACCATATCGGCGTTCCTGCGGCGGCGACCGATTCGCGAACACCCTGGGCGAGGGCTCGCTCACCACATTGTAGACACCCTCGTCACCCTTCACCGCCATCGCATGGCACAGAGAGGTCTAGGACACTTATTGTACGATCGCGCCGCAGCTGTTTTACCACTCGAGCGACGAAGCTTGCCGGCATCTTGCTCGCTGTGCGCGAGACTCAATCACGAGAGATCGGTTCTAACCCCGATCCTCCAATCCCGAGATGGACCAGGCGTCGCCGCCCCACCTCAACGGCTGGGCCATCGCCTGCGACGCCAACCACGACCCGAACGCTGCGGACGACGACCGCGTGGGCTTCACGTTCCACGCTCAGACGGGTCGCCCTCGCGATGCCGAGGACGGCTTCATCTACGTACATCATCTGCGCTTCGATCATAGTGCAGAGTATGATCTACGAGCGCCCGACGAGTCCGCCATTGTCGAGGTTACCCGCTCCGCGCCCATCGGCGTGACGGGTTGCGTCGGCAAAGCTATGGGTGGAGTCGGCGGCAACGCCCACTATGAATACAGTGCCACCACGGCCACACCGCGGATGTCACTCATGAAGGCCATGTGCATGATCTCCAGCCACTTCACGCGCAGCACATCCATCCAGGAAAACATCCGTGGTCTACATGATCACTTGCATGCTACGATTCTAGGTGGATACCGCAAGTGCCCGCCAATGGAAGTTGCGACGGTGGTATTGAAAGCAGGATGGATGATGATGCGCAACGACTGGTCAAAAGTCGGCAGTGCATTTCTTGGGCAATATTCTATGGACAGCGTCCAGGATACAAGTCAGGTGTGCAAGGAGGGACTTTGTGCGCCTCCAGATGTGTACAGCCACGGTTGATCCACCCCCAGCTACGCTCCGAATCTTGATCGCGCTGCGATCAAACTTCCCGTGCGCCCACCTGGCGTGGCCAGGACATCAGACACGGCGGGGCACCTCGGCCACATCGTCGAGGACCATCTCGTCACCGAAATGAGGGCATTCTCCGACCTCCACCAGACAAGCCGCTTCCGCCGCAAGCTCAGCACGTGGCAGACTACACGCGGAGGGTTTGGAGGAATCGGCTCAGGCCCCCAGACGGTGGCAACGCCATCTGACCACCCTGACGGCTGGAAAACCCTCCCAGAGCATGGCGAGAGCCACTGGCAGCCATACGAGGAGGGAGCTGTGCTCGCAGGAGAAGCGCCTCCCGTGGAGGACCCTGGTCGTACTCCAGGATCAGCCATAGACCCGCTCGAGCTAGCACCGGCAAAATACAGTGCGTTTTGTTGTGGTCGACTGGTCTCCGCTCTTCTTTCAGACAGCGGATGGCATGGGATCATACAGGAGGACTTGGGACTTCTCCTTCACCATGCCTTCGGCCCGTCAGGGCACGCATACAAATGGACCAATTTGTACACGGACTCTACGTGGATCATGCACAAGAAAGGCCCCCAAACCGCCCCACACAAGAAGTACCCAGGGTACGAGATCGACGAGCTCAACAGCCCACAGCAGCGAGACGCCCTCGCCAGGGCGTCCAATGTTGGCCTTGTACCTCTCTTCATGCCGCGCCTCAACCGAGCAGAATACATGGGCGGCGCCACCCTCGAGCATCTGTCGCCATTTATCCGCGACGACCTCATGATGGGCGTTCTCCTATGGCAATTACAAAGAATGGTTCAAACAGAGCGACACACCGATCGGTCAGGATTGTATTATATTGCCAGAGGCTGGTGGCTACACCCGCTGCGATACGGCACAGCTCCGCGAGCAGCCCGCCAAGGCACAGGACAACCGTGTCGCAGCTATTCCGGACTCGCAGTTTGAGTCTACGCTCGAACAGCGAAACATGATCATCATGATCCGCAAGGCCAGAGCCTTGTCACTGATGGGTGACAATCATTCGATGGCTGAGTGGCGTGAATTAAATGATACCAGATGGGACTATTGGGCTAAAGACTTTCCTGCATACGTGAAACAAAGACACTACAGCAGGGGCATCAACGCCATGGTGGTCTGGAGCGCAAGCGACATCGCTTGCGCTACCCATGGTCAGGACTGGTTGGACACCCGTCGCCACCAGGATCGCGCTCCCACCAATGTGCGCGAGCTCATGAAGATGGAGTGCCAGGGCGGCGTCCCGACGCTTATGCCAGGACACGTGAAAGTGGACCTGTCACGTTTCATTGGCGTGATGCAATACTTCCGTTGCCCCACCGTTATGGGGCCAGGCAAAGCGGCACAATGGGGCGCACACCCTAACTCCGACCATCACACGAGCGACCTGACCAGGGCTATGCAATGTCGTGGTATTACGGTACTTCCCTCAGACCACTGGGTTGACGCGTACGACAGAGTCACGCCTACGGCTTGGCATTCAAAGCAGAATAATCACAATCTGGCGATGATGACGACTCAGTTCTGTGTGCAGTAAGCTATCGCAATTTTTGTGCGTTGATCCAGTCATCACCATCACAGCCATATCCATGCAGACCTCCTCTCCTGACAGCCGCTACGGATTCACAGGCTTACACACAGGCCCAAGAGATTATGGAGGCTCTTCACTTTCGTGAGAAAATGATTAACGAATGGACAAGACACCTCAGCCTCACGACGCTGATGACTCAGACCGCAGGGTGGATGGCTCGTTGTGCATGGATGGCTTCCTGTGCCAGTGGCACCTTGCCGAAATCGATGCCATTGGCAACACGCGATCCAGATATGCCTATCCCTGGACTTGCAAATGAGCCACCAGCACCGGATCCAACGAAATCCAGTCAAGTTGATGATCCATATGGTTAGGCATACGAGGAGCTGTTCAACCAGCTTCTTCTCCTGATCAACGACTACCCGGGTGCGTGGGCATCTTGGGAGTCAGAAGAGAAAAAGGAGCCCTTTTCACCCCACTGTAGTGAAGGACACCAAGGACGCACACGCTGTTACTTGGGCTGTCTACGAACAGTTCCTGCTCCAAATCAATGACACTGCAGGCGATGACGACGCGACGAAGTCACGCCTCGTTGCAGAGCGCAATATACTCAGCTCTCATCGCGTCGGTCCTCGCATTGACAACGCAGATACCATTACGGCATGCAAAGGTTTCTACACACAGAGTGCCTTGGACCGCATCGCCGAGGGGCTCCCGGCCGACGCTCCAACCACTGGCATTGCCGATGAGCCCACCGCAGCGCCACCCGATGGCTCCGCGACAGCTGGGACACACCAGCATCGTGAGGACAGGCAGCCACTGCCCCCAGGCCCTCTTGCGATCGACCCGCTACCTGAGCCATTGCCGCCGGGTCCGCTCCCGATCGTCATGCTACCCGAGCCATTGCCACCAGGTCCGCTTCCGATTAGCACGCCTACTGAGCCATTGCCACCAGGCCCGCCCCCGACCGCCGCGTCAGCCCCGCTCCCCGACGAGGACGCTGATGTGGACGCGGAGCTGGAAGCAATTCCTGCTGACGATGCGCCTTCGCCTGGTCAGCAATCGGATACGGTGTATATCCTCTCGTGGCAAGACTGCTGCGAGCGATCATACCATGAGGACACATGCCAGATCTCTACATTCGACAATGCATGCGCTCCTCGTGAATACAAGCTTCAAGCAGGTCAGGCGGATGAACATCCATATGTGCCTCCTCCGTTGCGGGGCGCGCCCGCGCCAAATGACATGGCTTGCTTGAAGGACGATGAGTGGGCATGCCAACTGACATACGACGACTGCGTGATCGCCCATGCGCCTGACATTGCTCAGTCTGGCTGTTTCCCAGAATGGAAATGGATGTCGCTTCCGCCATACGATGAGATACGTTACGGACCCGAACTGCTTGATGAGTGGCTTGGAGATCCTACTTACATGAGCAAGGATATCACGACAATGCTTCGCCATGGGAACCACTACAAACCGTTCAATATTGACCAATGTCTTGACCGACGGGTCAACATATGGTCAAACACGGCGCGGCAATCCTGGAATGTTCCCAGCCGTTGGAAATCATTCCGGGACATGGTTCAATGGAAATTCCAAGAGCGTCGTGGACATAACAATGGACCTTCCACCGAGGCGGCCGTAGCACACTTTCATAAAGATGGTGAACCAGGCGGATATGAGTGCTGGACTGATTACTATCCTATTTTCGTTATTCGTGCGTTCCAGAAGTACATTGACCCGGAGAAGAACCGGATTGAGATATATCCCAAACCAGTCCCTGGCGGGAGCGATCCCAGCTGTTTCGATTGGAACAGCGTTATCGCTATCAGATGCGTTGGAGGCCACAGTTGCGTCAATCCACCCTCCAAGCCATGGAATATGGGCTGGGAGAGCTTACAATGGACAGACGTCAAATACCTCCACCACGGCGCGACAATTCGTGCTTGGCGAAGCATCCTCAAGACAGGGATTATTCCAGGCTATGTCGACCAGTCTCAGAGGGACAAACGTGAGAAAGGATCACAACGTTCGGAGGCGTTCTACAGTTCCAGCACCTACGTGCATATCGCCAAACAGAATCCTCACACCTCAGTTCAACCGTGGGGGGCGCGGCCGCGGGGGGGGCGCGGCCGCGGGGGGGGGCGGCCGCGGGGGGGCGCGGCTGCCATTGCTGCCTTCGTCTTCGTCGAGGTCAGCGAGATTGGTTCAATTTGGGTTCAATCAGTGGGATTTATCAGTGGGATATCACTCTCATTGGTGGGATATCGACTCAATTTGGCGAATTCGCGAATTTATTGGGTTTTGTCAAGTCGGCGTTTCATTTTCATATCGAATTTTGGATAATTGGATCGTACTTACACTTTCGGCCATGCCGACTTTGCAGATTGGAGAAACCATGCAAAAGCTCTTGTCTTTAGATATCGACAAGCAGAAAAGACTGAGAGACGACGCTCGGATGGCAGACGAAGATAAAGAAAATCAGCAAGAGGCCTCGAAAGCTATGAGAACACTGGCGGCCAAGGGTTCAGCTAAGGGTACGGGCCTGGGAGAGAATGGTTCAATTTCTTCAGGGGCTGTCTCGACAGCCACGGGGGCTGACGGTTTTTTGGTGCAACTCGAGTCGCTCCTAGATAAAAAGATCGCTCCCATCAAGGACCGTATCGACTCGTTACAACTTGACGTACTGGGAACTCAAAAGGCCTTGGCCCAGGAATTCTCAGTAGCCGTCACCCTGATCAACGACCACGAAGTAAAGCTTGCCAACCTTGAGGCAGGTGAGACTGAGGTGCAGAAAGCCTTCAACGAAAGGATTCTGGCTGTCGAACTGGAGCAGAAGTCTCTGCGCGCAGAAATGGCAGCCAAACAACTAGAAAGCCAGTCAAGTCAGGGTCCCTCCAGGAAAAAGGGTCCGCCTTGGGCCAGCACCCCAAGAGCAGATAGAGATATCTTCATTCTCACCAACCTGGGCTGGAATCTCAAGAAGCAGGAGGCTCTGGAAAAGGCGCGGGCGATCCTGCGCCGAGCAGACGTTCCCCAGCCCACGCATATTGTTGCTCCTTTTGGATATGGGAGCTGCGTTGAGATCAAATGGAGCTCGGTTACGGTGGGACTTCAAGCGGCAGCCACGATCCGTGATCTCAAGATTCCTGGGTACTTAGAAAATTTGATCTGGTGTGGACAAATCAGTACTAAGGAGGAGCGGGGCCCAGCAAAATTGTTCAAGACAGTTTCAAGTGCACTGGAAAAGGCAATGGGAGATCGCACAGACAGTTACGTGATTTGCTCTCGAACTCGAGAATTTTTTGTCTTAGATCATCAGATAGGTGTTATCAAGGATGGGGAATTTCAGTGGCACGAGTCTCTTAAGGAGATCCCCGATGAAGCGCTCCGCAAGACGCTGAAAGACACCATCGACGAGGCTCTCTCTCTATGAGAGGCCTACGTGAGGGGCCTCGTTTGTGCACTCAATGTGCAAGGCAAGTGGGCAGACGAGACCCAAATGCAAGCCAACCTAGATTTGCTCGAGCTGAAGTGCTGGGGCTTAATTTGTATCCTAGAGGCGGATTTCAAGGGCTGCCTTCAAAACGATGGGCTACTTCGCCCCGTTTTCAATGGCCACGCTTACTACCGTCATCATTCTGGCCCTGGGTGTAGGGCCATGGGCGTGCTTGTGCACAAATCTCTGAGAAAACGTGTGAAAGACATTGTCTGCGATTGGAGATCTATCCGTGTTGATCTTCGTCCTGACTGTCTCGATGGATGCCACCATCATGCCAGATCCTTTCTCTTCTCTCATCTTGCCCATGATTTTTTCCATGATTCTCTAAACTGTGCCATCCAACTCGGTCGATCCCGCCCTGTGGGGTCTACTCTCTCCTGGTTGGGGGACATGAATGCAGATCAAGGCAACGGAGACCAAAAATTCCGATCGTTCTGCGAAGCCTGTTCCTACCTCGATCTCCATTGGTGCCCTCTCAGGTTCCAAGAGACTTCCATGCAATTCACTAGGAAGCCCGATGGTGAGCAGGCGCTCTCTCAAGCCAACAGCACGATCGATCACATTGCTCTCGCCAGGGGTGATCTATCTTTTGACTGCTTCGCCTGCTGGGCGGGCGTCCCTGGGGACCATGCCCTCATTGGCTGTGATGTCCTGGCCTTCCCCCAGCGGGCTCGTAAGAGAAGACCGCTCCTTTGGACCCCTACAAACATTTTGGAGGTCCGGAAGATCGCCCAGGGCCTTTTTCCCGAATCAGCGGAACTTATTCGTCTAAATGACGAAGAACAGCCTGATTCATGTGCGGTAAGGTATCACGATCCAAGGGACCTCACCCTCTCCTTCGATTTCTGGGAAAACATGTTGGGACAGGTTTATGAAGCGACTCAGGCCCTCCCAAGGAGTTTTAGGAGATTTGCCGAAGAGCCGTTTTGGGTCAAGAGTCTCAGGACACGGTTCAACTCCGAACTTAACGAAGCCTCGAGGGTAGCCTTGGGTCAGCTCCTCTTGAAAGCGCTCAAGATAACGAAACTTCAACGTGAATTGGCTCAGGTTGCGCTCAACGCCTCTCAAGGAAAACGAGTCTGGGCCTCCCGCAAGTCTCTCCTACCCATTTTGGGTTTCTGTGTAGATCAAGTCAAGATTTTTGAAGTGGACCGCTGTACCACACTGGTTGCTGAAGAATATAGAGAAAGGTGGGGACTCTCAGAATCGGAGCGCCAGGAGGACATCGCCTGGCTCCGATCTTTGGGGTTTTTCAATTTCTACGACGACCCCATCATCCCTTCCTTGCTAGAGGACGCGCTGGACGACATCAAGGCCCCCCGAAAGATTGACACAGAGTTCGCCTGCACGGCTGTTATAAAAGTTTCGGGCTGGTCCCAAAGGCTCACGGGGTGTATGCAAGCCTGCTTAGGCAACCCCGAATTCTGGAACGACGTCACATTCGGGGGCCACTTGGGTAACAAGATCAAGGGTTTTGGAACCCCTTCTCAAACTAGAGTTGTTATTCCTCAGCCTGCTATTGCCAAGATTGGGCACGCATATGTGGCAAGGGCCATTTTGCCAGTTCTGGATTCATACACTGACTCCAAAGGCCTCAAGGGCCTAATTTTTGGGCTAAGCAAAGGTGGACAATTACAAGAACTTCACACGAGTGTCTACCACATTTTAGAATATGGCCGAGATCACTTTAACAAAGGAATGGTTGGGATTACTGATATCAAAGCTCACCATGACCAGATTCGTTATGGATTGGTTCTAGGGAGTTTATTGGGACGGGGAGTCCCTCTTTTCTTAGCGGTGGGCTGCATCAGGTTGCACAGGAACCCCCGAGTTTCCATTTCACTTTTGGACTCAAACACTGGGATTATCCAAAGAGACCGTGGGTTGATGCAAGGAGCTGGGACGGCATGCATACTGGCGCGCGTTTCTGTAGAAGATTGTTTCGCCTCCACCCTGGAGAAAATTACCCATTCTTCTTTGGGAATCTCCATCCGCTGCGAGCAGTTGGGCTTTGATTTCAGGATTGCTCTTCTCAGCTGGTCAGACAATATCTTCGTGGTGGCTTCCTCGGAACAAGACCTTGCAACTCTGACCGCCCTGGTAGAGTCGGAGCTATGGAATGAACATCGGCTCAAACTCAAAGACGATCGGGAAATCCTTCCGGCATACCCCTACTTCTTTCAAGGATACAAGTGGTCTGACCCCTTTGGGAAAACTTGGTCTGTAGTACCGGAGGCCAAGGTGCTGGGCCCAATTCTCTCCGCCACTGGTTCCTGTCACGAAGATGTCAAGCAGGGTATCTCACAGATCGACAAAGCCTTTTGGGCTAACAGTAGGTTCTTGATTAATGAGCATATCCCCATGTCTAAACGCCTCTCTAAACTTAACTGCATGGCGGGAGGGATTATACGATCCAGAGGTGCTGCCTGGGTCCCCTGTAAGACGACGGCGGATTTGATTACCAAGGCACAGAATCAATGTATCAGGATCATGTTGAAACTCAGAAGGCTCCCAGGGGAATCCCCCGAACAATTCAGTTTACGCAGAAATCGCAAAACCAAGGGGTTCAAAGAAGTCTCATGGGCTATTTTCCATTTGGATTCTGCTATTAGTTGGGTTTCACACATGCAAAGACATCCAGAAGATTTTTCGTCGAGGCTGTTTCAATATTGCAAGCATTGGGTCATTCAGAATCGCTCCTTTGACCACTTTGGTGGCAGCCGTACCCACTCCCGCTCGCATAGGGGGTACGTTTTCAGGTATGACAGGGATGCCTGGACCACCTTATTTTCTCCACAGGGCTCTCGGGACAAAAAGTTTCGTTTGGGCCTCGCTAAAGAAATGCTCGATTGGGTTCGGCAACCGCTTCACCTTCGCCTTCAGTAGCCATCGGCTCTGTCTGGTGCAACCAGACACACTTTTGCTATCGTACTGCGCCCAGCGGGGCTCCCTTTTACTTTCACCACGGACACCTGTTACTCTCAGGATCTGGATTGGATTGGGAATCAGATTCAGCCGACTATTCCCCTTTTCTTTGGCTTCGACCGCCACGCCTTAGATCGTTGGGCTCGGAATCGTCTGGTCAAGATGGAAACGAAGCCCATTCTTACCTCGAATGAGAAGAAAGTCAAGTTGCAGAAGAAGCTCGAACAGAAGAAGGAGGACCAAGCAAGGTCAGTCGAGTTTAAGAATCAGGGTCTCAAAGCCAAGGCATCCTCCAGTGCTGACCCCCGCGAAGCAAGGATTCTCCCCACGCCACCCCCAGCACCTGTGCACAGGGGAGACTCTGCCTCTCGGAGCCGTTCGCCGATTGCCAGGAAGATGCAGTACTCAATTGGTCTCAAGAAACAACCGCAGGGCGGCGGGTCGGGGCCGAAGCCCGATTCGGATGATGCCCTACCAGAGACGCAGGACTACCGTGGGGAAACACTTGTCAAACCGGTGGGCGGCACTACTTGGGAAGTACCGTCTTCGGAATCACCGGGCTCCAGGAGTTCCTCCTCTGGCTCTGAAGCGGAAGTCGACTCGCCTGATCGAAAGTCGCAGCCTGCTCCAAAGAGCTGGGAACAGGATAAGAAGCCCTGGATCAGCAAGTTAGGCCCTCCAGTGCTGAAGTCCCAGTTGGAGTACGATCATTCTGGATGCCCAATTTTCGCCCCAAAGGGCGGCACAGACCATACCAGCTCAAGGCGCTACATTATGGTTTTCGTTCCCCAGCTTACAGGCTTGAACACCTTCAAGGCCAAGGTCGGGGAACACTTCCAAATCATCACAGTTCGTGAGCTTACACCTTTCATCATCGATAATCAAGGTCCACTGATTTCAGACAGTATCCCAGTTTTGGGAGAGCACGGCTATCTTACTACCAGGGACGTCACGAAGATTCTCTGGCACTTTGGGCTCAACACGTTTCGCTCCAAGGACATCCACTTGTTTAACGCGCGGTTTTATACCAAAGAAGCGTTCATTGGCCCTGAGGTCTGCCCTAAGAAGGAGAGGCTACACGATAAATCTCAGATCTTCGCTGGCAGTCGTATTGTGGCACTCCTCTACGTCAAGGACATGTATGAAGATGTTGGAGATCTTATAACGGTGGAGTCGGGCAATAACGGTGCCAATGTTAGGTGCCACTTGCTCTGCAAACCCCGTTTCCTGATGTGACCGAGGCAGTTCAGAAGATACGAATAAATTCTTCTTCCCTTCGGGTCCTCAGCTCTCTTCTTGGTTCAACTCTGGTTCAATCGGGGACTCCAGGACTTTCCTCTGAGGCATGAATTAAGTTCTGCTCTCCTCAATATGTCCGTCAGGGCCAAAGTAGTGGAGTCGATTCTTGCTTTGCCCACAGCCTCGATGGGACATTTCTTAACTTGGGATCGCTTCGCCCTTAGTTTGGCTCTTCACTTCAGTTCAAAACGGGCTTGGATGGGATTGTCAATTTCATCACTTTGCCAAGATTATGGCTTTCGTTTCAATCTGGGAATGCTTGGGATCATGAGTGTCTCAGGGCATGAGGCCCCCAGGTCACCTTGCAGGAGCTGGGACTGCATCTTATTCTTCTCAATTCGGCTGACGGGGTTAAATGGGGTTGTTGCTCACCCTTTGCCCAAATCCTCGATGTTTCGAGTTCTTTCTTGGGATAGTTTGGCGTTCAGTTTGCCTCTCCACTTCAGTACAAATGGGTTCGGCCTGGGATTGTTAATCTCACCTTGCTGGCCAGGACGATGACTGCCGTCCGATCCCTGATAAAGTACATCTCTTTTCTCTATCTCTTCATCTCTCGGATCCTTGTCTTTCGGTTGGCCTGTTGGCTTGGCTGCTTTCTGTAGTCATTTTGGTTCAATTAGCTTTGCACGTTCTGCCCCAACCTCTTCTCAAGTTTTCTGGGAACACACTCTCATGCTTGCCCCTCAGAGGGTCGTCAGGCCATGGAATTCAAAGTCGCTCCAGTGCTGTATCTTCGAGGCGTGGGCATCCGTCTGCCCACGTGCACTGGCAATCGAAAGTTCCGAGATCGTCCCTTTAAATTCAGGTTCATACCACCCACGGAGATGTGTCACACTCCACATGTACGAGAAGGGACGCGAATTCGAGATACCTCTCAGGCAGCTATGGAATCTCTTTGAGGAGTTTTTCTCAAGTAAGGCGTGCAAAGACCTTATTGGGATTGTTGGAATTGCAGTACGCTCTATGTCTTTTGTACAGATCAAGACAATGTCATACAAGGGCGCCGTGTTCTACGACAACCGCTGGTCAGATCCTGGGAATTTCATTTACACCATCTGGTGGAATATTTGGGGCCAAATGGCCAGGTATCTTCAAAGAAGACAACCTACCAGTGCTTCGTCCAAGTCCATGGAGGAGCTTCGATCAGTCGCTGGTCGTGTCACCGATGTACAGAGGATGGTCCGAGAACGGTGGAACAGGGAACCCGACACTTCTCGGTGGCTAGAGCTCATCGGAGATTTGATGGAGTTAGGGTTGGGAGCGGGGTATGTTGAGCCAGATCGGTTCTGGAACATCATTCAGGGGATTTCTCCCATCATCTGTTCCATTCGGTCCATTTTGACGTTTGCTGATCAACATGGGTCTTTCGCTAGGACAGGGAAAGACCGTCGCCTTTTTCGCGGCCCATGTGCTCCCCACGCTCGGAAGTTCGCCGTGGCAATGTTCCACGGAATGCAAGTGCACAAATTTAATGTGACGGAATCCTCAGAGGTATGGGTATCGTATCTAATTGCAGCCTCAGAGAACAGGCTCCAATACTAATGGAGCGGGGGTATTTGACACCCCACGGAATTTACATTAGGGTCTGTTTCGAGACCTCTTTGTGTTCTCCCTCTCTCTTTGCCTCCCGCCTACGGGATTGGCTGACACCAGGAGATGTCACTTGTGCGATTCTATCTGGGACCCGCCTGATCTCTGCGATCTTAGGGACACCGTGGCTTCGCAACAATCCCGCCTCCCTCTGTCTGCCTCTGGTGGGCCCTTCCTCGTCCCTTGCCTCCTGTTGGCCCCTGCAGTCTCGGGCTCAAGCTTTCGGTATGCTACTTCCCAAGGCGTCAGACCCTCACGTTATCTTTCAGGGGAAGCTTTGCAGGTCTAAACGCAAAGTCTGCTTCCTGTCCAAACAAGACCTTGAAGCACTCTCATACTGCTCTACGCTGCTATTCCAAAGGGCGGTCAAGTTGCCAGCTCGGTTTCTTATACCTTCGGACCTTGGTGGTCCACATCTCACATATGACTGGTGCAAAATCCCGCTCTTCAAAGCTTGTCGGGACAGCGGCTTTAATATACTGTATGTCAACGTTCGGGGTCCCGACGAAAGGGTTCGGAGAGTCCCTTGGAAAGAACTGGCTGTTGGTCAGTAGCCGTTTCGCCTCAAACCCTGACGGGCACTCTTGTCCTACACGGCTGGGAACATCCATATACAATTCAGGGGATGGCCAAACGCAGCCTTCCAGCCAAGCTAGCAGCTAGGAAGCGTCTCAAGTGGACACACGGCTCAGGTGGAATGTGGAACTACTGTGAAGAGGAAAAAGTCTACACCAAAGTCTGGTACACGGAGTACTATGACACGTGGTTCGACCCCGAATCTGGCTGGCCTCACCCAGTGGTTTGGTACCTGTCTGACTACTGGTGGGACGGAGACTTCTTTGTGGAAAAGTGGCGTTGGAAATATCCGTGAAGGCCTCTCCTGGGACTCCCACAGTCTGAACCTCTTGGCGTCTGCGGTGCATGGGCCTGCGGCTTTTGGAGGTCTCTCAGTTCCCCTTCAATCTCCCTTGCATGCTCTTCAACGTCGGTAGTTGGCAAAATACAAACCATAAACACTCCCAGCCTTCTTGCGTCATACTTGCTAGAATTCAATTACTTCATATGCCTTGATTCACCTGGGGTGGGTTCTCACGGTTGGGCTCACTCGGCTTTACAGTTTCTTTTGTATGCCTCCGTATCTTCTGGGATCATTGCGTGCTTGGGACATTCAGTTTGATGTCAGGCTCTCTTTCACCACATATTTCCGACTGGGTTGTCACTTATGTATATTGGGTTTCAAGGGACTCAATGAAAGTTCTCTTCACTTCTTAACCACTTCAGGTCGTGGGAACATATGCCCTCAAGATTGGCTTCAAGAGTTATTCAAGTTACTCGAGTTACTCAAGTCACTCAAGATATTTTGATCAATTTAAGCATAATCCATTATCTTGCATTACGTCTCTCATTGCTCTCATCTTTATTCAAAGCGAGAGGGTCCTGGTGGTGGATTTCATTCAGTATCATGGGTTCAATTTATGATGGGTTCCAATCATTCATGATTTCTTTCAGTATCATGGGTTTCAATCATGATTTCTTTCAGTATTGGACAGACAGTTTTTCATTCATGATTTCTTTCAGTATCATGGGTTTCAATCCTGGGTTGGGATTCATCTTTGCTCTGCCCCTTCCCTCTCCCGCTTCTCCCCCGCTTCCCTCTTTCTCTACCGTACGCATTTGGCGTATTGGTGGCTTCTCAGGTTTGTGTTTTGGGAGAACCGACCTTTCAAGGCGCTTCATCATCATCATCATCAACCGTACAAGTTTAAGCACTACAAGACTGAGGTGGAGCTCGTGATCTACATGCACATTGCCACGAAGGGAAGGGCGCTATCATGACTGAGGAGGTGGTTCCAGCTGCCGCAATCCTCGCCATTCGCCGTCTCGCGCCATACCGCGAGGCAGGCAAGCAGTTGTGGCCAGAAATGGGCCCCATGTGGGACTATTTGCCGCTGGCTCCGAGACAACCATTGAGCAAATACGAGATTTGCGCTGTTCCTCCTGGAACGGACACAATTGATGATCCTCCTGGGATTGCCCCGACTGCAAAGGCCTACGACACGGCTCAGCATCCGCGGACACAGTCCGCCTCAGCATCATCGGCCCAGCAGACGATCGCCCCTCCGCTGGGGGCGACCCCTGCTGGCCATACAGCTGACGCTGACGCCTTGGACGAGGCCATCGTCCTCAACATGGTCAGCAGTTGCGAGCACAACACACAGGATAAATAATGGTTGACCGCTATGTCACATTGCAGAGAGGCTCTCCGACCCATTACAGCAAATATTACACAGAAAGAGTGGGATCGACGGTCTATCTTCAATGACGTCCGCATGGGGGACTTCATTGTCGTTAAAAATTGGGTATCCATCAATTGCTTTCACTACGGCAATCACGACCCCAAGGGCAAGTATAACACGAACGTCCGCATGAACAAGGGCCATATTTATGGACCAGTCATGCACTTCGGAGTCTTCGAGAAGTTCTTTGCAGTGCAAATACCTATCCTCAACTACGGTTTACGATTGGTAAACATATGGTATTGCGACACAAATATGCCCCTCAGGGGAGTCATCTTCGCTTTGCCAGTGCGCGCTGACATCGACCCTGCTCATTTGAATATCGCACTGCAGGGCCCATCTTCATGCAGTGATCAGATCAATGGCTTTAAACAAACAAGGGATTTCCCATATCTTGGAATGCCGAGCATTTACAAACCACGCATCCCACGTACGCCGACCAGACGCCCCGCTCCTCGGACACCCGATCCCGACGAGCTGGTGGCGACACTTGCCGAGGACCCCATGGCTGACGACGAGGGATCCCGACACGACGCAGGCCAATCCACCGATTCTCTAGTCACTGTCATCATCGACACATCGACCATACCACTTACAGATGAGGAAAGAGCAGCCAATGATACCATGAAGGCGGATATATTGGCGGATATTCACGCCGATGAGGACGTTGGATCGTCCATCCTTGACAACATCATTGATCCGCCAGACGATTTCCTCAACCATCCCGACTATGACCCAGAGGACCATACTAAATGGATTATATCTTCTTACGACCACCGCGTATACCGCTGGAAATCGGAACCACTGGTGGGCTCTCCAATGATAAAGGTGAGACAAATTACACACTGGCAGGACCAACCTCGTGGTGGACAAGATAGAGTCATGCCTGCGATTTGAGATACAATTCGGGCCGAAAACGGACGCATACCATATGGATTACGATCATACCCATAGATGGGCACGCGACTTACCAGTATGCAGCGCAGATCATTTCTTCAAAAAGATGGTACATTTCTTTGACCCAGAGGTCATTGAGGAAACAACCACGGGCATGTTTCAATGGATTTCCAAAGTGTGCCAAACTATATTGTTGGATAGCATCAAGGAGCTGCACCAGTTCACCAACGCTGCCATCAATCAAAATCACCCTGCCCTCAATACTTTTTGCGTGCTTTCTTTACAGAGTGCATCAAGACACATGGAAACCCAGGCTTCCCAGTATGGGAGGAGCCGGTGGAAACGCTTGCTGCGCCTGACCAAGACGACCCTGGCGCCAAGCAGGATATTCCCAGGGACCCAGGTAGCGTTGCATCGGCAGCTCCTGATCAAGAGACCATGGTACAGGTCCTAGCCGAGATGCAGAACATCGACCGTGAGGTGGGCGATAACGAGGCCACCCTGCAGGCAGAGGCTACCCGCATCCGCGCGGACAAGGACGCACTCCATGGTGAAATGGACCCCGCGAACACCGACACCTCCGGGTACGCAGGACTACCGGGGGAAAAGCTGTCGAGGATCGAGATCGAGGGGATCGGCCGATCGATCGTTTCCCGTGCGACCGCAGAGGTCAATCGTGAGGCCATGAACCAGATTGGTCGTTCCCTTGCGTCGACTGACGGCGGCGCCACCCGCTGGGGATATCTCAGGGATCTTGCCACTTCCGGGGCTCCTGAAGCGATCCAGCATGATGTATCGCGATGTCGGAATTGCGATCGCTTCCTCTCCTTGGGATACCGTCACGAGTGACGGGGCACTTTGTGATATCTGCTGGCAGCACAGTGTATCTGTAGGTGCCACAGGCAAAGGTGGCTCCGAGGAGAGCGACCTAGCGCACCTCCAGCAGTTGACCTATTGGATCAAGGCCAACCTCTCCCAGGACGATGTCAACCGGCACATGTCAGATGGAGCGCGCGTCTACATGACAGGCAAACGCTCCAAGGCTGGCCAGGAGAAGGATACCTTGAGGAAACATGCGGAGAAGGCAGAGGAGAGGTACCAGAGGTGGCTTGACGCAGGCTCCCCTCCTGCACGCGTGTGCAGGATGATGGGCGAGGCTGAGGATCA
>CAUYUJ010014826.1:898486-945986 GCA_963575745.1 Prorocentrum cordatum | reverse complement strand
GTTGCGAGGATTCGTCACGAAGGATCGTGGCCTCCCAGATCGCGGACCCGCTGCTTCGAAGGATCGCGGCCTCGGAGGGGGGGGGGGGGGGGGCGCGGTCCCTGCCGGGCAGCACCCTGCCACGCCCCAGCGTGTCGGGGGGGCCTTGTCTGGGGTTCGCCCCCACGAGTGAAGAATGGCTGGCAACTAGTGGGTCCGTGCTCCTCCCGATGTCCAAGATTTTGTTTTCATCTGTCCTCTTGTCCATGCATGCTTCTCGCTTCTGCTGTATCTTCTGTTTGTGTGTGTGGGTGTTTGTGTGTGTGTTTGTGTGTGTGTGACTGTGTTTGTGTGTATGTGTGTCTGTGTGTGTGTCTGTGTGTGTGTCTGTGTGTGTGTGTTCTGGCCTCCTTCTGGTGAGAAGACATTTTTGTGCCGTCGCCACTCGTTCTGCCTCTGTGCGTCCTCGGGGCTCCATTGAGCCAGACAGATATGGATGTCTGCCAGGTCACTGACATGCCAGCACTTGGACGATACCTGATTTGCTCATACCGTCAGACACGGTTGGGTCTATCCCTCCCTGCTTCCCTCGGCGGCCAGCCTGGGGGAGAAGGCTCGGAAGTCCCCGGGCCTTCTGAGGAGATTTCGAAGCCTCCCCCGAAGACGCAGAACAACTCCTCCAAAGGCCGGAGGGCTTCCGAGAAGCCCTGCCGCCTTCTGAGAGGGCCTTCTCCTTGTCACTTCCCCCCCTCGCTCCCCGCCGAAGGCTGCTCCCAAACCCGGGGAAGCCAGGGAGGATTGGCTGGACCCCCGCTATAGCGCCCACCCCCCGGATGGCTTTTGGATTAGAAATCGGGCGTCGGGCGGCCGCTCAGGACGACTCGGGCCCCCCGTGAACACTCTCGACGAGGCGCGGCTGATGAGGAACCGCGCCTGCCCCACGAAACCTCCCAAACCCATCGAACACCAGCGAAACACCACGAGTGCAAAACAACATCGAACTCCGGCGAACGTCTTCCGAACATCGTCGCGTGCGCCCCGAACTCGATCCCGAAGGTTTCCTCAAGGCGTCGAAGGCCCTCTTCTTCCACGCCCTCGCTCGCCGCCGATTCCTGTTCCCTTCCCCCCCCCCCCCGCGGCATCGTGCCGTCCAGCCGCTGCTGGGCCCCGCCCCCGAGGTGATCGGCACGGTCGCCGCCAGGGGAGACTGCCGGGCCCTGGAGGCGGTTTGCGGCTGCACGGCCGACTGGGACGAGGACGTGAGGCCCGCCCCTCGCGCGTGCTGCCTCGCGCGGATTTCGGCGACGGTGGAGACCCATGCCAAGAAACACCCTGCTTGCCTCCAGGGTGCCCTGGGTTTCGTGGGTTTCGATGTTTTTTCGCTGGCGAACGTGACGTTCCCACACCAAAGATCAGTGGACGTCCTAGGGCTCCAGGGTCGGGTTTCTCGTGGAAGGTTTCTTGTGGACTGGCCTCCACTGTACGCGTAGGAGTGGCCTTTCGCCAGAGAGACCTTGGTCGGGGAGCGAGGGGGGGAGCGAGGAGGAGAAGGCCCTCTCGGAAGGCTCGGAAGTCCCCCCGCGCCTTCTGAGAAGGTTTCGAAGCTTTCCCCGAAGACGCATCTCTCAGAAGCCCCGCCGCCTTTCGAGAAGGCCTTGTCCTTCTCACTCCCCCCCCTACTCGCTCGCCTCCGATAGGAGTGACCTTCCTCCAGCGTGTCCTCTGGCGCGGGTCCAAAGGGTCCCCCCAGGAACTGGCCCGCGCGCTTGGATCTGGTCCTCCCGCGGCCCCCCAGAGCGGGGCACCGAAGGTCGCTCTTGCCCAGGCCGCTCCCGGCGTGTGGCCGAGCAGGAGGAGGGCTGTCGGGGTTCGTGGTACGAGGCTTTCGAGTGTCTCGGAGAAGCAAAACGACATAAACATAAACTTGTCGGCGCTCCGCGCGGATTCCTTGGGTCCGCGCTGGGCCCCCCCGAGCGGCGCCCCTGGCGCGCTCCGCGCGCCAGGGAGGGAAGTCCAGCGCAGGTCCAAGAAATCCGCGCGGAGCGCAAAGTTCCCCGATCAGAGCTTGCCTCTGTAGGGGTCCTGGCGGATTCATGCGGTTCGGTCAGGTTTGTCGGTTTGTCGCCGATTTTCGCTGCACGCCCAGGTGCCCGGGGTCCCCAGAGCCCGGGTGCCCGCGCGTGCCCGGGGGTGCCCGGGGGTGCCCTACAGCCCTATAGCTCGATAGCCCCATAGCCCAATAGCCCTATAGCCCTACAACTGTATAGCCTCACTCTGGAAAGGGGGCTCCTCGGCGATTCAAGCAGACAAGTTCCTCGACGATCTGTTTATGCAATGGCTCTTCGATTCAAGCTGACACTTCTACAGAAAGTGAACTGGTGTTTAGATCCTGCCACAACTCAACTTGTGTCTAAAATTGCTGCGGTGAGCGGCGCAGGGAAGAGAGCGCCGGCACACACACGCAGCCACCTACCGCCCCAACCAACCTCCATGGAAGCCATATTCAGTGCGAAAAATCTCATTCAAATTATTGATTTTTCGGGCCCTGTCCGAAGCCATCCGCCCCCGAAGAGATGGCAGATAGCTCCGCCAGGCCACCCTCACGGGGGAAACCTGCAAGCCCGATTCGCCCAGCATTCGCTGGAAAAAAGGGTTGGAATTGAAAACGCTAACTGCTTTAGCGATTAGTTTACACCAGTGGGGGTGAAACGGAAGAATCAACCACACTGGGGTGCAAGTCTCCCTTGGGCGCGGGGGGCTCCTGGGAAAAATACCCTCCAACAGAGATGAATTGAAGCATGCGTTGGTGAGCCGATTTCTGAATTCAAGTTTGACGTCCTTCTCCTGGCTGGTGTGGCTGCAAAATGCTAGCATGGTCTGGAGCATGGCCCTGGGCCAGGACCGGTGCACAGACCACGGGTGCGCACTCGTTGACGCCAGTGGGATCGTCAAAGTTGTGATCTTAAACGCTGGCTTTACAGAAAAAGCTCCTCCTGCGATGCAAACCGACAGTTGGAGCCAATGCGACTCCTTGACATGCCCTTCGTCCAAAACCAAACGGAAATATCTGGATCGGTGTTGCATGATACGAAGAAAGGCACTGAACTTTGCAAAGTCACGATATGCAATCAAAATGTCGTCCTTGAACCTCATGTAAACAGATACCTGGAAATGCATGCGTACATATTGCGAGCACGCCCAGGATTCTAAACGGTTTGCAAGGGCCACATCTGCCACTTCCCCAGAATGGATCAATCCCATGCCAGAGCCCACAACGACTTGGTGCCTGTGGTTTGGCCAGTGTGGTGATGACACGTACTGATGCGCAAGTAGTAACTGCAAAGCACGCTGAACGAGTGCTTTCTGAGCGCCTGTCATGTGAGACGTCGCATCCTGTATTAACTCGTCCATGGACCCAGACATGAAGTAGTCCTTGATGTCAATTTTCGCCAAGCGGGTGCCTGGCGCAGCGTGGCGGCCACGAAGATGCCGCGCAGCATCGACAGCATCGCGGACCAACCAGGGCAGATCGGAAAGATGTCTTCGAAGAACTCCCGATACCCACTTGGATAGCCCAGCGAAGGAATACTGTGCGCTACAATGCAATGCCCGGAACGTCACTGGATTCTTGTGGGTCTTGCACGTCTTGGCAAGACGAGCTGTTAGAGAAGCTCCTTTGATGTACATGCTGCGGATGATCTGCCCCGAAAGCCCCTCTACCCCCTCGTAGTCCTCGATGTCTCTTGCCACGCGAGCGTACTTTTTCCAGACATGGGTGAAATCGACATCGAACTCATCCAAGCTTTTGTACACGTCTGTGGTGAGTATGCCGAGGTCAATGCGCCTGTCGTCCATGAGCCGGACGAGCGTGAAGCCGACCTCCTTGTCGTTCGGCACAGCCACCATGTTGGTGCGGCGCAGCAACGAGAAGGCCAGCTTGACCAGGGGCAACGTGTTGGTTGGTCTGCTTCGGTGGCTAAGCTGCGACTTGCTTGCCGCTGCCGCCACGGCCTTGCGGAGGCCGTAGATCCAACAGTCCAGAGAGGGAGTGGACATCTTGTTGAATTCGGGGGTCTTCGATCCTTTCAGCTTGATGTACGCAGAATCACGGCGACTGCCATGGAACCATCTCCATTTGAATTTGTTGGCAAAGGTGCGAAGGTCATCAGCCAGCAGCTGATGATTCGGCATGGCTTGAGAAGCAAATATGAATTTAGGATTGAACGTGCTCAATAGCCAGAGGACTGGCCAGGGAACGTCGACGGCGTCGCGGAGCACTCCAGCAGGATGCTCGAACACCTTGACGCGCCCCGCCACTGAAGAATACCGCATTAACGATATCCATGTGGCCACGTTTGCCCCAGACAACAAGCGCAAGATCATGCGAGTCTGGGCCGAAGAGCTCCTCACTTCTTTCCGCGCTTTCCTTTGCCTTTCTTGCCATAGCCTTTGCCTTTCCCACCTTTTGGCTTGCCTTTGCCCTTCCCCCTGCCCGCGCCCTGTGGTTTGGGCGGCGTGCTGCGGGAAGCTGTCTGTTGCTTCCCCCGGGCTCCCCCGGGGGGTCCGCCGTTTTTTGCCAAGGCTTCGACGAACTTGGCTGTGTGTTCGTGGCCGGCGGTTGCACCGCCTGTCCCGGGAAGGTCTTCCACGACCATCGAGTCCTGGGCCGCCATTGCCTTCTGAACTGCAGCCTCCGCGATGTGTTCCACAGCGTTCTGGAAGAGGGACTCCGGCTTGGTCTGCAAAAGTTGCTGCTCCTTCTGCTCTTCGGCTCGCCGGTGTTTTTCGAGCGCGTCCCGCTTGCTGGCTTCAGTTTTCTCCACTTTCAGCACGGCCCGGCGGTAGAGCTCCTCCACCTTCTCGGCCCGCATCTCAGGGCTGACCTGCTTCATGAGGGGCTCCTCCAGGCCTAAATCTGAAGCTTGAGACGAACAGGCTTTGTCCATGATGTCTTCGCACGTCTTGGCAAAGACGCTCTTCTTGGACATTTCTGCTGCGTTAGCGGAGGAAGACTCCAGAGCCTCCACGTCGATGGCCCTCAACTCATGAGCGACCCATCTGTGCAAGGCAGCTTTAGCTTCTCTGCGGGTAAACCCCTTGGGAATCGTACATAACTGACCGGACGGCAACGCAACAGACACGTCCGTCGATGCAGCTGTGCTCCAAGGAGCGTCCAATTCCACGTGGTGGGCTGGGTTTTTGAATGGCCTCATCCCGTTGGGGTAAGACCCTTGAGCGAGAAGCTTGACGTCTTCAACTGCCTTTGCATGCATTGCCTTCGCCTTCACTGATTTACCCAAATTCTGCTCGAAATCGTACGTCACCTTATCCAAACTCTTGTTCAAAGAAGCTGGGAAACTCTTGAAGAATGTATTACTGCCAACGTTGCCCTGTGCTGCCTCTGGCGTGGCGGTGCCTCCAGTTGCACCTCCCACATCCCGATGAGAAGCAACTTGCAGAATGGCCTGCTGGAGGGCCTGGAAGTTCTGCTGATTTTGCTCGTTCATGGTGTGGAATGCTGCGATGAAAGCTTCGTTCTGCCTCGTCTGGGCCGCCACCTGCTCCCGGAACGTCTCGAGAATGGTCTGGACGGACTCCGGGGGGGGCGGCGGCGGCCGCGGTGGTTGCCGCGGCGACTGGCCAGCGGCCTGCCTGCCTTGCGTCGCATCGCTCGGGTGGGCCCCTTTGGGAACCTTCGGTGGCCCCTCATCAATCGACGCGATGGCTCGAGCTGCACTGGGTTGGGAACTGCTGCCGACACCGGGAGAATGCATGATAGACTCACTCTGGAAAGGGGGCTCCTCGGCGATTCAAGCAGACAAGTTCCTCGACGATCTGTTTATGCAATGGCTCTTCGATTCAAGCTGACACTTCTACAGAAAGTGAACTGGTGTTTAGATCCTGCCACAACTCAACTTGTGTCTAAAATTGCTGCGGTGAGCGGCGCAGGGAAGAGAGCGCCGGCACACACACGCGCGCGCACACACACGCGCGCGCACACACACGCGCGCGCACACACACGCGCGCGCACACACACGCGCGCGCACACACACGCGCGCGCACACACGCGCGAGAGACCTTGGTCGGGGAGCGAGGGGGGGAGCGAGGAGGAGAAGGCCCTCTCGGAAGGCTCGGAAGTCCCCCCGCGCCTTCTGAGAAGGTTTCGAAGCTTTCCCCGAAGACGCATCTCTCAGAAGCCCCGCCGCCTTTCGAGAAGGCCTTGTCCTTCTCACTCCCCCCCCTACTCGCTCGCCTCCGATAGGAGTGACCTTCCTCCAGCGTGTCCTCTGGCGCGGGTCCAAAGGGTCCCCCCAGGAACTGGCCCGCGCGCTTGGATCTGGTCCTCCCGCGGCCCCCCAGAGCGGGGCACCGAAGGTCGCTCTTGCCCAGGCCGCTCCCGGCGTGTGGCCGAGCAGGAGGAGGGCTGTCGGGGTTCGTGGTACGAGGCTTTCGAGTGTCTCGGAGAAGCAAAACGACATAAACATAAACTTGTCGGCGCTCCGCGCGGATTCCTTGGGTCCGCGCTGGGCCCCCCCGAGCGGCGCCCCTGGCGCGCTCCGCGCGCCAGGGAGGGAAGTCCAGCGCAGGTCCAAGAAATCCGCGCGGAGCGCAAAGTTCCCCGATCAGAGCTTGCCTCTGTAGGGGTCCTGGCGGATTCATGCGGTTCGGTCAGGTTTGTCGCCGATTTTCGCTGCACGCCCAGGTGCCCGGGGTCCCCAGAGCCCGGGTGCCCGCGCGTGCCCGGGGGTGCCCGGGGGTGCCCTACAGCCCTATAGCTCCATAGCCCCATAGCCCAATAGCCCTATAGCCCTACAACTGTATAGCCCTATAGCTCCATAGCTTTATAGCTCAATAGCCCTACAGCCCTATAGCCCCCTAGCCCTATAGCCCTGATGGGGGGTTTTCTCCGGTATCAGAAAGTTTATGTCGATGGCGTTTGTTTCTGATTCTAGTGTCTGCGTCGGGTCTCGGCAGTTTTTTCCAGCCTCGGGGTGCTCTCCAGCAGCTGCGCCTCGCACAGGGCGTTGCGAGGGTGCCCAGATCGTCCCGAAAGGCCGCCGTAGAACCGACCCGAAAACAAAGGGGGCAACGTTGGCGGGGGCTAGGCTCAGTTGGGGACGCATCGACCCATAGCCGCCCAATGATAGCCGAGAGTGGTCCGATAGCCCCGGCCCGCCCAGGAAGGTGCGGATTTGCCATCGGGGGTCACTCGCCGATGTATCGGCGTTGCATCGCCCGTTCCAAGCCGATATTTCCCCTTACGTTGCCCCCTAGCATTGCCTCTCGGCCTCGTGCGGACGAGGAGGACCTGCGACGCCTTGAGGAAATCTTCGGGATCGAGTTCGGAGCGCACGCGATGATGTTAAGGGGCCTTTCGCTGGTGTTCGATGGGTTTGGGAGGTTTCGTGGGGCAGGCGCGGTTCCTCATCAGCCGCGCCTCGTCGAGAGTGTCTACGGGGTGCCCGAGTCGTCCTGAGCGGCCGCCCGACGCCCGATTTCTAATCCAAAAGCCATCCGGGGGATGGGCGCTATAGCGGGGGTCCAGCCAATCCTCCCTGGCTGCCCCGGGTTTGGGAGCAGCCTTCGGCGGCGAGCGAGGGGGGGAAGTGACAAGGAGAAGGCCCTCCCAGAAGGCGGCAGGGCTTCTCGGAAGCCCTCCGGCCTACCGAGGAGGTTTTCCGTGCCGTCAGGGAAGGCTTCGAAAGGTTCTCAGAAGGCCCGGGGGACCTCCGAGCCTTCTGAGAAGCCCCGACCCTTCTCCCTTCCCCGCCGGGCGCGCGCCGCCGAGAGGTGGTCGGGGTTCGTCCACCTCGACCTCGGGGAGGCGTTGAAGCAGGTCCGCGCTGACCAAAAGGTCAGCCAGGCCGTGCCGCGAGCCCGGGCGAGCCGGCAGGGTGCCCCTTCCCCTCCCTCCGCGGGCCAGGGCTCGAGAGCTGCTTCGCTGTCAGGGCCAGGGCTCGCGGCACGGCCCGTCTGACCTGTTGGTCCGCGCGGGCCTGGGTCAGCGCCTCCGCGGGGTCGGGGTGGAGTCCCCCCGGGTCGGGGTCGGGGTCGGGGTTCGTCCACTGGACGAACCCTGACCACCTCTCGGCAGCCCAGGACAACCCAAGGTGGCCCCAAGACGGCCCAAGATGGCTTCAAGACGGTTCCAGATGGCCTCAAGAGCCTGGAACGCAGAAGAGGCGCCCGCCCGAAATGAGCGCCTTCTGTGGACGATGTGCAGTTAATGCGCGTCGCCCAAGACGCCATTACTCGCTCGGCGCCACGCTGCGGCCCGACCTGCAGCGCCAACGCGAGCGCGAGAAGTATAATGCGACAAGAACTCGGCGGCGCGCCCGGGGGGAAGCGAGAAGGGGCGGGCTTTCTCAGAAGGCTCAGAAGTCTCCCGGCCTTCTGAGAACCTTTCGAAGCCTTCCCCGAAGACACAGAAAAACTTCTCAGAAGGCCGGAGGGCTTTCGAGAAGCCCTGCCGCCTTCTGAGAGTGCCTTCTCCGTTTCACTTCCCCCCTGCGCTCGCCGCCGAACCTCGCGTCGTGGGGAGATCACAGCGGAAGGCTTGTGGTGGCCAGGCTTCCCCGAGCGCTTGGCCGGGCCTTGAGGGCCGTCAGCAGACGGCCCGCGGGGTCAAGAGCCGGTCCCCAGGATGGGGTCCAGATCTCTTGGGATCCACGTTGCGAACCAGGCGCGAGCTCGTAGCTGTGGGAAAGGGGAAGATGGAGAAAGGGGAGTAGCACAAATTGCTGCGTGCAGGCGGTTTCGGCTCCACCGCAGGGCCCGTTCCTCGATGCACGGCCGCGTGTGGCGCCGAGAGGCGTCAGGAAGACCAACTGCACGCAGCGGATTTGCTAGTTCCTCACTTTTGTTATCTTCCTTTTTTCGTCCGCCCCGCGAGAAGGTGGAGGGCGCGGAGGTGGAAATTTCCAAATTGCAGAGCGACGCAGGGAAATAAACAAAACAGGCTTGTGACAGCCTTCTAGTTGCAGCCTTGCCCAGAGCTCAGCTCCAACCAGCGGCGAAATCCGAACCCTACCCTCGCCGATCAACAGTTCAGGCAACTCGATGGGCGTTGGGGGTAGGCTTCGGAATTTGTCCAACACGTGGCGAAGTCCGAACCCTGCCACCGTCTCACATCGGTTCAGGAGAATCGATGGTTGGTGGGGGTGATGTTCGGATGTCGCCACCTAGTTATTCAGTCCTATGCAGGCACCCTCCCGACCCAGATATCCGACGTCATGATTCCCAACCATATTGTGGTGTTGCGTCCTCGTTGTGAAGAGACGATCCCCGCGTTCACTCCTCCCGCTGACCCCTCCCCCCCCTCTCACCATCACCATCGTCATCACCCGTTTTCTCCACACCCCTCACACGTTACATGGCCCCATAGTGAGCTCCACCGAACGTCCCAGTGTCACCGCCAGCATGCGTCCCCCCCCCAGTATAGCGCCTCGTAGCCCCATAGGGAGCTCCACCGACGGTCCCAGTGCTGCCGCCCGCATGCGTCCCCCCAACCCAGTACGGCGCTGCGTGGCCCCGTACGGCGCTCCACCGACGGCCCCAGTGCTACCGCCCGCATGTGTTCCCCCACCCAGAGCAGCGCTCCGTGGCCCCATAGGGAGCTCCACCGAAGAAGACATTCACAATTGCGGTACTCACAACTGCAGATGGTTGGGTCTTTCGCCAGGATAAGTTTTTCATAATGTCGACCCCCAGGGGTCTCGACCCATTCACCGGAACTAGTTTTTCATCCCGAGTCGGTATCTGGTGGTGCTGGGGCCCGGCAAGGACCCCCAGAGGCCGAACACAGCGAGAGACCTTCTGCCGTTGTGCTGCTCATGCCTCGAGGTGGTCTGGGGAGTGGCATCGGCGGGCTCCGTGCCTCCGCGCAACCGCCGCTCCGAGTGCCCCCTCTCCCTCGCGCGAGGATCGTCGCGCTGGAGGCGCTGGTGCCCCTGGCCGAGCCCGGCAGCCGCGCCGCGCTCGCGGCGGCCGAGGCGCGGCTCGAGGACGGCGAGGACGGCGGGCTCCGGGCGGCCCCTTTGGGTACGATAGAGACCTCTCCTTCCAGTGTTGAGTCGGGCACGTCCCTCTACAGGAGCATGGTATAAAGAAATAGTGTGGGGACGAGTTGTCGATTATGTTTGGGCGACTTGCGTGTTTTTGTTTATGGACTATGTGTAATTTTTCACCCAAAATCTACCTGTAGGGGGACAGACCCGACTTGATTCCAGTGCCTCCCAGGCTCTTCAGTGGGCTCCCTCCCCTCCTCCGCCTGCCGCCTGGGCTCGCGGCGCGGGAAGCGAGTCGCGGCCCGCCCGCGCGCACCCAAGGGCCCGCGCGTCCTGTGGCCACCGCCCCCAGCCGCGTGCCCTGTGCCGGACCAGCCTGTCTGCGGGGGCGGTGCACAACCGTTCGGGCGGGTGGCAGGGTGACCCAAATGGGGTGCGAAGAAAAACCCTCGGGGGTTGATAGACCTCCTACCCTGACGCGTCGGTTAGCGAATTGGCCGTTTTCACCCCCGCGCCGTGGTTTCGTGCTGGGTGTTCCCAGGGGGTGCAGATCAGGGTCCGTTGCGATCCCATCGATCCGATTCGATATCGAGGTCGGATTGCCCGATCCGATTCTGATCTTCTGGCGATCTGATGCGACCCGAGAGGCTTGCACAGCACGGTTGTGCATCCGGGCGCAGCCGATCCGATCCGATGTCGGTTCTTTGCAGATGCAGCCCGATCCGACACACGTTTCCATTCCATCCGACTTCCCGACTCGATGCTGACTGATCTTGCGGAAATATTGGGTACGAAAACCGGCACTTGAATTGGACATTCTAACAGGGCTCTTTATCGTCGTCGTCGTCGTGGCGGACGATGTCCACTAGAGACAGAAGGTCGCCCGCCCAAAAGAGGCCGTTGTCTGCTGTCGGTTGTGGACGACGTTTGTTGCCTGGCACCGTGCCTGCTCTGTCCGTGCCCAGCACAAAGCACAGAGTTGCGTTCCCGGGAGGACGCGCAGGCAAAACGACTTGGGGCGCTCCAAAAGGGGTTTCGCCTGCGAGGTGCGAAGCTGTTGGCATCTCTTCCTCACCGGGAGGCCGAAAGAGGCGCCCCCAGGCGATGGCGATCGTGTTTTGCTCCAGGGTGGCCGGCGCCAGCCGATTGTGTGTACACAGGCGCGATCGTGAAAGTGTGGGGGAATCTAGGCTGACGCGTATGCCCGGCCACGCGCAGAGGAGGTGGGTCACTCTTGGAAGGAGGCTGCTTCTTAGAAGGCGCGAGCCTTGCCTGTAGATGTACTCGTGGCTTCCAAGAAGCAACCTCCTAAGAATCGAGTTGGGGATCGACTACATAATCGATTTACCCCAGGATTGATTTTCCCGTTAAATCGGCGAACAATAACGTAGAATGTTCAGTAGATTTACGGAGCATTCTTCGCATATGCCATATGCCGCAAATCCGACGATACTTTGACTTGGGCGTAGATCAATTCTGTAGTCGATCCTCTGCTTGAACGAAGCCCTCCCCCCTACCCCTTACCCCGCTGTGGACGCCGCCACTGCGCGCTTGCTCGGACTAGGGCGGGGGGCGGGGGCCCAGGGGATCCAGCGGCGGGGAGCCGACCTGCGGAGGCCCGGAAGAGGGGCCTGCCCGGCCCGACCGGCATGGGCGTGGCGTTGGCGCCGGTTCGGCGTGGGGCTGGCGCGAAAAGCCTCCGGAGGTCGTAAGTTTTGCACCCCCCCCCCCCCCCTAACTCGCCCATCCTCGTCCTCCTGCCCTTCCTCCTCCTCCTCCGCCTCCTCCTCCTCCTCCTCCTCCTACCTGTCCCGACCAGAACGGGCGTGGCGTTGGCGCCCGCCCGACCTGTCCCTACCTGTCCCGACCAGAATTTCGAGCCTTTTGGGAAGGCCCGCCACTTCTCACTTCCCACCTGGGCGCGCCGCCGAGTTCTTGTCGCATTGTACTTCCGGCGCTCGCGTTGGTTCTGCAGGTCGGGCCGCAGCGTGGCGCCGAGCGAGTAATGGCGTATTGGGCGACGCGCATTAACTGCACATCGTCCACATAGAAGGCGATCAGTTCGGGCGGGCGAGTCTCCTCTGTCTTCCAGGCTCTTGAGGCCATCTGGGACCTGGGACCGTCTTGGAGCCACCTTGGTTGTCTCGGGGCCATGTTGGGTCATCTTCTCCGCGTTGGAGCGTATCTTGGATTTGTTTGGAAGCCATCCTGGTCGCCTTGGAGGCCATCTTGGCTTCTCTTGGGGACATACTGACCGTATTGGAAGTGTCTGGGAGGCGTCTTGGAAGCCATATTGGCCGTCTTGGAGGCTGTCATAGCCCTCCTAGCCGATACAGCCCATAACCTTTTTAGCCCTCTCATTGCGATTATCATGCGCATCTTAACCGATGTAATCTTACGAGTATGCATGCTTCCAATCGGCACTAACACCCTCACAATCATATATCACAACATGCATTCCTCACCTTCTAACCTGCCTGGCCCCCATGATGCTCATACCTTCCTTAATGAGGAACATCCTCGAGGCCTCGCGCAGCGCGTAATAGTACTATGACTATTATCTAGTCCACACGTCAGCTCCGTAAGCTATGGGTCGACGCTCGCGCGGCGATGCTCCAGAACCAGTCCGACGTAAATTCGACGTAAGTGCGACGTAGTCCGTCCGACGTGAACCCGACGTAGATCCGACGTGGATCCGATGTACATCGGGTCTCAAGTTGCCGTGCGAGGCCTCCAGGATTTTCCTCATAATTTCCTAAACCCTTCTAGTCTTCATGTCCCTCCTAGCCTGTTAGACATACCCACTCGAAACACAGACGAGGCAGACCAACACATCTCGTGACCTGTCGGAAACATCCCTAGACCAGCCGACACCTAGCTAAACAAGTCTAGAACCTATCGAAACCAGTCCAAAGCTTATCTGAACCAAGCCCAACACCTCCATAAACGGGCTCCGAACCGATCGAAGCCAGCCCCAAACCTGTCTAAGCCAGCCGCAAACCTATCTAAACCCGCTTCAGTTATCTGAGCCTGCACTAGACTTGTCTAAACCACACCTAGACGACCGTCAACCAATTTAAATCTGACCTGAAACCCATCTCAGCCAGCCTTGAACCTATACAAACCCACCCTAGACTTACTTAACTCCGCGCTAAGACTATCTAAACCCGCGCTAGACCTGTCTACATCACATCAAGACCACCCTACACCGATCTAAACCCGCCCTACAGCATCCAATCCCTTCCTACTCCGATACGCACCCGCCCTACACTTATCTAAGATCTAAGTCCGTTCTAAACATATTTAAACGCACACTTAACCGACCTACACCCGCACTGAACCTACCTACACCCGCCCTAAGCCTACTTAAGCCCGCCCTACACCTATCCAAATCACCAAGCTAATCCCGCCCTACACCTATCAAAACCCACCCTGAATCTATCTAAACCCGCCCTAAACCTGTCTAAACCCCTCTGGTTGTCAGGCGGGGCTGTCCCTAAACGTATCTAAGCCAAGGTATATACGTAAACGCATTCGGGTTCGACTCGAGATTCCACTGGCTCCGCGCAAGAAGAACACATACCCCCGCGGGAGCCAAGTTGATTTTTGTTGGGCTGTGGTAATGTTATGGTTTCTGCTCCAGGCTCCCGACATCTGTTTTTGTTGCCGGTTCTTGAGGCTCCTGAGGAGCAGTCTTGGGGCGTTCTTGGGTCTGTCTTGGGGCCTCGTGGCAGTTCGGGGGGGTCTTGGGGCTGTCGTAGAGGGCCCTCGGGGGCCTTATTTGGCTCCTTCCCGGGGGGGGGGGGCCTGGAGCGGTGTTTTGTGGAGGAAGTCTTGCGAACGAAACGCGACCGAGAGTAACCAATCTCGGTCGCGTTTCGCTGGGGATTTCTTGAAACAAAAACACGCGACCTGGCGCCCCATGGGATCCCAGGGGGGAGAGGGAGGGGCTGGAGGTGGAGAAAGGGGAAGAGAAGGAGGAGGACGAGGAGCACGAGGAGTAGCAAGAGCAGGAGGACGAGGAGGGCGAGGAGGAAGAGGACGAGGAAGGGAAGGACTGGGGAGAAGGGGGAGGATGAGGAGGAGGAGGAGGTAGGGGAGGACTGGGGAGAGGCCCAGTCCTGGTCTTCTCGGAAGGAGCATGTGGAGAAAGTATCACACACACGCACACACACGCACACGCGCACCTCCCCGGCTCGCCGCCCTCGCTCCACTCGGTCTCTCCTCGCGCGCCCCCCGAGCATTTCCCTCCGTCTCGCTCCCCCTCCCTGTCGCTGTCCTCGCCCTCCCCCCCGCGGGCACCCCCCCTCCTCGGCTCTCTCGCCGTCCGTCTCGCGTGCCGCCGCCCCGCCGCGCCGCCGCCGACCACTGCAGCAGCAACGGCGACGGACATTCCGGAGGTGGCCCTAGCGGCGGCGCAGGCGGGGGCAACGGCGACGGCGTCGACCACCACGAAGATGGCAGCGGCGGCGTCGGCGGCGGCGAGGAGCGCGATGAGGCTTGCGCCCTTTCAAGAGGGGCGCTGGGTGCGAGCGGCGGTGCTGATCATGGTGATGATGGTGGCGTTGATAAAGCCGTTGCTACTTTGGCTCGCGGTCGCGGCTGGCGCTGGAGCGGCTTCTGCCGCGCCGTTGTTTATCTTTTTTTGGCTGGTGCTTCCCCGAGATGCCGACACCCCCCGCGCGGAGCCTCTTGGGTGGCTCTGGGCCGCGCTTCTCACCCAGGCACGCGTCGTTTTTCTTCGGGGCCAGGGTGTTCGCGCAGCGCTCTTCGGCGACGTTTGAGGGTAGCGCGCGTTGGGGGGTCGCCTTGTTCGAGCGGCCCCCAACGCGTTGCCGCGCCCGCGTCTCGCAACGGTCTGCGGGGCCATCCTTCGTATGCCGCCCGCGCTTGCGCCCATGCGTTGGGTGGAGAGGGTCGGCGCTCGGCGCGCGCGTGCGCTTTGCGCACCGGTGCGCCCGCACGTTTGCCCGAGCGAACGCGGCGGGCACCCGCTTTCGATCTTCGCCGGCGCGGACTGCCAGTCACGATTCGCGAGGGGCGCCGGCCAACTCTCCGCGACATATCGTGGGCTGTCGGCTGCCGCGGCGTCGTTGCCGCGAGGCGTCAGTGGGGATCGTTGCGCGCGTTGGCCCCCCAACCTCCTGTTCGATGTTTCGCAGATTACGAACAACCACGTCGAGGCCACGGCGAGATCACGCCGATGTCCGGAGAGCATCACAAACAGGAGCATTGAGCGGCTTGTGAGATTCATTGCTTGGCCAATGAAAAAGTGGGAACGAAATTTGAGCTAACAGTCCAGCACGCGAGGGAGGAGAGAGATCGAGAAAACAATATTGCATGAACATAAACATTCGGAGATCCGCGCTGAATTCTTGCATCGACGCTGGACGCCCTCTCCTTGGCGCGAGGAACACGCCAGGGGCGGCGCCAGAGGAGAGGTGTTGCCAGAGCGTACAGCTCCGACACAGTCAACCCGCGCGGGCCTTCCAAAGCTTGTGTGTATGCCGTGCTTTGTTTCTTCCTGGAAGAGAGAGAGAGAGAGAGAGAACACTAAAAGAACACGATAGCACAACAACAATGCTAACCAGCGTGGACCCAAAACACAAACTTATTTCAGTGTGGATCTGTAATCATGTGTGCAAGCTGTGTTGTGCAATCTGCGTGGTGCAAGCCAGGTGGTGCGAGCTATGTGGTGCAAGCTGTGTTGTGCAAGGTACGTGGTGTAAGTTATTTGGTGCACTCTACGTGGTGCAAGCTACGTGGAGCAAGCCATGTGGTGCAAGCTATGTGCTGCAATCTACGTGATGCAAGCTATGTCGTGCAAGCTGCGTGGTGCAAGCGGGTTGTGCAAGGTATGTGGTGCAGGCCACGTGGGGAATCTACGTGGTGCAATCTAAGCGGTGCAAGCCACGTGGCGTAAGCTATATGGTGCAGGCTATGTGGTTCCAGTTATTGTCTTGGGTAGGGTCTGTTCTTCTTTGGACTTGGGAATCCACTTTGAATAACTTAAAGTCGCCAACTTCACGACTCGCGCGAACATCCCACCCTCCCACCCGCAATTTGTGTGCAAACCCATCCGGCCACGATTGCGGTTCCTGATTGGAGCTTGTTAGCGCGTCTTTACGGCCGCGTTGACGCGCGCAAGCTCGCGCGCGGAGCGACCAGCTGGTTTGGCGCGTGACGCTACAATTGATGTGGCACAGGTGGCGATTACTGGTGAGAAATTCCCAGCGCGTCTCCAAGGCCGCGCTTTCGCACGGGCACTTGAGTGCGAGCCGGTGACCCTGGCGGGTGCGATGTCGTCATGGCGTCGGCAATTGCAACACCGATGATGGTAATGGCGCTAGTGGTGGCGATGATGACGACGGTAAGGCTGATGACGGCGCCGATGTTGGTGATGACGATGACGATGTTGATGTCCATGTGCCGGTGATGTGATTGTGAAGATGCCGATGATGGCGGCAATGGCGGCGATTGGCGATGACGTTGACGACGGTTGCTCGATGGCGTTGATGAGGGTGATGAGAGGTTGCGCGCATCGAGAAATTCGATAGATTGCAGGCTGTCTGTTGGCAAACAGTTGGTGTTTCTCATTTGTGGCAGAACTCCACGTTGAGCCGAAAATCAAATGTTGGTGGAAGGATTTCGACACGCGCGCGTGGCCTCCCGCGCATGCGGATTCGTGCGCTGGGCGCATGCTCGATCAACTCGCATGCACTGCGTGGTGGGAGCAGAATGCGGGTTCTGAACGAGATTGCACAAGTAGTGAGTGTATTTGATTTCAGCAAGTGCGCGCGATGAAGTGATTGGAAGACTACTGCGTGTGATATGTGTTTCGGCATGTATGCGCGCGTGCGTTGTTTTATATGCTGGAGTGTTCTTGGAACTGTGTTGTATGGTAAACGATTGCGCGCGCATGGTATTATTTCAGAGGGGTGACGGTGCGACGATCCCGGCCTCTCTTGTGATGGTACGACTTCACATGGAAGTTTATCGATGGTAAATATCCGTATGTAAGCTGTCCTATCCCAGAGGGATTCGATAAATCCGGGCTCGGGAAGTCGGTGAAATGGTTTGATGTTTCCAGGAGGAATTGTTTCCTGCGAGTCACAGGGCGCCGGAGAGGCGCCTACTGGCGGGCACAGTGCAAACGGGGGTCATGACAGAGCGCCAGATTTTGGAGGATCCTGCAGGGCCAGGGGCGCACTGGCCCGGGTCTGGGTGCAGGATCCTGCAGGATCCTGCAGGACGTTGCAAGGCCTGACTGACCTGGGTCTGGATTGATCCGGGTCAGAAGATCCCCGAGGGCACCAGGCGAAACCTCGGCGCACCCCCGCTGCGAGGGGCGCCCACGAGGCGTCCTCGGGGCGGGCACCTGGCGGAACCTCGGCAGATCCCCCCGCGCGGGGCGCGCCCGCGGGAGTTGGCGCCAGACGACACCTCGGCATACCCGCGGGGTCTCCACGCCAAGCAGCACCCTGCTTGCCTCCAGGGGGCCCCGGGTTTCCTGGGCCTCGGTGTTTCTGCGATGGAGGGCGTGACGCTCCCAAGCCAGAAAGCAGTGGACGTCCTTGGGTCTCAGGGCTGGGCTTCTGGTGGAAGGCTTCTCGTGGTCGAGCCCCCTTCTGTACCCCTCCTCGGTGGGGGCGCCTCACGAGCGCCCTCGAGGCGCCCACGGGCGGGCACCGGGGCGCAGCCTCGGCATACTCCACTTCCCCCCCAAGCGCGGGGCGCGCCCACGAGGCGCCGACGGGCGGGCACAGGGCCGGAGACCCGGAGAGCCCTCGAGCTTGCAAGCGGTGTTGGGGAAGCTCGAGAGAGGGAGAGAGAGGGAGAGGTGCAGTCGACCCGCAGAATAAGCATGGGCAACCTTCCCAAGGGCACCCTTTGCATTTTTGCCTCCTCGGTCCATCCTGGGCCGCTTTCGTTGGCCGCGCCCCGCTCGCAGAGTGTCAACATGGTCTTCGAGGCCCTTGCATCCTTGTCGTGCATCCTGACGAGACGGGGGGGCTGTAGGGAGAAAGGTCAGGCGAGACGCTCGCCCCGCCCTCGACGCGCCCTGTGCTGCGGCAGGGAGGAGCTGCAAGGGGGGAGGGGGAGGAGGAGGTGGCGGGGGAGGAGGAGGAGGAGGAGGAGGAGGAGGAGGAGGAGGAGGAGGCATTGGGCAGAGGGAGGGGGGAAGGATGCCTTGGCCGGAGGAGCAGCACCAGACCCCATCCCTCCTCTCTGCTGCGTGCCCGCCCGCCCTTCCAGGACCGCGTCAGGAGGGTGGCGGCCGAGGCCGCCCCGGGGGCCCGCCCGCCCTCGCCGACCCCCCCCTTTGGCGATGGACGGCGGCGAGATCCGCGCCCAGCTCTCGCCGATCAACGATTCTGGCAGCCCGATGGGCGGCGGGGGCAGGGTTCGGAACTAGCTGGACACGACGTGGCGAGGCCCGAGCCCTACCCCTGCCTCCCATCGAGCCGGGAGGATCGATGGCTGGTGGGGGTGGGGTAGGGCTCGGATGCCGCCACCCGGCTTGACGGCGGCAGAAGTCGAGGAAAGCAGCACGAGGTCCATCTGCGCCGATCTTGGTCATGCCACGTGCTGGCCGTTGCCGATTCGTGAGGAGTATCCCAGGATTGACGATGGCCAAGATGAGCTATGACCAAGATCGACACCGACGTTTCCGCATTCAGTCTGGGTCAGGGTCATCAGTTTGGCTCGCTGCGAGAAGGCCGCAGCCGCTGGCATCCACTCACGGACGCCTCAAGTGATTAACACAGTGTTGTTTCAAAACATGGGCCTCCAGATGTCTGGAGGCCTTCCCAGGGACAGCGTTTTCGTCCTGCGTAGTTTTTGGCGGCCCCGAGGACCAGCAAGAGCCCCCGGAGGCCGACAATGATTGAAGACCTCCCGTCTTGATTTTGTCAATACTCGAGGGAGACCATAATAGGGCGTTTCAGAGAGTTCCCGAATGCTCTCAGAGCGTTCTGGAGCGATTTGGAACGGCCGGGGCGGAGGATACAGTTGGCGCGAGCGTGGCGAACAACCCTAGCTTTTAACGGGTACCCGTCCGTTCCTCGTGTTTGGGCTATCCATCTTGGAATGCTCTTCGTTTGGGACGTAGTCATGTGGCCTTAGGCCTTCGGCGAAGGGGCACATGTTCTTGCTCTGTAGTCTTGTGGCCACGTTTCGGCTGTACATCCTCCAGAACCGCCAGATCTCAGGGATCACCGAGTTCTACCAGTCTAAGTTAATCCCGTTTGTGACTTCATCTTAGGGGTGGAGCAGCAGCAGCCAGCAACGGCCGGGGCAGGCCTTCTCAGAAGGCGGCGCGGCTTCCCAGAAGCCCTGGAGCCTTCTGAGAAGCCGACCGTGTCTGCAAGACTTTTTCGTTCGGAGGTGGATAGACCTCCTACCTTGACACGTCGATTAAGGAATTGGCCGTTTTCGGTTCGCGAGAGGGCGTCGCGGCCGTCATTTTTGCGGGTCCAGGTCCGTCGGTTTCGGTCCCAGGCCGTTTTCACTAAAGGGAGGTTTGCTTAATCCGTAGCCATTTTGGCTCAAGCAAGTTGTTTTGCCCTGTCCGTCACCAGGGCACAGGACCGGACAGTTGGCGCCATGTCAATTGCGGTGCCTGACCAAGAGGTGGGCACTGCTCTTTCAGTCCGTCCTGTTCGGTCAATCGCCCAGTCAATCCCGGACGACGTCGATGGGGCGGACAGCGAAGAGAGCAGTTCGAGCGGAGAAATTGATTTACCAGTAGGCAATGAGGAAGAGGGCGCAGAGGAGGACTATTTTGGCAGGGTGCGCAGCATGCCCCCGATGGTGTGGGACGACGATCTTCCAGAAGACCATGGTATCACCTCGATGGAGGCAACCTTCAGCCTCATCACAGCGATTATCGGCGCGGGCATCATGGCGTTGCCTCAGTTGCCGAAGACTGGTGGAATAGTTGTCTCAACGGCTCTCATGGTCGTGAGCACGTTCGCTACGATGGAGGCTGGCAGCGCGTTCTTCCGCAGCACTATGGCCAACAATATCGTTCTCAAGCGTGGCATAAAGCTTACACACACGTACATCCACAGCTACGAGGATTATGGCTTCGTTGCTTTTGGCGCGGCTGGTTCGAATTTCATCCGGGTCATCACAGTCGGTTGGTTCATAGGGTTGTGTTCTGGCTACGTGATCTTGATGGGACAAAACGTGCAGAACATTTTGTGGCCCATCATCGAGTTGAACTATCGGGTGTGGGTCCTTATTCTGTTCCCATTATTGTGGCTTCTATCAATGATGCGAGACTTGAGCGCCATTGCGAAGTTGATGCCGGTCGGTGTGGCGGCAGCAATGGGGTCATGCATTCTGATTATCGTGAAAGGCATCATTGACATTCGAATTTGGCAAAGCGACGATTTCTTGTCGCCAGAGGCCAACGCAACCGCATCGACGATTGCCGAAATGCAACTTCACTACACGTGGCCAAGCGGAGATTTCTTGTCGCTTGGGAGTTTGACGGCCACAGTATTTGGTGCAGTTGCTTGCATGGGCAACGTGCCATCGGTCCTCGACGAAATGAAAAACAAGCACAAGTTCAGGAGGTCTTTCAGAACTGCCCTACTCATAGTCATGGTGCTATATATAGGGATCATGCTCATTGCATACCACGCATATGGGAATTTCATTCTGCCAAACATTGTGGATTCAATGAAGTTCCATCCGACGACATGGGAGGAGTCTCAGACGGTTGAACCCAAGGACTGGACCGGAGCACAATCGGTGTTGCTGCCAACAGCTATGTCATGTTGTGTGGTGATTAATCTCATCATCAGCTACCCATTAAATTTGGCTCCAGTGTTTATTGCGTTCCAGGGCACCGAGTACGGAAAGCAGAATATGAAGGTGGGAAGCAAGATGAACTACATCATGCGTACATGCATCGTCACCCTCACGGTTGCAATCCCGCTCGCGGTCTCAGATTTTAGTCTCGTTTTCAATTTGTTCGCCAGTATTTGCGGCCCTGTACAAGGTGTGTTGGCCCCAATCTGGTTTGGTTTCCAGATCCGCAAGAAGGTCCATGCTCAGAATTCTGGTTTTGCTCGCTTGAGTTGGCATGGGTTTCTTTCAGCCATAGGGTTTTTCTGTATTGCTTTTGGGCTCACCGACTCTGTGCGTGCGCTCATCGCATCGTTCACAGAGTGAGTTCCAGCAGGGAAGATACCGGAGCCACATCCGAGAGGGGATGGGGCAGAGCCGAGAGGGGACGGCGCGGCAGGGGCCAGGATGGAACATGGGGGTGCGGGTCGCCAGGCGTGCTCCAGAATTCGTCTGGCACGGTCGCCGAGTGTTGCTGAGATGGCGCGGCGCCTCGGCTGGGACGGGAGTGTAGCTTCCCCCGTGCACACACCACGTGGCCCTAGAATTCGAGGTTCCACGTACGTCATCTTCCCAAAGCATGCTCGCGCACACGGCACATTGTTTTGGGAGTTGCTCCCGCAGTGCCCCAGGACGCTTGCACACGCACACGATGCAAGCGTTGTCTCGAAACGTCAGGCCGGCACGGCCCCACGCTGTCTGCCGAGCAGAGATCGCAAGAGGAGGTCGATTGTGGAGCCAACACCGCGCTATCGCTCATTCGGTCTTTCACGATGCGAGCTCGGAGCTCCGCAACAGCACCGCTCGGCGGTTGGACGAGCGGAGGGGCGAGAACGCAGAGCACGCATGATGTACGGGGCAGAAGGGCTACATGACATGCAGTGTCGGCAACACGGCACGCACTGAATTTGGCACGGACGCCGAGCGCGGCCGAAAGGTTGCGGCTCCTCGGTCGCGACGGGAGTGGAGCTCCCCCCGTGCACACATTGATCGTTCTTTCTCTAGGCGCCAGATGCGTGTGAATCTTATTCGGGCATGTTCCAATCTCCCGCGTAAGCGCGGGGTGATACCAGCAGATGCCTTACGGTGTCGAGTGCTCCAGGCCCCAATCGGTTATGAAAAACTAAGGGGAGGTTTGCTAAAGGGAGGTTTGTCCACCGCCGATTCTTAGAAGGCGCGAGGGCTTCTGAGAAGCCCCGCCGCCTTTGAGGAGGCCTGCCCCCTCTCGGACGCCTGGCTTCACTTGGGTCGTGACCTGGCGTTCTGGCGGCCGCTCGGGACGATCCCGGCGCCCCCAGGCGCCTCGCGGCGAGGCGCAGCCGCAGACTAGAAGCGCATCCTGGGGCTGGGAGCCTGGCGAGAATTGACAGACACGCCTTGAAGCCTCACACCTCGAGCCCGAAATTCAGGCTTGCCGCCAGGGCTGGACCTTATCGGTGTTTTGGCGATTTCGTGGGCCGGTTTCGTTTCGACGTCGTTTTGTGGTAGAGGTGGATTGAAGACACAATGAGGGAAAACGGAAACAACACGAAAACGAAAAACACCGTTTAGATTCAGCCCTGCCTCAAACCTCGAGCCCGAAAATCGGGCTCGCCGCCGAGCGTCCGGCTTCGCCTCGAGGGGGTTGAAGCCGGCAGCAGCCAGCGGCCCGCAGCGGCCCGCGCCCAGGTGCTCCAGCAGCTGCGGCGCGACGGGGTCTGCGAGAGCGCGCCCGCGGCCGTCGCGGAGGCCCCCGCCGCCGCCGCCGCCGCCGCTGCCGTCGTCGTCGTCCTCGTCGTCGTCGTCGTCCTCGTCGTCGTCGTCGTTCCCGCACTGCAGGCCGCGGGGGGGGGGGCGGGCGCCGACAAACGGCGCGGTGACCATACAAGGCCCAGTCCGATCTGCTCGATGCGCTTCGCTGTCGATCCTGGCCGGCCCGAGCCAGTCCCGATGTGCTGGTCCTCCGAGGAGCCCCGTGCGGCCCGCTGCCCGCGCGACGCTGCTGTGCAGCCTGGCGCGGCCCCTGCGGTTCGATGCCGATTCCTTGGCATCGCTCGGACGTGTGCATTTTTTCCTCGGCGAGAACCATCGAGGACCATCCTGGACCATCGAGCAACAAAAAAACACGCACGAAATCAAAAGATGCACAGGAGGTGGACGTCCGAGCGACGGCAATATTCCGTGCCGATGAGGTCCGGTTCTCTAGGCCTCCCAGATGGGGTCGGAGTGGGGTCGGAGTATCGCGCCGCATCGCGGTTACATCGCCGATGCATCGGCGATGCGGCTCGATGTGGAGCCCGGTTTTCTCCACGGCGGCGTCGCCGATTCATCACCCACGTCGACGATGCATCGTCGGTGCATCGCCGATGCATCCCCATCTTCTCCGACCCCATCTAGGAGGCGTTTAGATTCGATACACGATCTGGTCCGCTTCCCGATTCGATGCTGAGGGTTCCTCCCATGGGGGGGGTGCCGACGAACGGTGCGGTGACCATACATACCTTGCGTTGGGTCAGTGTGGGTAACTAAGAGGGTCAATCACGGAAGGTTCCGCTCGTCCTGGATCGGATGTATATTTGCGAGTGGCGTCCAATAGCGCTTCAATAGCGCCACATGGTGTCCGACAGCACCAAATGGCGCCCAATAGCGCACATACGAGCCGAATTGCAGTCAAACAGCGCCCAGGGCCCCAGAAGCGACAAATAGCGACCAATAACGCCATGTGAGGGAGATGCATTATGTCCGATTTACGCGCGATTGGGAACGCTATTGGGCGCCATGTGGACGAACAAAAGCGTCCGTGGGTTGCCTCCTGGCAGTGGGGGGGTGCCGGGTGACCGCACGGTTCTGGGATCATGTTCGCTCTCCGCGGTTAGGACCTCCGAGATCTCAACACCGTGCAGTTACCGACCGTGCGGTGAGGTCTCGCGGGGGGGTTCGAGGTCACCGCGCGGTCTGTCGCCGCACCGCGTCAGGACCCCCCCGGGGATGGGGAGGGGCGCCGACCGAGGGGGGGCGGGCCTGGCCGAGGGGCAACGTCAGGATGGAGGACAGGCTCAGGGGGGACATGCAGGGACCGCCAATCGCCCATGAGCCGACACGGGGCCTGATGGCCCATCCCGCCCAGGAGCGTGCGGGTTCGCGATCGGGGACCTATTCGGGGCCCGGGGTATGTCCTCTATTCTATGTCATGGCTGTCCACCACCTAGTAGCAAATTGCGGCCAAACCGCAGTATGTTGCGAAGGCCTTACGGCCGGCGCCGCCGACCATCAAGGGCGACGACGACGACGACGACGACGACGACGACGACGACGACGACGACGACGACGACAACACTGACATGGGTCAGAGTCCTCAGGGATTCCGTTTGGGATCTCTGCGGAGCGCTCTCCGAGGCCTCTGTGGGGCAGTGTTGGGGGCCCCTTGGGAGCATCTTGGAGGCCTCTTGGGAGCCTCCTTGGGCCATCTGGGGGCCTCTTGGGGGCCTCTTAGAGCCTCCTGGGGGCCTCTTGGGGACCTCTTGGGGCCTCCTGGGAGCCTCTCGGGGCCGAGGGCTCGAAATGACAGTTTAGTTTCCCTGTCTGGGCACCCTCCTAGAGCCCACTTGGGGGCCTCTTGGGCCGTCTTGCGGGCGTCTTGGAGCGTCTTCGGGCCCTCTTTCGCCCTTTTCGGGGCCCTCTTAGAGGCCTCTTGGGGCGATCGTTGGAGCCTCTTGGTTGGTTTTCGAGCGTCGGGAAGCTGAAAAGGCGAGGACGCCCAAATCCTTGAACACTGAGGAAGATCAGTAGATTGTGCCTCGTGGGGCTCTCTTGGGAGTGCTCTTCGAGGCCTCTTGGGGTCTTCCAGCCCTCTTGGGCCGTCTGGAGCCCGTAAAGACGTCTTGGACCGATCGTTCGGCGATTCGGAATCCTCTTGGACCGTCCTGGGGCCGCTTGGGGAAGTCTTGGCTCGTCTTGGGACTTTTTGGAGCCCCTGCACACCAGGGGGGGATGGTATTTTCCCCTGGCCCCCCCCCCGTGGCAGGAAAGGGATCAAAGGGAAGGGCTTCCCTTCGACTCAATCAATTACGACGTTGCTCAATTTCGTGTTGGCTGGCTTGCTTAAGGGGACCCAGGAAAAGGGGAAGGCGGCGACGGGCCCAGGGAAAGAGAGGGAGCGGCGACGGCGACGGCGACGACGACAATGACGTCGACGAAGACGGGTCAAACGGAACAGCCTCTGCCACACGCCGACAGAGTTCGCCCGGAGAACCGGCCATGCATTCTGGACGCCGTGCGTATACCCACCAATCGGCCCGCCCGGGCTAGTCTCTCCTCCAGCTGCTCTGTTGTTGTCTGTCTTTTTCTCTCTCCTGGTGCAATTTAGGCTCCTGCTTGTTAGCTGTAGCTTTGGACGGCGCGCGGCCGTTCCGCTTGCGCTCGCGACCAAAAAATAGCCACCAGCAATTCTTGACGTTAGTCTGGGCCCCCATATGCCACGTCCCAGGTGCCGTCCAACCTCCCTCCGACTGGCCCCATGCTTTAAAAGACCGCGGTTCACGCCTTCAACGTATTATGTGGATCGAGAGCAGAGCCCACTGCCTTAAAATACCGCGGTTCACGCCTTCAACGTATCATGTGGATCGAGAGCAGAGCCCAATTTGAGTTTTCGATGACAGGACCGAGCGGACGCGCAACGAGCTCCGCCGAAAGCAAGCAGCCGCCCTAGGTGTGTCGCTCACAGAGATGGAAAAGACTATGCGCCTGGGTGATTGCGACAGGTAAGTTCCCGAGAAGATCAAGCCCCGCGACAAATCGGCGTACTTTCGACTCGACTTGGACCGAGATTACCTGACCAAGGACAAGAAGCCCGACGGCCACTGCACGGAGAAACTGGCTATCTCCATCAACGGCCCCTCCTCCGACGAGATCGCCGTGACTGAGGCGGTCTGGCCTTGACTCCAAGAGTTCGGAAACACATTCTCCGAGGCAACATGCAGGCGTCTCGGGCTTCTCAAGGGCGTCAGGTACCCCCTTCAACACCTGCTTCGTCAAGTACGACCGCGAAAAGTTCGGCCCCTTTCACCCTGATCGGATGTCGCCTCCTCCCATCGTCAAGACTTCCGAACCAATCTACAGTGTGGACAAGGCTCCGTCCGAGCTACAGTACCGGAAACTTCGCGAAGCCGTTGAAGAGATGCGCATGAAGGGGCACGACCCGCAGGACCTTTACGGCGCCCCCATCCCCGCCCTCATGTTTTTTTCCCCAGGACTCAGGAGCGCCAGTGTCGCTGACAAGCAGACTGCCAACAAGGGAATTCCAGCTCGGCCACGACATTGGCACAGCTCTCCGCCGCCGCGGCGCGCCCGGTCTTGGCGCGGCCATCCACGGCCCCGACACCTCCGACACCGCCCACTTCGGCACGGGAGGTCCGCCAGAATCAGCACGAACGACATCGACGAGAGCGTTGGGCAGGTCTTTCAGCGGCCCATGTCAGCCCCGACCGTTCCCCGACGCAGCCGCACTACCGCGGCTCCCTCCTTCAATGACCTGGGTGGATGGCTGTACGTGGTCATACAATTCACAAAACAGCCCCCTCCGACAGTCCCACGGGGTGTCACCGACACCTACCCCCACAGCCCGAACGGTGGAGCGCCGACACCCCTCCGACACACCAAAAGGGGCCCAGCGAGTGGCTCCCGACACTGCCGCGACACTTCCCAAGGGGGGTCCCCGACACCCCCCCCAAGGATTGTAGGGGGGGGTCAACCCCTTGATTTTCAACTCCCCTGGGTGGATCACGAAAGCGCGTGGTATTCAGCACCGGCAATCGGTTTCTTTGATTTTCCCGGGGGAGCCGGGGAGCCTCAGATCAATGAAAAAACAGCTTTGGCGCGTCGTCGTCACAGCGTTCGCTTCACAGTGGGGCTGTCGGGGAGCTGTCGGTGGGGCCGTCGGGGAGCTGTCGGCGGGGCTGTCGGCGCGGCTGTCGCGGGGCTGTCGGGGGACTGTCGGGGGGATTGTGTCGTCGGGGGGCGTCGGGGGGAGGTGTCGGGGAGGTGGGGGGAGTGTAGGGGAGGGGGGGTCGGGGGGTGTCTGAGGGTGTCGGGGGGTGTCGAGGGAGTCGGGGGGGGAGAGTGTCGGGGGGTGTCGGGAAGGAGTCGGGGTGGTGTCCGGGGGGTCGGGGGGGGCGTTGGGGTGGTGTCGGGGAACGTCGGGGGAGGGTCGGGTGGGGTGTCGGGGCGGTGTCGGGGGGTGTGCTGGGGGGTGTCGAGGGGAGTGTCGGTCGGCGCGGCCGTGGTCGGCGTCGTGGTCGGCGCGGTTTGGCCCTCCCAGAGCGCTGAAATTATCCACTCGACGGCGGCCCCCGACACCACCCCCGACACCTCTTCGACACCCCCCCGGCACCCCTCCCGACGCCCCCCCGACGCCCCCCCCCGACACCCCCCCTCGACACCCCCCCAGCACTCCCCCCGACATCCCCCCGACCCTCCCCGACGCCCCCCCGACCCCCCCCCCCCCCCGACACACCCGCGGAGCACGGGGGGAGGGCTTGGCGGGACTCTGGGAGCGGAGGATGGGGCCCGGAGCCCGCATGAGCCTCCTGAAAAGGGAATGAGGAACGAAGCGCAGGATGCTGAGGGTATGATACGGGGCACAGAGGAGATGGCGGCAAACGCGTCGGCAAGGTAACCAGAACAGGCCAGTGCGGTGGCGCCGGGGGGAACGTTGCCAAGGATGTATGACGCCGCGTGGTCGGTCAACTGGTGGTGACGCTACCCAGTGAACGCCCATGTCTGGTGGTGACGCTACGCAGTGAGCGCCCATGTCGGGGTCGGCGAAAGCAAGCCCACACTCAGCCCCCTCAACGCCATCTCGTAAAACATGCTTCCATGTACATTCGCAAGATATTTACGCGTGAGCCCCCGAATTTGCCTACTGACGCGCGCGGTATCCTCAAAACATGGATGCAACAAAACACATTAAATTCATCCATGTCAGCGTCGAAGTTCAAGTCCAGCCGGGGGACTTCGAAACTCGAAACGAGAGGGTTTCAGCCCTCGGCATGATCTGGGGGGAGCGTCGGAGACCCCCCCTTGGGGTGTCGGAGCGGGCGTCGGGGACCCCCCCTTCGGGTGTCGGAGCGGCTGTCGGGGACACCCCCCGCGGGTGTCGGAGCCTGCGTCGCGGACGCCCCCCGATGGTGTCGGGGGGGGGGTCGGGAGTTCCCCCCCGCCCCCACGGGCCGATTTGAATGGGCCCCCCCAAACCGCGCTTAGCCATCCACCCAGTCAATGACCTCTCCAAGCAGTTCCTCCACTCGTGCAGCGACCACTGCGCCACCCTGGTGCGCGGCCCCCCCGGCTCGGGGAAAAGCATCGTGGTTGCCGTGGTCGCTGCGTGGGCCCCCGCCCTGCGCGCCGGCCAACTCGTCGGCGCCTTCTCCGGCCCCAACGCCGCGGCGGACCAACCCCTCATAGCCTTCGCCACGGCCGAGGACAAGGGCCTCCTAGTGTGCGGCTCTCGCTTCCCCCGCGGCTCTCGCTTCCCCCGCGGCCTCGCGCGTCTCGGCCGGCGGGGGAAGGTCGATCGCGATTTGGCCCGCCTCGCCCCAGAAGGGCACCGCCGCCGCGCTTTCAACGCCTGCCCCCCCGAGCATGGCGACAACACGGCGCGCGACAACTTCAAGGAGGACCTGGCGCAGCGAGCAGGGGCAATCTTCGCGACGCACGACGCGGCTGCCGAGCTCAACGGCAAGGCATCACAATCCATGCCACTGGGGATCACCGACGAAGCCCCGCAGCGAGCCCCAGCAACTTCCCCCCACCGTCCTATCCAAGAAGGCTGCCGACATGGGCCTCTCCCTGTCCATCTTCCAGCGTCTACATGACTCGCTTGGGTACCAGCTTGGAGATAAATGGGGGCGCATGCATCACCCTCGCCCTTATCTAACGCACGCGCCCGTTCTTCATGTTCTCCCCTTCCAAGGCGCACTATCACAGTGAACTCCTCAGCGGCGCCCCCTGCTGCCAAGCCCACCCTGGCCCGAAGTGACTGACCTCGACCCTGAGCGGTGTGAATTCCTGTCTGAATTGCTCGGGATCAGCGTCGAAGACCCGAGGAAGGACTGCGACGGGCTCCGCCCTGCCGCGCTGAGCACGGTCTCGGAAAACGCCCACCGCACTCTACTGGTGGACAATTAGGTCCTGCGAGCTGACGTCACACATCGCCGATGGGGTACGCTAACAACCGCCATCGCCGTCGGTATCGCGCGGGCGGCGCTGCCAGAGTTGGACAAGGGCCTCTCCGTCAAGGTCGCTGGCCCATACAGGCTGCAGGATTCAAGGACGGATGGCCGCTCACCCCCCGAGCCCTGCAAATTGCGATGAAGGACGACAAGTACTCCGACGTTCCCACCCCGACCCCCGCCCACCCCTTAATCCCCGCCCCCCACGGCGCGCCGCCTCACTGGGCGTTTCCGGCCGCCGCCGTCGCGGCGGCGCCGGCGCCCCCCCCGCTGCCGCCACCCCGCAACGGAGCCACTCCCCCGCTGCCTCGGCCCAGACATCCACGAGCGCCGACGCAGCGCCCAACCCCCGGGACCCTGACTACATCCCCGAGAGGCATGGTCGGGGGACGGCCTTCAGCCCCTGGCCCACTTGCGCCAACGGCTTGAGTCTGGTGTTTCCCGGCATCCGCCAGATCGCCCACCAGCACCTCACTTCGGGGCGGCTCGCCCTATGCGCAGTCGACGCCAGCCAGGGTGGCGAAGCAGACCTGGTCATCTTCCTCACTGCGCGGCCCAGCTCCAACCACGCGCGGGGCTTCGTGGACTAACACCATCAGAGTCAACGTCGGGCTTGTAGGCGAGGTATTGTGGTCATCGCAGATTGCCGCATGATTCCCTCGATGGTCGAGTCCAAGCTGCGATGTACTCTCCAACTACGGTCGCCTCGCAGGCCCCGGGGCACGTTTTCGCAACCTCTCCGGCCACAGCCCCGGCAGCCGCAACGAGCTGACCGACGCCGCCTTCGACCCCGTCCGCGAACTCGCTACCCGCGTGCCGGCGGGCCCCGACCCCCTCGCCGCCAGCGAGGCACGCGGCGACAGAACTAGGGTCAGCCAGGAGGAGGCCAGGAGAAGGGACGAGCACGCCAAGAGCATCAACGTGCAGCACGACCCCCCCCCCGGATCCGACCAGCGGCGGGGGGGCCTCGGACTCCGGGCGGTAGCGGCGCTCGAGGATCTCCTCACCGACCCCGCCTTCGCCCCCGTCCCGGCGGCGGGGCTGCGCCCCCGCAAGTACGACATCGAGGGCGCCCCCTCCAGCGCTGCGCTGTTCGACAGGGAAGCCCGGTGCCACCTGGGCTACTTGTTCGACGTGGAGTTAGGGCTTGACGCAGGCAATCTGGTTTACAACATGACCCAGGTCACCCTGGTCTGGCCCGTCGGCCTAGGCACTTCCTGGGGCAACATCCTGCGCCGGATTCCTGACAGAGAGCTGCCCCCGAGACCGCAGGTCCAAAACCGCGCTGCTTGGCGACCCCAGAACAGGAACCGTTGCGCCCCCCCGACCTCCAGCACCAGGCCCCCCGTGCATGGCCCCAAGAGACCGGGGCCTGCCCGCGCCACCGTTGTAACCCTGACTGCGACGCGCTGGTCGGTCTCCTACAGGGCCACGATGGAACCGCGCAGCACCGCGTCGAGTTGCTTGACCCCAACGACCGCATCATGTCCGCCGAGAGGGCCCGGCGTGCCCTCGTGATCACGCTGCTCATGATGCGCGTACCCCGGGCCCACCTTTGGCCCACCTCTGGCCCTTCCCCGACCCTTCTGGGCCGGGGGGCACGCTTGAGGCCATCCTGGGTGTCTGCTGCCCTTGGCAGAACGACCGCCACCACTTCCGCTCTCAGTTCGCGGCTTCCCGGGGGCTCAAGCTCTCTGACCTCCGTCAACTTCGCGGGCGACTGGAGAGGCCGATCGCCTTGGTGGGCAAGCTTGTGACTACTGCCCACCATCGCCCCGCCGCTAAGGCCGCCCATGGCCCCGCCACCTACGCTGAGATGGAGAGGCTTTCCCTTTGGGCTAAAAGCCCCTATGCTGGTCCTGGAGGAGATTGCGAAGCCGGCCAACATCGGTATCTTCTCGCGGTCGGGACGCAGCATCTGTCTCTTTCACCGGGACCTCACTGGCAACGACGACGGCCTGGGGCCCGACGCCAGCCCCTCAGAGATGCCCTTCCCCAGCGGGGGATTCTCGTTCGGGCTCGCCCCCCTGGACAGAGCGCTGCCGCCTGCCCCGCCCCCCAGCGTGACCAAGACCCCCTGCTACCTGACCACTGGCGACGCTCGCTTCAGCGCAGGCCGGAAGTCGGCCAGGTACAAGTGTGACTACTGCTACAAGACCGGCCTCAAGCACAACGACGGCACTTGGCTTGTCGACAGCTTCCGCTCGCATCTTGCACAGAACCGCCTGCAGGCGCACGCCGACGGGTTGGGCTGCACATGGCTGCGCGTTCAGTGCTGGACACACGTGGTCGAGAAGGAAGGTCACCAGCTGCCCCCAGACCGTTCTCTCAACGAGAAGGCACAGGCCCTTGCACTCGCCAACAACCCCTCCAGGCCCCCTCCCGTGGACACACTGCCCCCCGCCGCCTCCCAGCACGCGCTCTCGGCGCTTCCCCCCGCAGCGACGCCGGGCGGCCTGGGCGATTTCCCTCTGGGGCCCTCAGGCCTCCATGTCCCGAAGAATGCCAGCGCCACCTTACCGCCCACGCGGCTAGAGAACGACATGTTTGGGCATGCGGCAGCATAATCCATGCGCTACACGGCTACGCGCGACGGGTGCCCACCCGATGCCCCCCAGCTCTCCCGGCAGGCAGGCGCGCCTGCGCTCGGCTGCTTTGCATGGATGGCTGACGCAGGGTCGCGGCAAACAAGCGCGGGGGGCCACCCGGCGCGGGAGGGCCGCGCCGTCGCCTGGACCAACCGCAGCTGGAACGCCACATGGATGTGCCGCCAATGCCTCGCTCATGCGTGGGGCGCCAAGCCCGGGGCGGTCAACGGGTTGCGCGACCGGGGCGCCCACCTGGTCCACCCTCGCCCCCCCGCCTCCAAACCACACTCAGCTCCGCCAGTCCCCGACGAGCTGTCGCCACCCAGCGAGCTCGTACCCAATCGCGCCTCCGCTGCCAAGCCTGTCCAGTTCAGCAGGAACGGATGTGCTCCTGGCCTGATCGCCCCGGACCAATGCGGACGCCCCCCCCGCAACGCGCGGGGCTAAGGAAGCGCGCGACCTCCTACCTGCTGTGGACCCCCCCAAAGGGCCAGCTTTGAAACGCATCGACATCGACCACCTGGAGGCCGCCGAGGAGTCGGAACGGAACCGTCTGAACGCTAGGCCCATCGAGGTCAGGCTGATTGATTTCCTATGCGATCTGGACCCACTTTTGGACGACCAAGGGAGAGAATATGCCGCATATCGCGGCAGAGGAACGTGGTAGGCTCCGAGGCCCCCGAAAGCTGGGACCCACCCCTACTGCGCCCCTTCCTGAAGAGGGTCTACGGCGACTTGGTGGCGCCAACCTACCTCCCCAACGACTTCCAGTGGCAAGGCAAGCGGCTAGCCGCCGCCCGCGTGGTCGCACACCTCTGCGCGCACTCGACCGACCCCACCTTGCTGCCCACATGGCTCCAGCACTCCGGTCAATGCCCCCCTACGCCACACCCTGGAAGCCCTCGTTGGTTTCCTGACGCAGGTCAGTTAAGATACTTGTCTCCGGGTCATTCAAAGAACTGGCCAAGGACGTTCTCTTCGTGGTCAAGCAGGACCTGTGCAGGCAGATTGACGCCACCCCTATCAGGGAGCACAGCGACAACGAATGGTGGGCACGGTTCGGCGAGCAGCGCTCTGCCCGGGGCGGCTGACCCACCGGCAGAATTCCACACCTCGGCCCCCCGCGCACCCGAAATCCCCGACTGGGGCAACGATGCGGTACCCCCCCCCCCCCCCCCTCGACTTCAGCACGGAGCGGCGCCAGCCCTCCCTCCAACCGCTTGGCCCGCTCTCGCTCCCCTGACGATGCCACCCGCGGCTTGCGAGCCCCGCTGCTGACGACCCCCCCCGCCAAGTGGCCAACTCGGGTAGCCTCCCCCCGCCGCGGGAGACGACGATGCCGCCAGCTGCGGGGACGTGGGCTCTGACATCTGCGGCTGGCTCGGATCCCCCGACGGCGAACCCTCTTCGCCGGGGGCGCCAAGGGGCACCCGTGGCCCTGTCTCCGACCCCGAGCTCGGAACCCCCGGCCGTGCAAATTCATTCCTCTGGCAGCCTCGAGGCTGCTGACAAGTCTTGCAGCCCCGCCTCGCCCGTCGATGGTCCATGCGCCCCCCCTGTGCTGGCTGGGCAAGACGACAGGAACCTCGCGCGCCTCCCTGAGCGAGGAGCCCCGCTTTCCCTTAGCATTCCCCTGCGATCCCAGACTGCCAGTGCGGCGCGGGATAAGTTTGACTGGGTCGAACCCTCTTCGCCGGGGGCGCCAAGGGGCACCCGTGGCCCTGTCTCCGACCCCGAGCTCGGAACCCCCGGCCGTGCAAATTCATTCCTCTGGCAGCCTCGAGGCTGCTGACAAGTCTTGCAGCCCCGCCTCGCCCGTCGATGGTCCATGCGCCCCCCCTGTGCTGGCTGGGCAAGACGACAGGAACCTCGCGCGCCTCCCTGAGCGAGGAGCCCCGCTTTCCCTTAGCATTCCCCTGCGATCCCAGACTGCCAGTGCGGCGCGGGATAAGTTTGACTGGGTCGAAGGATGGCGCGAGCGCCGCCCGCGTCGGCATCGCGGGACCAGCCGCAGCTGCCCCTGCGGCGGCCATTGGACAGAATGGGCAGGGTTGTCCAGTTGGGAGGCCGACGACCGCTGGAGTCGGCCGCGCGCACGCACACACACACACACACACACACACACACACACACACACACACACACACACACACACACACACACACACACACACACACACACACACCACACACACACACACATCATTCCCGACGACCTCACCGCCCCCCATGCAGGCCCCTGGCCATCCTTCATGAGCGCGCAAGCCGACTACTCGCAAGACCTATACGACTCGGAAACAGGACTCTATATCTACAACGCCCCTCTGGAACGAGTCGACATCCTGAACCCCATTGGCGAGGCCCCTGCCGAGACCATGAAGCGACTTCAGACCTGGGTGGTTATTTCAACGGAGCATGGCACCGCGCCAATGGGCGACCAAACATCCCCCGCCGTCGGGCCGCACCAGCGCTGACCCTGCGCGCCAGCACCCCGATACCTGCGTGCGCTTCCTCCAAGAATGGCTCAGTCACAAGTGCGATGTCTTCAAGATGGACGCATCGCTCCGTCTGAGGCGCCTACTGGGGCGCAGTCCGCGTTCGGCTCAGCGACAGAGCTGGGGCCGCGGGCACCCCCGGCAAGGCCAACGGCCAGGGGCCCCGCGAAGACAGTGACACCCGTTGGACAAGGACGGCGGGGAACCCAGAAGGGCAGTGGGCTCGCGGCAGCCTTGGGCGCACTCCTAAGTTCCGCCCAGGCCTCACAGACGGGAGCACGCAACGGCACTCGCGGACGCCCCACACTGTGCATCAGTGTGCCTCTCGGAGCCCAACCCCTCCTGGACAACGGGGCTGGTCGGCTCCTCCTGCGCACCCTCCCGCGTGCGCTAGTGCCGCGGGGCTGCCGGCCTGTCCTCGGCCTTAGAGCCCTCTCCGGGGCGCCGCTTTGCGCCCCCCCCCCCCCCCCCCGGGCGATTGCCGCCCCGCCCGGCGCGCCGCAGGCGGCTCGGGGATCGGACCCCCTTCCACGTGGGCTCCCGTCACTGCTAGAGCCCCTGCGGCACCCTTTGCAGCCCCGCGCTGCCCCGCGCACTGGTGCCTGGCCCTCGCTCGCCGTCTGGCTTGACAGCCCGCGCCTTTCAGATTCCCGCCTGGCGGCCTCTCGCTCTGTTCACATTGGCCGCGGCCGTTAGCCGCCCCCCCCTCGCCAACCCCACTGCCCCGCCCTCGCGCCATCCTCGCCGCCCCTCTTCATGCAGACGCCCCCTCTCAGGGGGCTCGTTCCACCATGTCTCTACTTGCTCTGCGGCTGTTAGCTGCGAGCGCCACTCGCGCCGTCACATACGACTGACCCGGTGCAACGCGCCGGGGCCCCTCCCGGGGCGTCGAGGCGTCGAGGCACGCTGGCAATAATCATCCAAATTCGACCGTCACGACCGCCCCCCGCGGCTGCCCCCCCGCTGCAGGCGCGCGGCCCGCCTTTGACGCATTATTTCCGCGGCTGTTAGCTGCGACCCCACTCGCAGTTTGGCAGCCGTATCTCTGCGGCTATTAGCCGCGACCCCATTCGCAGCACGTCCCTGGCCCTCGGCGCCCCCCTGCGGCGCCTGGGCCAGGTGGTTCATCGATTTACCCTGGCCCGTCCACCGCCCTGCGGCGCCCCCCGCAGGGCTGCATGGGCTTGACATCCAGTGGTATTATGTAAGCGGTTTCGCGGCGGAAGCACACGTGCCTCCCACTGGCCGAGGCTCCTCTGGCGACTCGTTCTGCCGATTGGGGTACCTGGGACGCAGAGACCTGATTGCACTTCGAGGCCTGCTGATTACGCGGTGCGGTTCGCAGCACAGTGGTTGACGACGGCTGCGCTGTTCTCCCGCAGTGGCACACGCTTTGACGGAGACGTGGCGTGTCTCTTCAAGGAGGTCGAGGTCAATGGTGTGCTCGGGCTCGTGTTCTTCGGCTTCTGAGTTGACTCGAGGTTAGTCGCATGGCCTTTTCGCTGTCCGTTCGCCGCCCGCGCTCGGCCTCGGTCCTGCCCGGCTTGCGGCCGCCTCAAGTTGCCTTTTTCGGCGCTCGCTTGCTGTAGTGTGGGCCTCTGTCCTGATCGTTGTAGGCTTGGTTTTCGTGGGATTCCACGACGCCGCGCGGCTGTCCGCTTGCGGTTGCGATCAACAAGTATTCCCACCAGCCTCCTTGCCTGCCCCTGCTAGCCTGGCGTTCGACCCGTTTCGCGCGCCCGCGTGCCAAACAAATCCCCACCAACCCATCCAGACACGAGCGGAGGTTTTTTGGTGCCTCTTGGAGGCTATCGTGAGCCATGTTCGGCTAGAGGCTGCCGGAGGCGATCTTGAGCCGTGCTGAGCTATCTTGGACAGTCATGTGGCTGTCTCGAGGCCTCTTGGAGGTCTGTCCGAAATTATATTCAGCCATGCTCGACCTTTTGGGACCACATTGGGGGCAATTGCGAGGAGGAAGAGGAGAAAGAGGAGGAGGGGGAGAAGGAGGAGGAGGAGGAGGAGGAGGAGGAGGAGGAGGAGGAGGAAAAGGGAGGAAAAGGGAGAAGGAGGAAAAGGAGGAGGAGGAGGAGGGACAAGGAGGAGGAGGAGGGGGAGGAGGGGGAGGAAAATGAGGAGGAGGAGGAGGAGGAGGGAAGAGGCAGAAAAAGGACAAGGGAAGGAACGGACGAAGACAAGGAGGATGAAAAATAGGGTTTTGGAGGTATGTTCTTGTGAGAGGTTCTTGGAGGTCGACGAAGGCCTTCTTCGGGGCCCACTTATGGCTCATGTGGGGAATCTTGGGACCCTCTTGGAGATTGGTGGGGGGGCCTGGGCGGCCTCTTGGGACCATGTTGGTTCGTTGGGAGGCTCAAACATGGCGTTTTTGGGACATCTGCGGGTGGGTTGGTGAGATGATTGCGCGAGCAGTGAAGTTGACAACTTCAAGTTCGGCAGGGCGCATTGCACCGGATAGGCTGCACCACGTCTATTGGTCCGCATAAAATTGCACACCGCAGAGCGCTCGAAGCATAGTGTTTTGGGTCACGTAGGCTCACATGCCCCTTCGGTGCTTGGCGGTGTTTGGCATGTGGGATGCCTTGGGGGACCCGCATGGCAACTGGAGCCGCCATGGGGCGGAATGAAGGCTCGCCGAGACATGTTGGAAGCAATCGCAAACCATTTTGGATTGTTTTCACCGGTCTTGGACGCCATCCTGGGCCTTTGGGGGCCTTCTTAAGCCCATTGCTGGTCATCTTGGACGCTCCGCACCCCCTCGCGGAACGCCCCTTCCAGACCAGAAGGAGGGGGTAATGGAGGAAGGGTAAGTGGGGAAGGGGAAGCCCGTCCCCGAGGGGGAAGGGGGTTGGCTCAACGAGTTCGTTTGACCATTCACGCCCACAGGACTGGTGGGATTTCGGCACACCCTCGGTTGGTCGGTTGGATCGTGCTTCACAGAGAACCCCACCTGCGGCCTGAGCGGGCGCCGTAGTCTTTGTGGTACGAGACGTTTGACGTGCAGCCATGCGTGATTCTGCAGAGCAAGCATGCATGGGTGGCTGTGCCAGCTTGCCACGGATCCGCCTGGGGAAGCACGAGAGCACGGGGATCGCCAGCAAACACCATCCCAGCCGTGCGCATGCGAACAAGACCCGCTGCATTGACGAGGCCTATAGCTTCCAGGACACCAAGAAGCTCGGTGAGGGCGCATACGGCGCAGTGTATCGTGCGACCCAGCGCGTTTCGGGTATGCAGCGTGCCGTGAAACGCATAAGTACCTCGTGCCCTCAGCAGTTGTCGAAATGCATGCGAGAGGTCGAGATCATGACTTCCGTTGACCATCCCAACATCGTCAAGTTGGTTGACATTTTCCAGAAGAGCATGCACACGTACTTGGTGGTGGAGCTGTGCAGAGGGGGCGAGTTGTTGTCGAGATTGGTAACCCACGGTGGGTCGTTCTCAGAACAACATGCGGCGACGGTGTTGCAACAGATCTTTCGTGGTACGCTCTACCTTCACCAGTGCTCGATCGCCCACAGGGATCTTAAACCCGAGAACGAATGGACGCACGCAATGCAGAACTCAAAGCAGCCCTGGACGAGGTGCGCACGTTGAAGGCACAACTATCAGCTGAGCTAGCCGCCCTACGACGTCGCAACGACGGGAGAAGCCGCAGTCCGACTCGCAATGGCGCAGCTTAACTCAAGAGGAAAGGCCACGATCGAGAGGGACAAGCTGGTCCTGATCTCGGCTAATATTACTTCCTGGAAAAAGAATATCACTTCCTTATTTTCACTCCCAGCTGATCTCTATGTGGTTCAGGAGACTAGGCTAACAGCCTTGGCCACGGAACGTGCGGAGAGTTTGGCAAAGACAAAGGGCATGACCTTCATCGGAGGCAAGCCGCTACCAGTAAAGCAGCTTCGTCCCAAGACATCTCCGACCATGGAATGTACAGCCATCCGCGGTGGGGTTGCCATCATGGGACGACCTTCATTCAACTTACAACCTTGTACGGCGAGAACGACGGCAGCCAAGCAGGTATATGAATTATCACGACATGTGCGAGTGGTCCTTCCTGTATACGCAGGGACGAGCACGGCATCAACACACTTCCTCCACCTGGTCTCGTTTTATAATGACGCAGATCACGGTCCAGCAGCCACACTACGCAAGGAACGGCATCTAGACAAAGTCCTGGAAGATGGGATAAGCTGTGGAGAGCAGCCAGTCATCATATGTGCCGACACTAACGTCTCCGACAGATCGGTTGTTCTCCAGGACGCGATCGCAACAGGAGTATACATAGACATTGGTGCTCGATTTGCTATCGGAGGACCTCCTGTCCCGACATACTGCGGGAAGGACTTCGATAAGTGGGATCGGGAAAACCATGGGAAATACATTACTCGTCCTGATAGGATCATTGCTAACAGAGCTGCAGCACAGATGATCACCAAGTATGAGGTCATCAGAGACGCTAAGCTTCCCAGCCATTTGCCGATCAGGATCGAAATTTCCACTAGAGCTTTGTCACAATCACGATGGACAATCCAAGTACCGAAGGCCTTCCCGTTAGATCGAGCTCCACCACTCGACGACGACACGGAGGAGACGTATCTCAACGAGTTATTCAACATGCATCAGGCTGAGATCACGCAAGCTCGGAACAACAAAGACGCGGAGCTCATGATGACTACAGCCACGATCCTAGCGGAGAAGTACCTCACAGAAAGATGTAAAGGGACAGCATTGGACAACGGAGCAAGCGGAAGATGTACCACAGTTCGACTTCACGAAGAACCACTGGCATGTCCTGCATCAACGCGCTCTTGTGCCTCAGACCCTTGGACCCAGAAGGCTGCTGCGCTACACAAAGCACTACGCAGGGTACATGAACTCGTCAAGAAACACAAGAGGACAGATCAACATTCTCTATGCCATCGTACGGAGATGATCAAGCTATGGCGAACGACAGTCCACGACATCCAGAAGATCGGCATCACGGACACGTTGTTTGACAAGCCTTGGATCACATTATCAGAAGTTGAAGCTCTCATTCCTCGGATCCAAGCACAGATCACGAAATATGAGGATGTGGCAGTCAGAACACGAATCAAAATATGGAGGGCCAAAATGTCAGCGGCAATGACAGGGTCGGCCACAGCTACAGATCGACGAACCCTAAAGAATCATATGAGACCTCCTCGAGATGAGCCGATCACAGCACTTGCCTTAGATCTACGCCCAGGGGAGAATGCCAGAGAATCAGCAGTCAAGTGCGGAGACAAAGAGTATGCCGTCATACCTGAAGACGTACTCCACGAGCTCCGCAAAGTTTGGCAGCCTATATTCGACGATGCCGAGGACAGAGACTGGCATAAGTTCTTCAATAACTTCGGCTCTTACATTGACAAACGGCCTTGCAAGATTGGCACACTATGTCCTCGAGCATTCCACTCAGCCCTAAGGCATTTGAATGTTGCAAGAGCTACAGCGGGATGTGGATTCCGTGTGTGCGAGCTGCAAGCGTTACCTCTTCGCATCACGGCACTCTACACAGAGATGTTCACATACAGAAGGAACGGAGCTGCTTGGCCAAGTATCCTGACCCAGGTATACTGCAGCGCATTGAGGAAGCAGACTCCCCCAGAAGCAGATGATGACAATCCTGAGTACCTTGTACTACCTGCGGCATCACAGACCAGGATTATATCAAACTTTTCGCCATTGATCGCTGCATGGCAGCATGTGAGATGGATAGATACCACACCTTGGAGAGAGAGCTGGATGCCCGAGGCTATGCGCGGGGCTAGACCCACGCACGAGGCCCAGGAGGTATCTGTGTTCCACGCCTTGGAGATGGAATCTGCACAACTAATGGGTACGTACGGAGCGTGCCTATCGATTGACTGGTCAAAGTTCTTCTCCACGATTCACCGCAACATCGGTAACAAGCTGATCACCGAGCACATGGACCACGAGGAGACCACGGACGAGGCACACAACTACTTCAATGCAGAACGTAGATTGGTTCACGAAGCACGATACAGATTCAAACTCGGAAGAAGTGTCGAAAAAGAGAGTACACAAAGAAAGGCCGGCTACTTCGAGGGCCCTTCTTATAGCATAGCAGTTGCATTATCTTTGATGGCAGTCTGGACAAAGTCCGTGATGGCAAAATCATCGTGCGACACCCAGGGCTTCATCGACGACAGCAGCATTCTGAAGACATCGGCGGACATCAATGACGTGGTCCGCTCTATCACTACGGCCTGGGAGGTTTCAAAAGAGTTCGGAGAATTGGCAGGTTGCTCTCTGAACGCTAAGAAGACGAAGATATTGGCAAATTCTATATCCTTGCGCAAGAAACTCAATGTCATTTTCAGCAATCAGGGAGCCACATTCACAAAGGCCATCATCCTAGTGGGAGGTATCCTATGCGACGGTACGACAGGATCGCAAGCTGAACGACAACGACTACTACAAAAACGCCATGCAAAACTACATCACATCCTCGAACGTGTGGAGCGAGGCCCAGGTTCCTTTGAATGGCGAGAAAAATGTATGACAGTATATGGGAGCTCAGCTGGATTTTACGGATCAGAACTGCAGCTACCCAATAGCACAACATGCCAGCACCTCGGAGCAAAACTACACCGCATCTTGATGAACGGCAAGGTGATGTATCGTTCCCGAGTCTCAACATTTACTTTGGCATGTCACGGGCATCTTTTAGATCCATGGCAGGCCAGTCGCTACTGGGCACTTATCACCATCCGCAGGTTGATGCAGAAAAGGGTGAGGCTGAAGCAGCGCTTGATCGAAGTACTCCAGCAGTACCACGAACGAGGCGATCAACAAGCCATATCACATGGCCCTGCTTCGGTTCTTCTTCAAATATGTTCTGATCTCAAGTGGAAGATTGATGGACAGGTGAATATTGAGAGATCTTCAGGTGGCTTCATATCTTTATTCGCAGGGGATGATCTACTATGGAGACACATCGTACGACAGGATCTGCGTAGACACGTATGGCGAGCTGGGTACTACGTTAAAACGAAGACAGGTCATCATTTTCGATATGAATTCAATGGAGTGCTGGAGAAATCTATCGACTACGAGGCCACAGTATCTCAATATCGACGGCAGCGTCGTCGAAGACAAGGAGCATCGAGCGACTTCAACGGTGCGACTGAGATCACTCAATACAAATGGTCAGCAAAGAGGAGAGCAGCGGCACGTATTTTATGGAGTGGAGGCTTGATCACATCATCTCGCTTGCACGCTGCAGGATACTGTTCATCGAATCTATGCCCCTTTTGCTGGAAAGAAGAAGAAACTCCGCTTCATGCTTTATGGAAGTGTACCCACTTTGACAAGAACAGGCAGTGGCTATATGAGAAGTATCCAAACTACGACTTCGACGCACTCCCTGAAGCCACGAAGATTGCAGGTCTGGTCCTCGACGATCCTCGCGTCGACGGTTTCTTTGCGGAGATAGCCACACCACAATCACATGAACTACACGAAGCTCGACCACCAGACCTTGATAGTCAAGATGAGCTCTCAGTAGACAGTGAGGGATACGCCATCGTAGCCGGTGACGGCGCAGTCCCAGGCCAGGCAGATTTCAGACTCAGGCGCGCGGGCTGCGGTCTCTTTTATGGAGATCGACATAGCCACAACAGTACACTTGGGCTGGAAGGAGTAATACACAACGCCCAACGTGCAGAACTTCGGAGCGCCTTGAGGTGGGCTCTGTGGAACTGGACGCGGAGCATCTACCTGACCGACTCGAGCTACGTATGCCGTGGGCTGCTCAAGATCATCAACCAGCAGAAGACGAACTTCAAGTCCCACAGAGATCTATGGACCCGATTGCAGGCAGCGATTGAGGCCAAAGGTCACGACAACTTCAGGACACGGAAGATTCAAAGCCATCAAACCAAGGAGCAAAAAGAAGCTGAATCTGAAGCAGACAAGCGCCTTCGACTCAAGAACGAGGAGGCCGACAAGCGAGCCACCACGGCAGCAAGACTCAGAGCTATCGACGGCGAGTTTCTCGATGCTCACAAAGCACGGATCAAAAGAGAGCAAGACGTACAAGCTATGCTTCTCGATGTCATACAAGCACGAGCAGCAGAGGCACTAGTTCTCTTCGGGCACAAGCCACGTGGAGAACAACTCAACAGGTACTACCAAGAGGTCCACGAGCAGCTCAATCATCAAGACCAAGAAGAACAACATGCCTGGGACATTCAGGAAGAAGATCCGTGGGGAGGTGGAATGGATGACGCAGAAGGTGATCCCGAACCGCCAGCTCCTCCCACCCCACAGCCAGTACAAACGGTATTAGCAACTCCACGCAGACTGACAAGAAAGACTCGAGCGGCAAGCACAACAACGCCAGCAACGTCCTCGACCAGTCCACCGTCAGCCTCGACACAGCAGACGACCCCATCGACAACCTCGACACCAGCAAGAGCCCCGACCATGACAGCCACGAAGGAGGAGGTCTTTCCTCACGTGATATGGGAGCCACGTCCCACAGTGGAGCGTACACCCCGGTTGAGAGGCCGAACAATATCAGAAGTGACATTCACGAAGAACGATTGGCAGTGGAAACTATCTAACGTGCCTGCATTATTTTGGTATTGGTCATCTACATACATAGACACAGAGCCGCCAGAGATACCAGATCAATCAACCATGGCGATCGACCAAACGAGCTCAATCATGGCAGTTGTTGACTTCACTCTCGCGACGGGTGAACACATGGGATGGCGAACTCAGTCGTCAACTCCATCAATCGGGACAGCGGCCAAAATGTTCACAGCAGCCAGCTCCAACCTACTATCGAGGTTCGGTCTTGGCAAGCAAAAGTCATATCACAAGGGTGAGAGAGTCAGCCAGAGTGTATTCCAGTTAGTCAAGGAATGCCGCCAGCTGTATCCACTTGGCCTAAAAATATCGACAGGATTTCACGGACGCCTTCGACTACTTCAGCCAGACGCTGTGAATTCTTTCTTTTTCAACATAGCCGTGGAGCAGATCAAGAAGCCGACAATCACTCCATGGGCACAGATTATGTTTCCTGCAAGTCAAGTGACGCCGGTGTGGAAAGGAGACCTACGGAGGGACCGACACCGACGATTACGAGGCAAGCAACATCCTCCAGCACAAGACGGATCTTCGGCTATGAGAACAGCACGGACTCAGAACAGGACACGTCTATTTCACAATACACTACGAACGACTCACGCAGATTCTTTCTCCGACGCAGATCGACAACTCCTTGCACGACTGCCAAATTTTCACAAGCGAAAGGAAGAGAAGAGATTGTTCCACAATATCGAAGCTCGGATGGATACGGATATGCATCTATTCTTGACCCCATTCAATTCAGCGAGTTCTACGACCTTATTGTGTGCGAGATGCAGGCTCACGATCAACCTGGCACGGACTCAAGACAAGGAGGACGACGTTACGATATCTTGGCATCACGCATCAAAGACGTGTCCAGGGCGACCCAACGTCTTAGGAGATATGACATTGAGAGATTGGCAGCAACTCTCAACGTACAGGCATACAGCACATGCGAATTGGATTGAGGAGACCAATCAGCAGAACTGGAGATCGAGTTCTCGACACATATTTTTCTCAATGAAGAAGAACTTCTCTCTCAACATATCATGTCGTCGACCAGGGTGCTCTCATCGGCGCCAGGGGCTTGACAGTAGACAGACAAAGAGCATCATGAACACACCATGTGACGGAGATGCGAGTACTGAAGCGGATACGGACTATCACACGATCCTCCTGGACCGCGCCATGTACGACTCCCTGCCTGCAGCCTTGAGCTGACCGACGGGGAGATGTCGAGGCGGAACTCCGAGATCGGGTACCGCTTCAACAACAAGTCCCCCCCTCTTAAACCCGAGAACGTACTCTTCGCGAATGATGCCCCTGTGCCCGGCAATACTGTGAAAATCATCGATTTCGGCCTCGCGCACCCTTGCGCCGAGGGGCAGGTGCTCGCGACGAAGGTGGGGACCGCGCTCTACGTGGCGCCGGAGGTGCTGTCGGGCAGGGGCTACGACAAGCAGTGCGACAATTGGAGCATTGGCGTCATCTGCGGGCAGGATTTATACACACCTCCACCCTGGCATCGGATTCCTGGGCTCGCTGGAAGCCCAAGACGCAGCGGATACGGGTACAAGCTTGGCATCCAGCGAGACCTGATGTTATCCATATCCACTGCGTCTCGGGTTTTAGGTCGCCCTTCCCAACACATCCAGGTCGTGTGGATACGGATTCTAATCTTGCCCGCATCATCGCCTTTTTGCTCCTATGTGGCCGCCCGCCCTTCATGGGCAGGTCCGACAAGAGCGTGCTCAGGAAGGTGACGAGGGGGCACTGTTAAGGGATGGATCGGCCGAGGGAGGGGGGGGGGTATCGACCCCCAATCGCCGATCCCCCCCAGATCGATGTTTCCCCACCTGAGCTGGCCTCCCCCCTGATTTCGGGGGCGGCAAAGAGGGGGGTGATGACCAGGGGGGGTGGATATCATGGCAGGGGGCCAGGTCATCTCCCCAGATTTCTTGGCGCCGCATCTGATTTCAGCACGGCGTTGTTTCCCCCCCGGGCCGCGCACGTGCCGCCGGCCATGACTTGCGCCCCCCCTCTTGGACGCCCCCCTCTTGGCCGACCCCGATGACTCTGCCTCTCAGGTGAAGCGCGGGCGCTTCGACTTCGCCCCGAGGCACTGGGCGCGCGTGTCCTCGGGCGCCACGGCGCTCGTGGCGCGCCTGCTGTCCGTGGACCCGCGGGCGCGGCTCACGGCGGCGCAGGCCCTCGGCGACGCCTGGCTGGGGCACGGCGCGGAGGCGGAGAGGGCCGCCATCCCCGGCGGCCTCGTGGAGAGCCTGCGCCGGTTCAGCTCGCGGGACGCGCTCTCGAAGGCGGCCCTCCACGTGGCCGCCGGGCTCCTGGAAGACGCCGAGGCATCCAGGAGGAAAGGACGGCTCAGGGGCAACGATAGGGGGAGGGCAGGCATTAGGGGGGAGTGCCTCGGCCCCCAATCGCCCACTGATCGCCGAGAGCGGGCCCGATAGCCCCAACCTGCGCAGGAAGGGTCGGATTCCTTCTCGGAGGCATATCGCCGATCAATCGGCGATGCATCGCCGATTCCAGGTCGATGCGTTCCCCCCCTTTTTGCCAGTCTCCACCTATCGTTGCCCCTCAACGGCACGGGCAGAAGCTCCTGGAGCTCCGCGCGGATCTCTGGGATCGGCGTTGGGGGCCCCCTCCCTGGCGCGCGGAGCGCGCCAGCGGCCGCGCCGGAGGCGCCTCCAGGGGGGGGGGGGGACGCAGCGCCGACGTGGGAAAGCATCCGCGCGGAGGTCCGAGAATGTTTGCGCGTTGTGCCGCACAGTGCAACGACTGCTGTTCTGGAGCCAGTGATTGGGAGAACCCCCGTCCCCGGATATGAAATCAGACCCCCCTTCACGATTGAGAAATTATTATCCGCGGCCAATGCCGATTTGGTGGGGGAGGCGGCAAGGGCGACTTTGATAATCGGTGGGAAAATTGCGAATCGAAGTTGCTTTCTTCTTATGTTGAGTAGCGTGGGTTCCTAAGGATTCATGTTGATTTCCGAAGGATTCCTATGGATATCCCAAGGAATCCCATGGATGTCCTGAGGGTTCCTATGGATTTCCGAAGAAATCCGATGGATATCCTAAGGAATCCGATGGATTTCCTAAGGGATCCTCTGGATATCCGAAGGAATCGTACAGATTCCATTCGGGATCCTGTGCAGTTCCTTCGGAATCCGATGGATCTCCTCCGGATTTCTTAGGACATCCATCGGATTCCTTCGGAAATCCATCGGATTCATTTGGAAATCCAAAGGATTCCCGAATGAAATCTAGAAGAATCCGTCGGACCGAGGTTCGGCGGCGAGCGAGGAAGGGAAGTGAGAAGGAGAAGGCCTTCTCAGAAGGCGGCTGGACCTCTCAGAAGCCCCCCAGCTTTCTGGGAAACTTTCTGGGCCTTCGGGGAAGCCTCAGAAAACTTCTCGGGAGGCCAGGGGGCTTCCAAGCCTTCCGTGAAGGCCTTCTCCTCATTTCTCCCCGGGCTCGCCGCCAAGAGGTATAACATCCAGATCGGTTCGGGGAGGGTACCCTGGTGTTTTTTTGTGTCTGTTGGATGCTCTTGTGCGTCCTTGGGGAAAGTACTCTCGAGTATTCTTCAGTTTGAAGGATGTTCTTATGTCCTTGGTCCGGCTGTACCTCGTTCTTTCAGACGCGCTGGGTGAGCTTCCGGCGACCATGTCGTCTCTTCAGGCTAGCTTGAGCTAGAATCGGCGGGCCCAGAGGGGAAGTGCGGGAAGTGAGACGGGGTAGGCCTTCGCAGAAGGCTCGGAAAACCCCCAGCCTTCTGACACGTGTTCTAAGCCTTCCCCGAAGACACCGAAGACTTTCCAGAAGGCGCGAGGACTTCTGAGAAGCCCCGCCGCCCTCTGAGAGAGCCTTGTCTTCCTCACTTTCCCCTCTCGTTCGCCGCCGATAGAACGGGCATGGCCTTCCCCGTTGCTGTTCGCTTCCTCTGGAGGTCCGCCCCATGCGCAGCGCATTCCTGGCGCTAGACGCCGACGGGGACGGGCGGCTGACGCCAGCCAAGCTGCGGGAGGGCCTGGCGCAGGGCGACCGAGGCCTCTCGGAGCAGGAACTGGCGAAGATCTGGGGCGGCGTGGACGTCAATGGCAACGGCACCATCTTTGGTGGGCCGATTTCCAACCACTACCATGGGCAGGGGAGGGAGGAGGGAGGAAGAGGAGGAGGAGGAAGAAGGACGAGGAGAAGAAGGAGGAGGAGGCGGAGGAGAAGAAGGAGGAAGAAGAAGGATGAGGAGGAGAAGGAGGAGGAGGTGGAGGTCCCCATCCTCCCCTCTTCCCCGTCCTACCTATGGCAGCGGTGGTGGTGAAAATCGGCCCAGATGCTAGTTTGGGGGACCCTCCTGGGGCCCACCTAACGGATCTGTCCGTGGGTAGTTCGGTAGGTTCGACTCGAGTTCGATTGAGGTTCGATTCAGGTTCGATTCCAATAGACAGTCGCTCGACGTAGCTTCGAAGCACGAGTGGAGCGAGTGGCTCCAGGAAGGTCCCCAGAACGAGCATCTTACCATCCTCGAGGAAGAAAGAGCGGCGTGAGCATACGGTCTCGGGGCTCCCCGCGGGCTTCTTGGGTCGGCGCGGGGCCTCAGCGCCGCGAGCTCCGCGCGCAGGTTGACTGGGCCCGGCGCCTCTCCAAGAGATCCGCTGGGATTCCGAAGGTTTGTGCTCTGCCGTTGGTTTGTTCTTCTGCC
>CAUYUJ010014826.1:808486-893486 GCA_963575745.1 Prorocentrum cordatum | reverse complement strand
CAGGGCATCTCCGAGCGCGAGGCCGCGACGCGCGCTGCGCGCGCGAACAAGGGCCCAGGCTCCATTGACCATGCCGCCAAGCGGGTGGCGAAGTTCCGTGCGAGCTTCGACTACATCAAGGAGGGCATGGACGTCCTGGTGGGGTTCGCGCTCTCAGAGGAAGGCTCGCTTGCCCTGCGGAGGTCAACGGAGGGCGCGGGGGTGGGCATCGACCACGAGAGTACAGGCGCCCCCCCCAGCCGCGGAATAAGTGGCGAGGGGGGCGGGCCGCCCGATGGCGAGGGAGGCGGGGGCGGTGCCAGGGCCGCCCCGCGCGCCACCCCCGCCCCTCGAGGAAGAACCTCCCAGTGATGAGGAGAGCGACCCTCAGCCCGACGTGGACGCGGAGGACCAGGGGGCTCCAGCTGACCGAGGTCCAGACCGTGAAGGAGGTAACGGACATCGAGCCCTTGCTGCGGCTCGGCCTATCCAAGAAGTCGCTGAAGCGCATGGCGCGGGCCTATGGCGTCCTCAAATTCGAGACCATGCGCGCCCGAATGCTGGGCGGCCCGGGGCCCATCCTGGAAAAGAAGGAGGACATGGTGAGGGGCGCCGGGGCGCAGGGCGGAGTCCAGAAGTGGCTCGACGCGCTGAGCGAGGAGGCGGAGGTGGATGTGGGAAGGCTGAAGAGGGGTCTCCTGGAAGCCGCGGGGATCGCAGATGCCCACCTGGGACACAAACGCGCCTGGAAGGAGGAGTGCCAGGGCAACGCCGCGGCGCAGGAGGCCTACCGCCGCGTGGGCGACTACACGGACCAGTTCTACCGTGGCAAGGGCTTCACGTTCAGCATGTACTACAAGTGCGCGGCCAACAAGACCTGGGATAATCCCAGGGGGTGCTGCTCGGTGATCCGCTCGGATCGCTGGTCACAGCTGCTCTCGTGCGCCCAGGAGGCAGCGGGAGAGACGGGCCAGCGCTGGCACGGGCCAGCGCTGGCACTGCCATTGCGGTGCGCGCTACTCGACCTCCTATGGGGTCTGCATCGAGTTCATAGAGGAGGAGTCGGATCCGCCACGCGCGTACCACATGCACGCGGAGCACCCCGAGGAGGACATCCGCGACCTGAAGGCACTGCTGCGCTACGACAAGCTCAAGAAGGAGGGGATCTCAGTGGTCAACGCGGTGGACCTCCTGAGGTACCTGCCCAAGGTTGAGCCGCTGGCGGTTGGCGCCGCCTTCAAGCGCTATGCTCCACACCAGGCGCAGCGGGAGGGCCACTATGTGCTGATGGAGGGGCTCACCTGGGAGAGCTTGCCCACGTTCGAGTGGACCGACCTCTACGCGCAGGTCGCCCGGGGACTGAACGACCCTGAATGGGCGGGCTACAGCAAGAAGGCGCGGAACAAAGCCAAGAGGGAGCGCCTGGAGATGGCGCACAGGGAGTTGGCGCTCTACGAGCGCCGCCGCAACCTGAAGGAGGGCAGCCTCTCGGGCGGCGGGGGTGGCACAGGGGCCGCCCCGCGCTCCACCCCCGTTCGCAACGCCAGCGCCCCACCAGCGGGGGCCCGCGGCAGCGAGGACCCGCCACCACCGCCAGCTGGAGTCCCGCCAGGGGCCGCGGCCATCATGAGCCCCCCGCCGCCGCCGCCGACGGCGCCATCTGATGCGCCGCCGCCGCCGACGCACCCGCCGCCGCAGACGGACTCGCTCCCGCAGCAGGCCCCAAGCGCTGCAGCCCTGAACGTGGCCCTCGGTGAAGGCTTGAGCGTCAGATCTTTGGGCCCGCGGGGCAGGCGGGGGGCAGCGGCGACCTCGGCGGGGGGGCGCGGGCGCTGCCGTCACGGGTCTTCGCCGCCATCGCGCAGGGAACAGGCCAGCGGGCCTGAGGAATAATGCCCAGCAGGTTCCAGGGCCCCGACAGGCCGCGTGAGTACATGCCAAATTGTCTACTTGCTGCGTTCTGTAGCGCGGCTGGCCCATAGCGGCGCCCCCGCCCGCGTGGCGTCACATCCAGCCTGTGCCTAGGCTAGGCAATTGGCTACCTGTGCACTCTGCCACCCTGGCTCGCTAACTGGCTTGCCATCTCGGCCTCCTCACGTTCACTTGCGCTCGTTGGCCTCGCTGGAGGTGCTGGGGCAGCCCCGTGTACTGCAGCGTCGCCGTCGGGCGCCTGGCCATTTTGGCCTGCCATCCTGGCCTCACCTCGCGCCTTCATGCGCTTGTAGGCTTGGGTGGCGGTACTGGGGTCGCCCCGTGTGCTGCTACGCTGCCGCCTGCGCCTTACTTTTTACTGTAGGGGCCAGCTGCCCTCGGCCAGGCGCCAGTTGCTGCATGCACGTCAGACCTGCCCTTGGCTTGTCATTCAGGCTTAGCCTCGCGTCTTTCCGCGCTAGTCGGCCTGGGTGGCGGTGCTGGGGTCGCCCCGTGTGCTGCTGTGCCGTTGCTGGCGCTTCACCTTGGGCTGTTGGCCCAACTGCCCACGGTGCGAGCGCCTGACGTTGCAAGCATGTCAGACCCGCCTTTTCACCCAGAAGAGGTGCGCGGTACATACTGGTAATGAGGCAGCCACAAGGACGCTCTTCCCTAGGTGGTTGAGCCGTGGTGATGTGGTGCACGAGACCGCCAGTAGTAGTAGTAGTAGTAGTAGTAGTAGTAGTAGTAGTAGTAGTCGTAGCAGTAGTAGTAGTAGTAGTAGTAGTAGTAGTAGTAGTAGTAGTAGTAGTAGTAGTAGTAGTAGTAGTAGTAGTAGTAGTAGTAGTAGTAGTAGTAGTAGTAGTAGTAGTAGTAGTAGTAGTAGTAGTAGTGTAGTAGTAGTAGTAGTAGTCGTAGTCGTAGTCGTAGTCGTAGTAGTAGTAGTAGTAGTAGTAGTAGTAGTAGTAGTAGTAGGTAGGAGTAGTAGTAGTAGTAGTAGTAGTATAGTAGTAGTAGTAGTAGTAGTAGTAGTAGTAGTAGTAGTAGTAGTAGTAGTAGTAGTAGTAGTAGTAGTAGTAGTAGTAGTAGTAGTAGTAGTAGTAGTAGTAGTAGTAGTAGTAGTAGTAGTAGTAGTAGTAGTAGTAGTAGTAGTAGTAGTAGTAGTGGTAGCAGTAGCAGTAGCAGTAGCAGTAGCAGTAGTAGCATCAGCTTTGTAGGGGGCTCACTGTCAGATCGCGTTGACCCTTGCGCGGTGGTGCCCAGGGTCGTCTTACGAGCCCAGTGGGCAACATCGGCGTTTCCCTTTCTTGTCTTGTCAGGTTTGGACGGCTTGGGCAGACCAGAGCCGCATTTCACCCCCAACTTGAGGACAACCCAAGCGGTCCACATGCCTCCGATATCTTGACTTTCTCAACGCGGGGTCCCCCCTGAGCTCTGGACCACTCTCCGGGGGCCGATTTTTTGTCCCAGATAGTTTTATACGGTCCCGTGTCCCCTCGAGGGCTCCCAGTCGCCGAAAACGACGAAGCATGTCCGTCTTGCATTTTGTTGAATACGGTGGAGGTCTGTGTCCATCGAACCCCGTTACCACGGTTCGGTAGCAAACCATGGAAGTTTCGCATGTCCTCTCAATTCCGTACTACGGTGCCTTGGTGTGCACCAGCGTTTGGTAATCGACGAGTGAGCGCCGATGTGGCGTCGATCTTGCCTAGTTCAGCGCCGATGAGCTCCGGCCAGCGTTCATCCGCAAGAGCCAGCACGACGACATGGGTATGCTGTCGGGGGAGTGCGTGGGTCTGGTTTTTGGCACCGTGTTTACTCTGGATCCTTGCTCTGCTCACTAGTTCTTTTCGCCTGTTCCACGTTCTTTTCAGCACTAGCAGGCCATTCCATTCTTTGTCCTTAAAAACAACTTCCCCCTGTCGCACCCCGAGGCCAGTTTTTAGGGGGCCGGATGTTTCTCCTGATACTTCTCACCACTTATGACCCTGAAGCTCAAACATCGGCAACAGTTTCACAAATGGGGGGCGGGTACTTTTCAAAATGTGGCTTTCGCATTGGCGCCGCGCACATTAAACAAACAATGCAAGAGTTTCACCGATTGAGGGCGACGCCTTTTGAAAATGTGGTTCTCGCCCCCGCGCCGCGTACATTCGCTGCTGAATTAATGTGCAAGAGGTTCTCTGATTGAGGGCGGTTCCTTTTCAAGATGTGGCTCTCGCCTCAGTGCCGCACACATATGTTTTTCACACTTGCATTCGAATGTTTCAACCTACTTTAGCTTTGATCACCAGAACGAATTTCGAGCGCCAGAACACTTCCCCAAAACTTTAGGATGTTCACGTGTCGGGCCCTGGGAGACACTCATCCGACACTGTTTCGACACTCCTTCGACACTCTTTCGACACTTTTCCGGGTGCTCGAACTTATTCCTGGGTTGTGGTCCTTAAGTACGATGGGAGCAACATAACATGTGCAATAATTTCACGGGTTCCCATGATCAGCGTACCAGAAATGGCGTCCTGGAAGGATTCAGGATTATACGGGTGCAACAGTTACGTTGATTCGCTATGTTGAAGTCCCAGGAATGGCGTTCTGGCACGGTTCAGGATCGTCAAGACTCAACAGTCAGGTTGATCCGTGGCGTTGGAATCCCGAGAACCATGTTTTGGCATGCTTCAGTGTCTTCAAACGGTTGCCTTCCAACGAGCCAGTTTTATTCAGTGGAAATTGTAGGGGCCTATGAAGAGGGAGCTTGGAGGGAGAGTTTATTCCAACATCGTTGATGACTCTTGGGCTTACACTGGTCCTCCTCCTCCTCCTCCTCCTCCTCCTCCTCCCTTCTCCTGACTGATTCGTGCGCGGCATGCGGTCTTCGCCGACACCTCCAGAGGCCCCCCTCATCAGTCGCACGGGGCCATGGGGAGGAGGGGGAAGCTTGCAGCGCCGCGGGATGCAGGACCGATTCGTCGCCGTGCCGAGATTGAGCGTAGCGAAATACAATCCTTACGCGGCCAGCTCAACGGAGAGACTGGGCGGGGCGACATCCATGTAGCGCTCATGGACCAGGATCCTTTTTTTCCGAGTGGGACTCACGGGACGGCGGGAGCAGAGGCAGTGCAATCCAAATTGGCGGGGGCGGCGGTGGGGGTGTGGCGGCGGCACCGGACTTTCGCCGCGCTGAGCGCGGGCACCAGGGGCGCGCGTGCGGAGGATGGGCGGTGCGAGGAACTCGACAAAAAAACTACCACAGCATTGGGCACCGCGTTTTGGAGGGAGGAAGGGCCGACGGTGTACGAACGCATGGGGGACGTCCGTCCTGCTCACGGGACGCTTCCCGTCCGAATGCCTGCACACGATGTCGAGCCCTCCCGCGCAGATAAAGGGATGGGTGTCGGGCACACGATAATGTGTGGGAGGCATGCGTACCGCAAATGTCGGCTGACATTTGCGGTACGCATGCCTCCCACACATTACAAACATATTGGTACCAGCCCACAAAATCATGGCACGGATGAAGGAACTGGGCGGCAGATGAGAGCAACACGACTTCGACCATGTGTGGTGACATGTACAGCGATTTTGGTTTCAACATGTCCCAAATTGGCATCATGCGGCAGCGCAGGTCGAGTCATGTAGGCCCCACGAGCCCCAAACGCAGAAACTTAAAACGGGAGAGTGATACGACGTTCTTGCGAACGGTATGGCATGTCTATTGCGATAACATACACAGACACCGGGCCCACATACTACGGACCCATGGGACATGGCTCCAGCATATAGCACACCCTTGCACTGATAACTGCCATACACATTGTTGTCAGACGACTGCCTATGATAAAGGGTAAGTGGCGCAGTAATCATCTCCCAGTTGCCTTCCGCCTCCGCACGCGCATCCCGCAGTGTCTTCCTCCAGGACGGAGGCGCGGCAACAAGGGGGCCAACGCGGCGAGCAGGGCTTCCCTGCGGCAGTTGGTGCAGAGCTTGCGAAAGTGGATGGCGGGATGTAGGAGGACGCAGAGAGAAACAGTTTCCCTGATCAAGCTTGGGGGTTGTTCGGAGAGTCGACCAGGCAGGCACTTCGTGGCACGTTGGGGAAGGCCACTCGCATGGTCGAAAAAGACGGATTGCCAGTAAGAGAAATTCGGAGTTTTGGGTTCGACACTAGGAGCTACGCTTCAGCAGGGATCCCGGCATGACGGCTCAAGAATACGACCGGGAATAGGACGAGTTATATGAAGCCACGGCCTACCAGAAACGTCCCAGGGGGGACCATCTCGCCAGGAGACGAGCTCAGCTGGCTGGGCAAATATGGGAGGCCTGCGAGCCTGAAGACTTCGCGGATATGCATCGCCATTACATTGCATATGACATGGATCGCAGAGGGACCTGTGCGAACTTGGAAAGCACCCGCGAACATGGGAACGCGGAGGGGCAGATATGGGCGCGGATGTGACGAGGGCCTCCTGCGAAAATGGGCGCTCTCTGGCAATATGCGGTTGCCTCTCGATGGAAACATCCTCCATGCCGCGGGCAGAGTTTGAATTATCCGGTTGAATTAAGGCGATGCGAACGCACTGGTGACCGCCGAAGAATGACGAGCTTCGCCAGCCCGGGCCGCCCATTTACCATCGCATGTGGATGTTGCTGGAGCCGCGGGCCCGCGCGGGGAGTCCGACGGCTGCCAGCGACCGACTCGAGCAGCACGCCGTCAGCAGAGCTGAGAAAAACGAGGGCGAGGAGGAGCTCGCCAAGTACACTGCGTCGTTTACTATATCGAAACCAATGCATCTTGTTGAAGGTATGGGATGGATTGCGGGCGCGAAGTTCGGTGGATCAAGGGGGCAACCACGCGCGGAGCTGGTGCGCGCGCACGCGCAGTCTGATTTTGCTGGAAGAGCAGAGACTGCTGGGCTGGGCAAAGAAGGTTGGCGTTCGAAACAAACGGGAGACTTGCGACCTGGTGCGCCTCGGCACCAGTATTTGGCTGGCGCCGGCAGCTCACGCCGTCTTCATCGAGGCGACAGCATCGGGCAGAGATTGCGCCACGCAAGAATGCCAGCAAGGAAACCGCCGCGCGCACGGCGCCCCAGGCACCCACCTCGCACGCGCGACGGCCAAGGGGATCAAGAAGCACTTGGAGGGGAAGCTTGTGCCGAGCAAAATGGACGTGGAAGTGTCGCGGCTGTTCGCGGAGCAATTGGAGGTGGTCGTCGCGGAGTTCGGGCCACCTCATTACGACGGAGACCATCTTGATGTGTTTGGCCGCGGATGCGCACGAGAAACAAGGCTCTGGCGGCGCGGGCGACTCCGACCGTCGCGGCAATATCACCCATGAAGTAAGCGTTATTCCGAACGTGGAGCTGGCGCTGGAGGATGCTGCGGCGCCGCCGAGGTCGGTGAAGATAGTGTCAGCCATCCAACAGAGCATTTCGACAGCGGCCCCAGACCGCGGCGCGCGCGCGATCGGGGGCTGGCGCCCGAGGGGACCAGGACCTGCGGCGGAGCTCGCGAGGGCCATTGGCAAACACTTCCGCGCGCAGCTGGGGCGCCAGAGCACCCGATGGCACTTGGAGACAGCGCCGGCGAGAGCGGCGCTGCGGCTGCCATCGCGGCCCCCGCAGATATCGTCGAATGGAACGGAGCGGGGCCAAGGCTGGGCTGCGGGAGATGAGCGGATCAAGGCGCCAGCCTGGCGCGACGGATGATTTTGTTTCTGCATTGGGGGGTCCGCGGGGCGGCGCGAACGAGAACAATGACAGGGGGGGCCTGGTCGATGATGGGGATGATAGAGGTTGTTGTGGCCATGCAGAAAGAGAGCGCGGAGATTATGCGACAGCGTCTCAGCGTGCGCAAGAGCCCCCCAGCACAGCGCGTCGGACTCACAGTAATCAGGTTGGGCAGTCGGGTCGTTGACCCAGTCTGGACCCAGACGCAGCTGACGACTCGGGCAACTGGGTATATGGCAGTCCGTTGGGGGTTCTTGCCAATCGAAGCCAGGCGATAGGTGGGCCGCTGGGACTCACCCAGGAAGACGCGGAGCTCGACAGAGACGGAGTCCGCTGCCGGCGACGACGAGAGGCCCAGCGGGGAGGATCGCGCGCACTTGCCAGGGACCTGAAGGTAGCAGCAAGGCCGAGGAGAAGAACACAAACGGATGGATATCGATTCCCGTTGTCCAGCGGCCCGGACCTCACTGCACATGCTAGTGCTTTATGCAGATTGTGCATGAGCAGACCTGGAAAAAGTGCCGACGGGCGAACGTAACCTTGGCCCCGAGAAGACCTCCATGGAACCCGAGGCTAGACCCGGCAGCCCCCTTGGTGCCCACAGAGCTCCAACGACACCTGCTCCAACGCCAAAATCGATTGACCCACCCCGCCTGACGGCTCGAGAATCACATGCGAGAAACGACCCGCCGCCGCCCAGTCCGACACCTGCCATCCTGGTTCAAATCTATTGGAGACGCAACTGCCAGCCAGCTACATCCCACCGCACTCGCCAGCTAGGCCGCGTTATGATGGCAGGCTCCCAGGCTCCCCAGTTCCACGGCCAGGCGCGGCGCATTCGGCGACTGGCAACTTGGAGCGCGCGCCGACAGCGGCAGAGGCGAACATCCACAGCACAACCCACGCGTGAAAAAAAGGCAGTCCAGAGCGGCACGCCGACGGAGATCAAGACGCGGATCGACCGCGAGGCCAGGTTCCAGTTCAGCCGGGCACACACCACGGTCGCGGGCGCCAAGACGGCCAAATACGAGGTGGCACAGCAGGAGTGCATCCACGCGATCGAGGGTCAGCCGATGGCGATCAACGAAAGCCCCCAGGGCGTCCAGAGCTGCGCATGGAGGAGGTGACCGTGCCGAGCGCGAAGAACCACAGTACTATGCAGGTCGACGAGCCAGTCAAGCCCGAATGTGAGGCAAATAGGCCGAGCACTTAGATCTATTGCGGCTGGCAGCAGAAGGACGAGAGTTTGCGGGTTGATCACAGCGCGGCAGCCGAGGGCAGCGCAGATGAGATTGCACACAAGATCGGGATCCCCGAGAGGACGCTGGAAGGGCTCAAGAAGACCCTCTGCGACGGCGAGGGGAGCGGCCCAGGCGGCCTCATAGAGGCTTTCCCTCCGAGGGGCGCTGCGGTGCCCTCGCGTGCGGCCAGCGTTTTCGCCGGCCGCTCGACTGCTCGCTTGTCGTTGTTCGGCGAGGACATGAGCTGATCAGGGGCTGCACAGACCTTTGGTCGCGCGCGGCAGGCTGCAGTCTGTCGCCCCCGCGGGGGGGAACGTCGGCCGCCCGCCGACCTCGCGGCAGGTGACGCCAACGCTCCAGGTTTTGGCTTGGACCGAGGAGAAAGAGCAGAGCAGGCTCTTTCTTCGCCGCGTGTTTCTGCCTGCTGCTGCCACATGTGTGGACCAGTAACCAGTGGCAACAAGTGAAACGAGTCTCCTGGACCAATTGACGAAGAGATCCGAACTGAGACCGGCTGTGCTGACCACTGTGGGCATCTACGACCAGTCTTCGTAAGGGGAAAAGGGAATTGTGCGCCGACTACCGACATCCCCACCACGCGCAGTGATGCCCTTCCAACGAGCCTGCGCAGTTTGCACGTTTTGGGCCGTCCTGTAGTAGTTTGCCGTGGGAGGGAGGGGGAGGGTATGGGGGCGGCAGGAGGCGAGCGAGCGGCGACGGGTCGCGCGGTCGCGCGCGCCTATCCGCTCACGACGCTCGAGGACCTCCGCCCAAGCCCGCCCCCCTGCCGTTGCCTTTTTGACTCTGTCATCCTCCTCTTCCTCCTCCTCCTCCTCCTCCGCAGCAGCAGCAACCTCGGCGACGTGCAGTGCTCCTCCCCGCTCAGCAGAGCGAGCTCATCCCAGCGCTGGAGGCCATGCGGCGCCGCGTCGCGGCCAGGGAGCTGGGCGAGGAAGGAGGAAGTTTTCGGAGCTCGATTTTGTTGGGGCCTCCTGGTGGGCCGCGGGGCCCTCCTTCTGGGCCCGCGGCCCAAGTGGCCCCCTCCTTTGGGCCTCGTGGTCAGGCCCAGGAGGCGCCGCCCCCAGGGCCCGCCCTCGATGCTGAGGAAGAGGCTGCCTCCTTCCTCTTCCGTTAAACAAACGTTTGTTCTACCCCTCGGGGAACAAAAAAAAACTCCTCCTCCTCCTCCTCCTCCTCCTCCTCCTCCTCCTCCTCCTCCTCCTCCTCCTCCTCCTCCTCCTCCTAGTCTTGACCGTCCTCTTCGGGGCTGCCCTCACCTGCTAAGCTGCGGGTCAGGGTGAGCCCACCTTCAAGGAGTCGAACAGTGTGAGCCAACGAGGGTTCTCCCGTTGAGGTCGGCAACGAGGCGCAAAGGCACCGACCTCGCCCCTCGCTCCCACGGGTAGGCCCACCAGTGAAAGGGGCCCTTCATATTACTCGCAGGGAGGCTACAAGGTCTTAAGCGGTAGTGTTGCTGTTGCCGCCGCGCATTCCCCCAAAGCGTTTTACCTTACCTCTCCTCCTCCTCCTCCTTTTCCTCCTCATCCTCCTCATTTTCCCGCGTTGTTTGTTATTTCTCCTCCTCCTCCTCCTCCTCCTTTTCCTCCTCCCTTTCTTCCTCCTCGTCCTCCCTCCTGGCTCCCGCGAAGCGACTCCGAACTTCACCACGTGGCCTTTGCCAGGCGGCGCCGCCGCCGCCCAGCGAACACGCGGCCGCGGGCCCCGCGGTCGGCGGTGTTCCCGCTGCTTCTGCGGGCGGCGGCGGCGCCGCGCAGGTTCGGGCGGGCGGCGGTGGCGGGCGGGGGTCCTCGAGGGCCCCAGGGGCCGAGCCAACCACACGCAGAGAGGGGGCAGGACGAAGGGGAGGGGCTTTTGGGAAACGCCCCTGTTTCTTAGAATGGTGCGGGCCTTGCACCTTGCATGTGCAGAGAAATTTGTCGCCCTCTAAGAAGCAGCCTCCTTCTCAGAAGCCACCCCCTCCCCCTTCATCCCCGTGCGCGCGCTGCCAACCGAAGCGGGGGCACAATGCCCCGCGTTGTCGGTAGCACATCGTGGGAGCCTGGCACGGTCGGACCGAGGCATGGAATCGATATCGGTCCAGGGGAGGTGCACTGATGTCCTCCGCATTTGCGAAGTGTTCTTGTGAATCCGAGAGGTGGTTCCCTGAATAATGTGCTTCAGTTTGGGCCAGCGGATGGCATCGTGTTTTTGACGGATGTTTGTTCGCCCTAGGTCCGGCCGTATGTCCTCGGTATTTCATCTTGTGGCGTATGAAACCGTATAGCGGAGCAGTCCACAGCGCGTGAAGCACAGTGGGAAACGTTTGCAAGGACGCTTGAACGGATGTTTGGGGAACCTGCAAGCTGCAGAAGGGTGTTCCTCAGTAGCTCCCGAAGGGCCTCGAAGGAGCTGCGGACCAGGCTTACGACGAGCGTATCGGGGAGACGCGCTGCGACTTCACGGGAGGCGGAGAGGAAGGTGGCTTACTTTGTGCTGTCGGCTTCGAATCTGAAAACCTTTCAGTTCTCAGGGAGTTGTGCGGGAATCTGTAGAGTGCACCAGCGTGCGCCAGCGAAGGGTAATCGATGTGAGAGCGCCGATTGGGCGTTCGAATCAGCATCGACCAGCTTCGATCAGGGATCAGCGTCGGTCAGTGCCGATTCGCAGCGGGCCATCAAGATGGCACTGGAGGCTCCCATGAGCTGCCACCAAAAGCGCAATGCACCACGTTGGACCCACAGCGTCCTTAACATTGGCCTCGCTCGAGGAAGGACCAACTGCATTAGCATAAACGTTCGGAGCTCCGCGCTTGTTTCTTGGACCGGCGCTGGACCTCCTGGCGGCGCCTCCGGCGCCACTTCTGGCGCGCTCCACGCGCTAGAGAAGGGGGGCCCTGCACCTAACAAACTTTATGCTTACGACGTTTGTTACTTATCTACCTACGATGGCCCCACGTTGCCCCCACATTGGACCCGCGTTGGCCCCGCGCTGGATGAACAACGGCGCCTCGTGTTGGCCCCATGTTGGGCCGGTCGCTGCTTGTCCACGACGCCAGGATGGCAGGACTGGCCCGCAGTCCAGGGCGCGCGCGGGATGGGGGGTCGGCATTAACGGAGGCCAGTTAGTCCCTTGCGATCCCCTCTGGCTGACCCGGGTGTTCAAGCCGCCTGGGGCAGACACCACCCCCTTCTCACTCCTGATCCGCCGTATTTGGTACTTTTGGGCGATTTTGTAAGTAGTTCCGAAAGGTCCGCCCTACGGTTGGACCGAGATATATGATCGAGGTTGGTTCGGGGAGGGTACCCTAGTGTTGTTCGTGCTTGTCGTGCGTTCTTGTGCATAGGGTGCCCTCGGTGATTTTATGGTTTGGGGTGTTTTGGCCAGCGGAGGGTCTCCGATTCTGGAGGGATGTTTGTTCTGCCCTTGGTCAGGCTGTACTTTCCAAGGTCCTGTGATGCCGATTTCCGCCCTGCTTTTTCCGTCGCGTTTTCCGCCATGCCTTCGCGGAGAGGTCCGCTCTATTTTTCTCTGAGGCGGAGGTCTCCACCTGACTTCTTTCCACATCGGTTGGGGTGCATGTCCCCACAAGTGCAAGCCGGGCGATCAACCAACACACGGTTGGGCGTCGCGTAATGGGGGAGCGATTCATGCGGGGGGGGGGGGGGGGCAGCGAAGGCTGCCGAAAAAGAACCCTTTGGGGCCCCTGAAGGGGCCCTTCGGGGCCCAGAAGGAGGCCCCTGGGGCCCAAAGAAGGCACATTTCTCCCCCCCCCCCATGTGTCGCCCCCCCCCCACTGAGCGACGCCCAACGGCAGGTTCGTGTCGTGCCGACGCGGTGGCGATCCCGGCGCGGTTGATCAAGGTTGGATGCCGCCAGCGGCCCAGGACGGGACGATCTTCAGGACGGGAAAAAGCACAGACAATGAATCGTCGATTCCCAGGAAAATATGCGGAAATATGGGAAGCGGGGGGGACGACGAGAACCGAAGAAAATTTGGGGAAATAGGGAGAATCCTGGGATTTGTTTCTATTCATGAGTCATTTGTGTGTCCCAGGGCCCCTTCAGATCTGGCTTTTGAAGAGCCACCGTTCGTTCAAGGTTCCAGCTCGGTGTCAGAGGCCAGCGCCGAAGTCGACGCGACACGAACCGGCTGTGCGGCGGATCCGAGCCCCAGGATTTATGTTCTTCCGTTGGCCCAGGCCTGGCAGCAACCGAGCGGCCGTAGGTTCGCGTCGGATGGGCCCAGAATGATATCGGGCATGCCCCTCTACAGGCGGAATATTCAAAAATAGTAGGTAACCAAAATAGCCTGGGGATGATTTGTCGACCTTTCCTCGATTATGTTTAACTATTTCTATTTTCTTAGAAAATCCGCCTGTAGAAGGACATGCCCGACCTAAGCCTAGAATCGAGGTACATCCGCTCCAGACCGCTATCAGAGCGCTCCGCGACGCTCTGAAACGGCCGCGGCGCCCCAGCCACGTCGTCCAGACCCGTTGATTTTGTGACGATTCTGCCCTCGTCGTACTGACTGCGGCGGGGCCTCCTGACCCGCGCCAGCGCGGGCCGTCACCGAGCAGTCCGAGGAGCAGCAACCGCCGCGCCGTCGCTGCGGAGTCCCCGCGCCATCGCGTCGGCCGCCACCTCACTCGCGCCAGGCCGCAGCTAGCGCCGACGCCACCGCAGTGGTCGACTGGACGTACGGTCGGACCGAAGTATAAGGTCGAGGTCGGCTCGGGGAGGGTACCCTAATGTTTATCGTGCATGTTGGATGGTGTTGTGCATCCTGGGGGAGGGTGCCCTCGAGTGTTCTTCCGATTGGGTGGCGGAGGGTCTCATGGATGCTCTTTTGTCCTGGGCCTTGCCGTAAGAGTGACCCTTCGCCGGAGTGACCTTTGGTGCGGGCCCACTGGGGTCCCCCGATCGCCGAACGCGATGCGACAGTAGCGTCTTGCGCGCTTGTGTGTGTTGGCCCCCCCCCCCGCAGCCCCCAATAAACCGCGCAAAAGGTCACTTTTACCCTGGGTCACTCTTGCGTGTGGCCGAGCCATGGCTCCAGGCGCCTAGGTGGATTCCGAGTAGATGGGGTCGAGCGATCGCGCATCGATCCAGTTCTGGAAATGCGGGGAGTTTCACGGACCGATCGGGCTCGAAAGGTGCCGCAGAACGATAGGGTCCAGGGTTCTGGTCGTGATGTTTTGCGATGGTGCGATTTGTTTTGTGACGTCGGCTCGCAGGGTCCCAGGTAGGGTCCGCGCACATGAGGCCGAGCGATCGCTCCACACTACCGCTGCATCGACGATGCGGCTCGATGCGGAGTCCAGACTTCTCTTCCACTCCGAAGGTGCCGATGCATCGCCAACGTCGTCGATTCCGATGCATCTCCGCTGCGTTAGCGATGCGGCGCGATCCTTCGACCCCATCTGCTCGGGCCCCACCGGCGGCGCCCCACCCCATCCCGCCCGTCCGTTCGCTGGGGTGGGGTGGGTGTTCCTCCTCCTCTTCCTCCTCTTCCTCCTCCAGCCTCCTCCTCCTCCTCCTCCTCCTCCTCCAGCCTCCTCCTCCTCCTCCTCCTCCTCCAGCCTCCTCCTCCTCCTCCTCTTCCTCCTCCTAGGAGGCCTCGAAGCACCGTCGCCGGCGTGGGGGCCCGCGAGGCGCCGCCGACGGCGCCGCCACCCGGCGGGCGGGAGACAGCGGACCTCGCGGCGGCCACTGGCGGCGTCTGCGCGGCCACTGTGGGCAGCGCCGCCGCCGCGCAGGTTCGGAGGGGCATCGGACGGCGACGAGGAGGTGGGCGACGATCAGGAGGATGAGGGCCGGGATGCGGAGGCGGAGGAGGAGGGCGACGATGAATGACGACGAGGAAGATGATCCCCAGGACGGGGAAGGCCATGAGGACGAGAACCGGAAGGACGGTGGGGAGGATTTGTTTGTTCCCCCCCCTCAAACAAGCAATCCTCGCGGCCATGCTTGGTTAATAAATCCTCTGGTGCGCTGTGGGCTGTGGTAAGGATCGCAACGAAAGCAGCCGAGCATACCGAACAAATTATGTAATGCGTAATTCAAAGAAGAAGAGTTGACTATGTGCCCGAAGGCGAATGGCTTGTGCTGCAGGGAGGAGGGAGGAGGAAGGATGGGGAAATTGATGTCAATGTCAGGAGTAGAACGAGGAGGAGGAGGAGGAGGAGGAGGAGGCGGAGGAGGAGGAGGAGGAGGAGGGTCAGGACCAGGAGTAGAACAGAGGTGAGGGCCAGGACGAGGATGGGGAGGCAGGCGGGCCGCCCCTGCCGCATCGGACGCGGCGACCGGCAGGCCGCGCAGCAGAGTTCAGTCACCTTGCCCTGGGGCGCCCCTGCGCGCAGCCGAGCAGAGCAGGCGTTTTGGGCCAGCGCTCGCCAGTGGGCCTGGGGCCCCCCGGGCGCCCCTGCGGCGGGCCGCGCCCGCGGCCATGGGCGCCGCAGTCCGTCGGCCCGCGGCCCTGGTGGCTGCCCTGGGGTGTCTGACGGCCACCCTCGGGGCGGCCACAGCTCGGGAGGGCCAAGTCGGAGGGGAGCGAGTCGAGACAACGGTGGTGTCCAGCAGTGGCGGAGCGTCTTGGCTGGCCTGCAGGCCCACCAGAGAATGTTCTCAGAACCTTTTGTGGTCTGCACGAAACGTCCTTCGAACATTTCTGGCTTGGGCCGTCTTGCTTGAATCAATTGGGTTCATGTTCTAAGAGCATGGCTTGTCTTCCTAGAACATGTTGCGGTTCCAAGAACATTTTGCGATCGGCTTACAGGAATACCGGGACGGTTGGTCTTTGCTGAAGTGGTTGGCTCTCGGCGGGGCACTCGTCGCCACGGCTGCCAGCTGCTCGGAAATTTGATGCGTTTGGGCCCCAGGAGGGGTCGGGGGACCTTTTTGGAGGTGCCGCGGTCTCAACTCGGCCTGCTCCGACAGAACAGTATCTTTGACGCTCGGGGCAGACGAAGTCGGGTGCGAGATTCGAGGTTTTCGGACGGTCTCGTCGGTTCTCGGTGGTTTTCCAGCCGCGGGATGCTCTCCAGCAGCTGCGCCTCGCCAGGGGCGTCCTGGGGGGTCCGAATCCTCCCGACCAGCCGCTGGGGAGCCGAGGCATGACCCGAATTTTGAGACTACCGGGCTACAAAGGCAAGGACAACCACCATCACCGTCGACATCTTTTCCTGCCCAAGAGGCCATCAAGTCGGCCATGCGTATTGAGGTCGGGCGTCTGTACACCATCAAGGCGATTTCCGGGTAGGAGGGCAAAGTGCGTTCGTGTCCCGCAAAATGTGACCATAAAGCATTTATCGAAGGCACCGACGGCGAATCACCGCGCCCCCTGCCTTTAGGTTAGGACACGCCAATGTGGCCAAAAGTTTGGGCACAGTTTGGCCACGCTATTGGGCCATGCGTTGCCTCAGCCGTTGTGGAAGCCCTTCGGTGAACACGTGGGGGAGGAGGACGAGGAGAAGGATGGTGATACCTCTTGGGAGCTTCTTGGGTCACTCTTGGGGCCTCCTGGGAGCTTCCTGGGGGCCTCATGGAGGCCTCTTGGGGGCCTCTTGGGGGTCTCTGGGGGCTTCTTGGGGGCCTCTTTGGCCGCCTTTCGAAATTACTGGCCCGTCTGACGACGTCGCAAGCCGTCTTGGGAGCCTCTCTGGGCCGTTGTGCGGCCCTTTGGGGGCGCTCCAGGGTCGCCTAGAAGGCCGTATTCGGCGTCTTGGAGGCCTCTTCGGCCGTCTTGGGTGCTTCTTGGGCCGTCTTGGTGCCATCTTGTGTGCCTCCTTGGGGCCCTCTTGGGCCGTCTTGGGCCGTCGGAAGGCCGTTTGAAGCATGCCCAAGTCCTTCAAATATTTTCGGAATAATGGTCTCATTTTTTCAGGCCTTCCTGGAAGACCTCTTGGAGACCTTTTGGGCTGTCTTAGGGGCCTCGTGGGCGCTCCTTGGGTCGTCTTGGGCTCTCTTGGACCATCTTGGCGGTCTTGGAGGCATCTCAGGAACGTTTTGGAGGCCATCTTGGACTCTCTTGGGGCCATCTCGTCCATCTCGGAGGCATCTTGGAGGCCATCTTGGGCTATACTGACCGTCTAGGAGACGATCGGGCCAATGGAAACCGAAATTTCCTGGGCTTTCGGGGGGGGGGGAGGCCTTTCCGGATTGTCGGCGGGTTGGGGCCGAAGCCCCAGGGAGATATGTTTTAAAAGACACAGCCAAAAACGTCCTAGACGTCCAGCACGCCTCTAGGGAGTCTCTTGGAAGCCGTTTTGAAGCGTCCTGGGCCTCGTGGGGGCCGTTTGGGGGCGGGCCTCTCGGAGCTTCGTCTGGGTCTCTTGGTGACTTCTGGGGGGCTTGCTGGCGATCTCGGGGGCCCTCTTGGGGCGGAGGGCTCGGAATCTCAGCTCGAGCTCTCCATCTTGGGCCCATCGTAGGGCCGTCTTGAGCCGTCTCGGGCGTCTCTTGTGCCGTCTTGGGGCCATCTTGGGGGCCTCTCGACCTTGGGGGCTTCCTTGGCCGTCTTGGACGCTGTGAAAGGCCGAGTTGCGAATCTATTGAACATGTACTTACGCATTCCTTAGGGAATGTGGCGATGTTTGCTTTTTGGGGTTCTCTCGGGGCCCTCTTGCGGCGTCTTGTGGGCCCCTTGGGCCTTCTTGGGCCACAATGGACCGTCTTGATGATGTCTTGAACCGCTCTGGAGCCCTCTTTGGGCATCTGAGGCGGTTCTGGAGACGCTCCCGAGGGTTCGGGAGGTCGTCTTAGGCCGGCCGATGAGTTCCCGGGAGCCCCCAGGAGCTCCTCCCAGGACAGCTCCCAGGAGAGCTCCCATGAGAGCTCGCAGGAGCTCCCAGGAGCTCCCAGGAGCTCCCAGGAAATCCTGGGGAATCCTGGGAAACTGAGGGTCCGAGCTCTTAATCAGAGCCTTCCAACCCCTCTACATCTCGGGGCTGCAGGGCTGCATGAGCCGTGGGGCACACCACGACGTGCGGAAGGCACGGTGGCGGAGTGCGGAGTTTGTCGCCACAGAGGCAACCTTCCTGAGTAGCAGTATCAATGGCACGCGCGCCTTCTTTCGACAGCTGTGCGTGTTACTCGCGCGCCTGTTGCGCAAAGCCTGCTTCTTCCTGGGCAGGAGCACGCAGATGGCGTCCTTCGACTGGCGGGGTATTGTTGTTTTTCTCTCTGAACAACCGCAGTGGCTGGCTTCCCTCAGACTCGGGTGTCGAGCGAAACTCGTGATTGCCAGGGTTTCCATGCTTTCGGGCTGTGGTCATTTCTTGGCCAGGGACCGTCAAACGACGAATCAGGATGGAATACCGGCCTGTGGGAAGCAGTCGATATTCCATGGAGCACACGTCACAAACAAAATGCGGTGCCAGAGGATGGTTCGCTCGCACCGGGTGGTTTTCAATTCCTGGGAGGTTGAATGAATGTTTTGCCTTGGCATTCCTGGGTGCTAATCCTGCTCAATCTGGTTGATTTGGCTCAGTCTGGTATTCAAGGGTGTCCGCGGTTCGGTCTGTTTGGCTTCGTTGCGATCGGTCGCATTACGTCGACTTGGTTCGGTCGGTTGTTGCGTCGTTGCCGCGTCGCTGTGCCCCCCTGAGTTGCTTCCAGTGGATTTTGTATCGTTTGGTTTCGAATTCGCCGTCGGTTCGGACGTTGTTTGTTTGCGTTGTTGCCGTGGACAGCCGCCTCATAGGCCTCTGCCCTGACATTCCCTGGGTGCCGACCCGGCCTATTCTAGTATGATTTGATTTGGCGTAGTCCAGGCCTTTCCGGCTGAGTCCCTGGCCTGATCTGTCTCAGTGGGCCGCTGATCCGGCTCTGCGCTCATCAGCTGTGCCAGCGGAGACGTCCAGGGAGTTGTCACCTGGCAGCGGTGCGATCCGACCCGATCCGGCTTCATCCTTCGGGATCCCGCAAAGGGGGGGGTGCTCCGTGAGGGGTGTGAGTTCGATCGTTTTTGCACCGAACCGCCCAAAGCAGATGCCGATGCCCCCCAGCCGCCGGCAGCTCCCGATTGAGTTGCCGACAGGTGGTGCACGCGGGGGGCAGCTGCTTGCGGCCGCTCGGTGCACCAGCGGATGGAACTCTCATGAGCCCCCTCAGGGTCACCCCCCCTTTGGGTGGTGGATCCCGAGTCCTCCCCCCTCCCTTCCACCCGAGGGCGCGTGCAGATCTGACCCTGCCCCTCGCTCTGGCCGCTCCGGCACCGTGCTCCTGTGCGTGGGTGCCCCAGCCCTGTGGCGCCGCTGCGCGCCGGGGGCCTCGCTCGGGGCCGGCCCGGCCCAGCCCTCGGAGGGCGCCAGCCGTGCACGCTCGCCGTCCTTTCAGAGCCCTCGGAGATTGACAGACCTCCTACCCTGACACGTCGATTCGCGAATTGGCCGTTTTCGGTTCGCGAGAGGGCGTCGCGGCCGTCATTTTTGCGGGTCCAGGTCCGTCAGGTTCGGTCCTAGGCCGTTCTCACTAAAGGGAGGTTTACTAAAGGGAGGTTTGTCCACCGCCGAAGCTCCGAGTCATCAGGGGTAACTCGGGTCAGGGCTAACTAGGGTTCGTTTTTCGGGAATCCGAACCCGAGTTGACCCGGGCCCGAGTCACCCGGGATCATGCGGGCGTCCAAGTCTTTGGCCAGACCGAGCCTGCGCTCGGCATCGGCGCCCCCCCACCTGGCGGGGTCGTTTGCGGAGTCGTTTGCGTCGACATCGGCGCGTATTCTGCCCGCGCGAGGTCGCGCGTAAGCTGCCGCGCGTAAGCATGTCGCGAAGGCGGCCCGCGTAAGCCACCGCGCAAGGTCGCCGTGTCATCTCGCGTAAGACCATGTTTTGTTCATCGCCGCTCACTTGGATGAGCGCCCACTGAGCCCAGATCTTTCTTTCCCCCTGTCCGCTTACCCCCCCAAAAACCACTTTCACCGCGAACGTCCATGCAGAGATCTGGACCTCTTCCCTCAAGAGGGGAAAAAACACACAGACACAATTAACCAGAAAGTATGGGAAAATATGGGAAGTGGGGGGAAGACAAAAACCCAGAAAATGTAGGAAAATGTGGGGAATCCTATTATTTGCGTGTATTTATTTGTGCGTCTCTGGGCCCCTTCATTCCCTGGGACTGGCTTTTCGGCCCGAGTCGTTTCTGAGGCACCGTGAGGGCCGCCGGAGGCCAAACCGTTGCCGAAGACCCTCTCGCCGTGATGACTTGACGGATGCGCACAGTCGAAATCGAGGAGAAGGGTGGCCAATTGTCCCAAAAGGTGCCCGTGCATCCTTGCCTCGCTTGTCCATCCAGAACCACTCTCGACAGCTGGCCCCGCTCGAAAAGCGTCGACATGGGCTTCCGAGGGTGAGGAGGTACAACAGACAGACATACACACACCGTTGTCGACTCCCAGAAAATATTGGGTGAATGCTGGAAGTGGAGGGGAAGACAAGCATCCAGAATCTATTGAAACAAGACATTGGGAATTTTTGGAATTTGCGATTATCTATGTGTGGGTGTTTGTGTGTGTGAGTGTGAAAGTGTGAAAGTGTGAAAGTGTGTGTGTGTGTGCTTCTGGGCCCCTTCGAGGGGGCCTGCGCCCTCCTCCTGCAGCCTCCCTAAGCGTTACCAGTCTTGAAACTGCACGCCAGCCCAGTCCAGGCCCGGGAGGCTGCGGCCCCGGCCCCAGGGCCCAGGCCCAGCCAACGGGCGGGGGTGCCTCTGTCCGAGCATTTTTTTTTTGGTGGAGGGCAAGCGGTGAAATCTGAAATGCCTTTTCGATTGATTTTCTAGGTTTTAATATGCAAAAGTATGTGAATCACGAGACGGATTGATTTTCGAAGTGCAAAAGCCCACATGGATTTCACCCTGAGCCCTCCACCCTAAGAAAATGCTCAGACTGTTCGGGAGCCTTGAGGCGGGGGTCAATGCAAACGGGGGTCAGCCAGGGCGCCCGATCTTGCAGGATCCTGCAGGGCCAGGGTCGCATTGACCAAGGTTTGGGCGCAGGATCTTGCAGGATCTTGCAGGACCTTTCGCATTGGCCCGGGTGTGGGTGCAGGATCTTGAAGGATTTTGCAAGGCTTGACTGACCCGGGTCTGGATTGACCAGGGTAAAAAGAAGATCCCCGATCTGTGTTTAAGTCGGGCATGTCCCTCTACAGGAGGAATATGCAAAAATGGTGAAAAATAGTCAGGGGACGGTCTTTGACTATTTGTTATATGTTCGAGCACTCTTCCCAACCATCCTGTGGTGTTGGGTCCTCGTTTTGAACAGACAGCGCTCCGCGTCACCTCCCGCCCTCCTCCCCCTTTTTCCCTCCTTCCCCTCTTTGCCTCTGCCCTCCGCATGTTTCTGTTTCGGCACACAGCTCACACGCTTCGTGGCTGCGCTCGCATGGCACCACCGCGCCCATCCCGTGCCCGTTGCCCCAAAGGGAGTTCCACCGAAGGCCCCAGTGGCTGCGCTCGCATGACACCACCGCACCCATTTCAGCACGCCCCTCACACGCCCCGTTGCCCCAGAGGGAGTTCCACCGAAGGCCGTGGCTGCGTTCGCATGACACCACTGCGCCCATTTCGACACACCCCTCACACGTTTCGAGGCCCCATGGGGAGCTCCACCGAAGGCCCCAGTGCCTGCGCTCGCATGACACCACCTCACCAATTTCGGCACACGGCTCACACGCTTCGTGGCTCCATAGGGAGTTCCACCGCAGGCTCAAGTGGCTGCGCTCGAATGGCGCCACCGCGCCCATTTCGATGCACCCATCACACGCTTCGTGGTCCCATAGGGAGCTCCTCCGAAGGCCCCAGCTGCTGCGCTCGCATGGCACCACAGCACCAATTTCGGCACACGGCTCACACGCTTCGTGGCTCCATAGGGAGTTCCACCGCAGGCTCAAGTGGCTGCGCTCGAATGGCGCCACCGCGCCCATTTCGATGCACCCATCACACGCTTCGTGGTCCCATAGGGAGCTCCTCCGAAGGCCCCAGCTGCTGCGCTCGCATGGCACCACAGCACCAATTTCGGCACACGGCTCACACGCTTCGTGGCCCCATGGGCAGCTCCACCGAAGGCCCCAGTGGCTGCGCTCGCATGACACCACCGCACCCGCTTCGGCACACGGCTCACACGTTTCGTGGCTCCAGAAGCAGCTCCACCGAAAGCACCAGTGGCTGCGCTCGCATGGCACCACTGCGCCCATTTCGGCATACGGCTCATACGCTTCGTGGCCGCATAGGGAGCTCCACCAAAGGCCCCAGTGATTGCGCTCGTATGACACCACCGCGCCCATGTTGGTACGCCCCTCACACGTTTGGTGACCCAAAAGGAGCCCCACCGAACGCGATACTAACAATTGCGTTTCTCACAACTGCATGTTGTTGGGCCCTTCGCCAGGATAGTTGATTGTTTCTTATGTTTCTTCGACGATGCGCCTGTAGGAGGACATGCCCGACCTAACTTTGTGCACGTCTCTGGCGCCCTCCCGCCATCCGGCGCGAACCGGAGCGTGGGGGACGCCTGCGCGGGAAGCGAGCTGGGCCTGCTGATACAGGCCGGGGCCGGATGCGGGCGAAGGGTCAGGCCAGGGATCGTTTCGATTCCGATCCCATGCAAATCGATTCTAGTTCGGTTGCTTTCGATTCCGATTCGATTCGACTCGGGATTCCGATGTGGGTTCCGATGTGTTATCGGAGGCATACTCGCTGGCCGATTTCCGTCGATTCGACATTTTTCCCGACTCTGCTGCCGATTTCTGCCGATCCGATCCATGGCGATCACCGATCCGACTTATCGATTCGATTCTGGGCTCTTCTGGTGGCGGCCTAGTCGACCCCTAACAGACCATCTCCTTCCTTGACGTCCCCCTCGCCTCACCCCAAGACGTACGCATGCTGCCGACTGGCGGGCTGGAGAGCGCGGGGGACGCCACGGAATGTGCTCGTCACAGAAGGGGTCGGTTAGGCCCCGCTCGAAGGGCGTCTCAAAAATATACGCGATAGTCCGCGCATTCTTTCGCGCGGGACATGCACGTCTTACAATATCAGCACGTCGCGCCATGCGCCAACGGATGAACTAGTGTTTTTTGTTTGCGAACCCTTAACGAAGACAAAACAAAAAACATTTACCCGGATCCAGCGGGGGACGTCAACCGAACACTTCACCCTGAGATCTGCGCGTTGCAGTGCTTTTGTAGGCCTCCCAGATGGTGTCGAAGTATACGATAGGTCTAAGGATCGCGCAGCCTCGCCGATACATCACCGATACAATACGATGTACAGCCCGATTTCTCGCCGTTGTCGCCGATGCATCGCCGATGTCGCCGATTGACACCGGCGATTCAGTACAATCCTCCGACCTCATCTACTCGGGCTCCATCTAGGATATCTCTAGTTGCAGTGTTTTTTCCCTTTTGTCGTTTTCGCCTGGTTTCGGTCTCCGGGGCTATCACAGATCGATCCAGTTCGAGAAAATGCACCAGATCTATCGCCTGGGCTTCATTCGTGTTTTTTGGCGATGCTGCAGTTTTGTTTTGTCGCAACGTCGGAGCTCAGGGTTCTTGGCTTGGCTAGGAGGGCGGATACTCTGGCACTGGCCGCGCCCATGCCGGGCCCAGTACCCGTGCATGCGCCCTCCTTGCCAGCCAGGAATATTTAGCTCCGACGCTGCAAACAGTTGCAACATCGCAAGCCATCACTTCTGGTGCCCCAGGTCCCCATCCTTCTGCGGCATTTTTCAAGCCGGATCGACCTGTGATGTTCCTGACGATGATCCTCAGGACGCGCGTTTGTACAATGTTCGTTCATCCCGTTTAACCTAATTGGTAGAGCATTACATCGCCTGCGTCGTATCGAAGGGCTTCGATGGACAAACACACGTTGGCGCTCACACACGTTCTGAGGATCATCGATCCTGGGGCCCGAAACTGGACGAAGATCGTATCGCCCAGCTCTCAGGGCAGACGCGTGCACTGGTCCTGGCCGAGAACTGGCGCGGCCTCCATCGGTGAGGTAGGTGGCCAGGCAGGGCTGGACCTAAACGGTGTTTTTGCGATTTCGTGCTAAACGGTGTTTTTGCGATTTCGTGGGCCGTTTTCGTTTCGATTTCGTTTTGCTGTAAAGGCGAATTGACGACAAAATGAGGGGAAACGGAAACAACACGAAAACGAAAAACACCGTTTAAGTTCAGCCCTGTGGCCAGGTGTCGTCAGGGGCGGGGTAGGCTCAGGGGGGACGTATCGACCCCCAATCACCCACTGATCGACGCGAGGGGCCCGATTGCCCGCCCCGCCCAGGAACCTCCGAATTTGCGATCGGGGGCCTCTTGCCGATCTTGTCGTATCGCCGATTCCAGCTTGAGGTATCCCCGCATGATCTGATCTGTCGCTCCCCCAACCCCGGGGGTTGCTAGAGGCACCCCTGGCCCGAGGTGCCCCCAGCTTTCCGCCCCCTCTCGGTAGCCCCCTGGGGCCCTCTGGGCCTCGCGAGGGGTGGCCCGGCGGCCGTGGGGGCCCCCTTGGAGAACTCCCGGGGGGCACCTTTTGGTTCCTAGACCCCCGACGTCATGATTATGTTCATTATGTCGGCCCCGTATAGTAAGGATGCGCGATGAGGATGCAGGGGCCTCGGAGGCCCATTTCGAAGCTTCTCGAGCGGGGCGCGGCTAACGAAAGTGGCCAAGGCTGCACCGAAGAGGCAAGGATGCAAGGGTGTCCTTTGAGAAGGTTGCCCATCCTTACTACCCAGGCCCCCCACGTCATGATTTTTTCATTACGTCGACCCCTGGAGGTCTCGACCCATTCCCCTGGACCGGTTTTTCGGCCCGAGCCGTTTTCTGACAGTCTCGAGGGCCGGCAAGGGCCCCCGGAGGCCGAGAACAGCAAAACGCCTCCCGTCGTGATTTTTGTCACTGCCCGAGGGGGTCTTCGGGTCGGGGGGCACCTCGAAGCAGCTCTCCGTGGCCGCCCCCCGCGAGCAGGGCCTGGCGCCCGGGTGCCTCCGCGCCTGCCCGTCGCTGTGCCCGCGGGCCCTGCCCGCCCTCGCCGCGGCGCTGGAGGGCCGCGGCACCGCCCCGGAGGGGCGTGTCTTCCACCGCCACCACCATAGGCTGGAGGGAGGAAGGAGGAGGGAGGGAGGGAGGGAGGGAGGGAGGGAGGGAGGGAGGGAGGGAGGGAGGGAGGGAGGAGGAGGAGGCGGAGGAGGAGGAGGAGGAGGAGGAGGAGGAGGACCCCTCCCCTTCCCACCTGTGGTGGCGGTGGAACACGAGCCCACCAGCCCCCGCAACGGCGCTCTGCGCGCACCGGGCCGCCCTGGAGTGCGCCGCCGGGGCGCGCGGCGCGGCGGCCTGCGCGCCGGCGCTGGCCCTGGCGACGCGAGCGCTGCCCGCGGCGGGCGCGCCCTCGGAGCCCAGAGGAGGAGAGGAGGCTGCAGTCGGGCCTGTCCCGAAGGTAGTCTGGGAACGATTTTTTTAATATCATGTTTGACCATTTGCGAGTGTTCTGGGGGTATCTTTTTATATGTTTCGTCCAAGATCCCCCTGTAGGAGGACACGCCCGACTTAAGGGGAGGCTGCAGGAGCAGGAGCTCCGTCGGTCGCAGGTCATGGGGGCCTGGGATGCCCTCGCAGTTCCGTCGTAGCAGAGTGCATCAGGGTGTGCCAGCGCCTGGTGACCGATGAGAAGGCGCCGAAGTCGCGTCGATGAGCGTCTAGGTAGCGTCGACGAGAGTCGATGAGCGTCGGTTCATGAGCTTCGATTCGCAAGAGCCAGCAAGATGGCATGGGAGGTTCCCATGAGTTGTCGCCGAAGGCTTTCGGAGATCCGAAAAGTCCGTGTGGAGCTCCGAAAGTTCATTCCACACGCAGTGCTTGCACCAGGGGTTCTCACTTTTTTCTTCTTTGCGCTGATCGGCGCGGGCCCCCTGGTCTCCCCCCCTCCATCGACCAGATCTTGGCTGCTTTTGGCGACTGGTCAGGACCCCTTCCCCCGAGTCGGTTTACGCGACTGGCAGAAGCAGATCGACTGGGCCCTGGCCCAGACCCAGAGCTCCCCCCCTCCCCCACCCCTTGGGGCAAATGTCGAAAAACCCAGACGAACATAGACGTCCACTCACCTGCGGCCCTGAGCAACCGGATGGGCACGGCGAGGTTCCGCGCGCTGCTCGCGCGGGGCCACCCCGTGGGCGCCCGGTGGGCGCCTCGCTCATTGGAGGCTCTGGCAGGGTTTCGCCTGGCGGCCGCCCGTGGTCGCCTCGTGCGCGAGGAGTCGGAGGAGGAGGAGGAGAAGAAGGAGGAAAGGAGGTGGAGGAGGAGGAGGAGGAGGAGGAGGAGGAGGAGGAAAGGAGGGAGGAGGGGGAGGGGGAGGAGGAAAGGAGCAGGAGAATCGCTGCGTCTCCCGCGTTTGCCCCTTCTTGGGCCTGTGCTTGAGCACGTGAGGCACTGCTGTGCCATCCACCCATACCCCGCGCTGGGCCTGGATCGGTCCGCCAGTGGGTGCTCTCTTTCTCTTTCTGGGGCCTCCTGAGAGGCCCTCGTCGCTGCCGCTGCATTCGCCTCGAAATTCTGATCAGACCGCACCCCAGGAAAGGTCTGGGAGCTTTCCCCAAGGCGGGTGTGCCAGGTTTTCGCTTGCAGCTTTCACCACATGGCTTGTACTAAACAGTCTGCACCACAGCCTACACCACACAGCTTACACGACATATCGGGGGCAACGATGAGGGGGGATAGGCATATGGGGGGTTGCGGCAACCCCCAATCGCCCATTGATCGCCGAAAGGGGCCCGATACCCCAACCTGCCCAGGAAGGTGCGGATTCACTATCGGATGCCTATCGCCGATCTATCGGCGAAGAGTTGCGGCATTTGCAGCGCTAGGAGCTGCAAAACAACACAAACGAGGCGGCGGAGGAAAGGTACAAGGAGGAGGAGGAGGAGGAGGAGGAGGAGGAGAACTCGTGTCACTGGAAGTTGCCGGAAGGTTAGCAGAAGTCAGCAAATATACATCGTCACACTTCTGGCCCAAACGACAGCCTGACCTGCGGTGATCTGGCCAGTTTCGCTTGAGGCATCCTGGAAATTCTTAGCTCGGAGACCCCAAGCGATAGATGATCTGGTCCGCTTCGGCTCAGCCATCCTCACAACTCTGGGTTCCGAGATCCCCGCGCGAGGTAGTCTGGCGGTTGTACTTGTATGTGTGGGTTTCGAGATGCCGCGCGAGGCCACCTCAGGTTAGGGCATCTGTGAGCACTAAGATGCGCGGATTTCTGGGGCGGAGCTGTCTGAACCACCTTAGGGAATCAATAAGCCCATAGAGCCGTTTGGAGCAGGAACAACCTGTGCAAGTGGGTCTCATGGCCCCTTCCGGGTGGCCGGCGGGCTGGGCCAGAGCCCCAGGGGAGAGTTCTTCGGGAAAAGAGGCAACACCGAAACCGAAAGGGTCCAGCACGCTGGGCACCCCTGTAGCAAGCCAACAGGGGGCGGCGGATCGACTGGCCGTCGGCCCATCCCGCCACCGTGCCTGGGTTGTGAGTATGAGGCCGAGTGGATGTTCACTGGGATCTCGTGGGAGGCTTCTCGGAGGCCTCTTGGAGGCAGTTTCGACGCCTCTTGGGGGCAGTTTTCTTGAGGCGTCTTGGAGGCCTCTTGGGGGCATCTTAGGGCTTTCTGGGGGCCTCTTGGGGGCCTCTTGGGGCCTCCTGGGCGCCTCTTGGGGCCTCCCGGGCACCTCTTGGAGCGGAAGGCTCGGATGTTCGGTTCGTGCTCCCTCTTTTGATATCCTTTTGGGGCCGTCTTCGGGCCCTCTTGGGCCGTTCTGGGCGCCGATTGGGCTGTCTTGGGGCCCTCCAGGGCCGTTTGGGGGCCCTCTTGGAGGCCTCTTGGGCGGTCTTGGGGTTGTATTGGAGGCCTAAAAGGCCGTCTGGGAGCTCTGGGGAGCCGAAAAGGCGAGAACGCCAAAATCTTTCAAACGCCTACGGCAAATGTATGATTTTGGCCTCTCTGGGCACTCTAGGGCAGCCTCTTGCGGGCCTCTTTGGGCGTCTCGGAGGCCTCCTGGGCCGTCCGGGGACCATCTTGAGCGTCCTGGGGCGATCGGTCCGCGACACGGGGGCCGTCTTGGGGGCTTCCTGGGGCCCGCTCGGCCCGTCTTGGGGCCCTCGCGGGCCCGAAGAAGTCCTGCGGCAGGCCGCGGCACGCCCCAGGGGGCACGCGCCAAGGCCAGCTGGAAGCTCGGGGTCCGGACCCCCGATGGGACCCCTCCAGGACCGATCGGGTGTTGCCAGAAGTGCCCCTGGCCCAAGGTGCCCCCAGCTCTTCCCCTCATTTTGGAGCCCCCCGGGGGCCCTCTGGGCCTCGTGAGGGGTGCCCTGGAGGCCGTCTGGGCCACCCCGGGAATCCTGGGGGCACCTTGGGCCAGGGGTGCTGCTAGCAACACCCGAACTGAGGCCTGAGGCTCCGGGGATTGGGGCAGAGGACCCGAGGACACGCCCACTCCGTGCCCAAAGCACGGTGGCGGGTCCTCGCCCTGGCTTCGTCTCGGCGGAGGCCCACAGAGGCCCCCAGGAAGGCTCACCCAGCCTCTTGCCCGAGGGATCCGGGGATCAGTCGTTCTCGGAGAGCCGTTCGCCGCGGGCCTCGCTGCGGGCGCTGCGGGAGCGCTGGACAACGAATCGTCCCCGCATGCGGCCGCGTGTGGCCCGCGGGAGGCAAAGGGACAAGGTTAACCTCTAAGGGTCTTTAGGTAACCATCCAATAGGGGTGACTATTTGCTCGGCGACCTTACTGGACTGGGGCCCACCATGAATGAAAAATAATGATTTCTCCTGTTCCTCCTCTTCTTCTCACCCAAGAGGAGGAGAAAAAGGAGGAGGAGGAGCAGGAGCAGGAGGAGGAGGATGAGGAGGAAGAGGAGGAGGATGAGGATGAGGAGAAGAAGAAGGAAAAACAGGAGCAGGGGATTTCACCGCCGAGAGAAACAGGGGGGGTATCACAACAAAAGACCACTAGAAGTTACCCAAACCCCCTCGCGTCATGAGAAAACGGCGGCAGGTTTTCCGCTAAGGTCACTCCGGGGGCCCTCGCCGGGCCTCGGTGCCGTCAAACGAAAACTCGGGACGAGAAGCTGGTTCAGGGGAATGGGTCGAGACTTGCGGAGATCGACGGTTTGAAAAAATCATGACGTTTGCGGCCTGGGGCCCCTGTCGAGGCCTGTCTGGCCCTCGCCCCCCCCCCCCCTGGGGCACGGCTGGCTCCGACTCCCCTTGTGTTCCGGCGTTGCCAAAAAGGCACCGACAGTGGCATGCATGTCAGCGTGCGGGGGTCGAACGGTCCTTCGTTGTCCCTGGGTGCGGGGTCAAGTAATGCCGTTCCGTCCGGCGGACTCTGCTTATGTTGTTGCTGTTGTTGTGTTGTCGTCGGCCTCGCCCGCCACCCACCCCGCGAGACTCACCCGCGACCCACCAAGCGAGACCCACCCGAGAGACCCACCCAGCGCCCGCCCCAGCGTGTTTGCCATCGCGGACTCCAAGTTCTTTTGCAGGCGGACGCCCTCCACCTACAGTCAACCCGCATAGTAAGGATGGGCAGCCGTCTCAAGTGTACCCTAGCACCCTAGCATCCTTGCCTCCTCGGTCCATCCTTCGCCGCTTTCGCTGGCCGCGCCCCGCTCGAAAAGCCTCGAGATGGGCATCCAAGGCCCTTGCATCCTTATCGCGCATTCTCATTATACTGGTTGACTGTAAACCAAATAACCGAAAATCTCTAACGTGGCGCCTTCCCCTCCCAGGAGTTGGAGGCGCTCTGCTCCGGGGCCGGCGGCGGCGCCGCCACTTCGCGCGCACGGCATCGGGGGAGCGGGAGGGTGCGACCCGCGAAGGGAGCCACTCGTCGGGGGCAACGACATGGGGAGTAGGCTTCAGTCGGGCCTGTCCCCCTACAGGGGGCTTTTGGACGAAAAATGAAAAATTGACAAAAAAATACCCCAACATACTCAAAATTTGTCAAGACATCGTACCCATACTATTTTTTGACTATTTGGGGATATTCCTCCGGTGGAGGGACAGACCCGACTTAAGAGTAGGCTCAGGGGGAAGGCATCGACCCCCAATTGCCCTCTGATCGCCGATGGGGCCTGATGGCCCCTTCCCGCCCGGGAACGTGCGGATTTTCGCTATCCAGGGGCGATCGCCGATCCATCGGCGATGCGTCGCCGATTCCAGGTCGATGCTTCCCCCCTGTGACGGTCCCCCTTCTCGTTGCCTTTCAACTTTGGCATCGCTCGGAGGTGCGCATTTGCGAGGCCAGCGCCAGACAATCTGGACTATCCTAGGGCATCGTGGACCACCTTGAGGAGCAAAGATACGCACGAGACAATGCACGGGGCACGGACCTCTCAGCGATGGCAAGGAGCCAGATCTTCGAAAGAGCGTCTTGCGAGTGCGCCCGGGGGAAGTCGGGAGGGGGCGAGGGGTTTCGAATACCCCCCCCCTTCAAACGTCGGGGGGACGGGGGAGGACAGGAGGCGAGGATGGGGGGAGTTTCGAGAGGGGGGGGGCCGATTCCCGAGCGGGGAAGGCTGGCATTGTGCACCCCAGTGAAGCGTACACCGAAGACGCTGTGTCAGACCTCCGGAACGGCCAACAAACAAAATAAATCTGGTGCGAAAGATTGGCCCAAGGGAAGGGATCAATATACCTGGGGCCGCGGGTTCAAGTTTCACATGCCGTCTGATGTCTCGGACAGGATCCCCAGACCTCCGAGGATCTGTTGAGAGAGGGAGAGGGGAAAAAAGAGGAGGAGGAGGAGGAGGTTTTTGTCGGGGCCCCGAGGGCAATTTCCAGAGGTCCGAGCGCCGCACTTTTTGTTGCATGCCCACCGTCTCGCGCCTGGCCGCTGGCCCATGGGGGGGGCCCGTCGCGGATCGGCCTGGCTCTGGGCATGCCGCAGTAAGATGTGCCCGATAAAAGTGTGAGCCGTCTCCGCGTAAGAGCGACTTTTCGCGGGAGTGACCTTTGCCGCGGGCACACAAGAGGGTCCCACCAGCTTTAGTTGGTGCGCTTGGATTGCTGAGATTTTGGCCCCCCCCGCGGTCCCCTACAGCCGCGCACCAAAGGTCACTCTTGCCTAGGGTCACTCGCGCGTGTAGTCGAAAGAGTCATGGGAAGATGCGCTCAAGTCGTGAATTTCTACGACCAGACATGCGACGATGTAGTGCGTTCGATGCGCGGCCCCAGAGGTCCCGACCACTTTCCTGGGGCAGTCTTTCGTCCTGGATCCACTTTTGATGGCCCGATGGCACTGACTCCCCAGGGATTGAGCTTGAAGGAGAAATCGCAAGGGTTTGGTCCAGATCGTTTTAGTTGGAGATCTCTGGAGGCGGCTCTCCCGCCCAGCCCGCATCCGCTCAACACCGGACCCCTCCAAGGGTCCATCCTGCCCAGCCGCGCCTGGTCAGCCAGACCCGAGGAGGCGGAGCCAGCCGCGGCTGGTCGGCCGTTTAGCGAGGAGGCGAGGCGGAGCCAGCCGCGGGGCGACGAGGATGCCTATAGGCACGCGAAGAGCGCGCCCCCCGAGGGCCGCCGTGGTCTCGACTTGGCCCGCCTCCGAGGCCCGGGCCCCCGACGGCGCGATCTCCTCGCGGCGTGGGGCCCCCCCGAGGGCTGGGCCTGTCTCCCGCCCGCGTCGGACGGGCCGGGCTCCGCGCAGGAGCGGTGGCCCAGCACTCGGGGGGCCCCCCCCGAGGGCTGGGCTGGGCCTCCCCCCCCGAGGGCCTCCCCCCGAGGGCTGGGCCCCCCCCCCGAGGGCTCCCCCCCCTCGAGGGCTGGGCCCCCCGAGTCGTCGGCCGGCTCACGGGGCCCAGCAAGGGCCCCGGGATGCGGGATGCCGGAAACCTGCAACCGGCGGCGAGCGATGGTCGGGGGCGGCCGAGAGCGGGGTGATGACTGTCATGGCGCCCCTTATTTCATTATATACGTCCCTGGCCCCCCCCCTGAGCCGCGCACGTGCAGCCTCCTCGTGTTTTCTGAGAGGTGTTTCCTGTGCCTCTTCGGAGAGGGCGCAGAAAACTTCTCAGCAGGCCAGGGGGGCTTCGAGGCCTTCTGAGAAGGCCCGCCCCTCCCCCCTTCCCCCCAGGGCGCGCCGCCGAGTCAAACATTTTCTGTCGTGGCGTCTCCGAAACGCGAGGAGGTCTGGGCTCTGGGCCTCCTCGATGGGACCAGGCCCTTGCAAAAGCGTCCGGGCCTTCCGCATCACGATGGCTCCCCAGCGTAGGGTGATGTCCGCGGGGCCTTCTGCAACACGGGTGACTGCCCAACGTCGGAGGCTTTTCGCTGGGCCTTCCGCAACAGGGTGGGTCCCCAACGTATGAGTTTTTTCGCTGGGCCTCCCGAAACATGGTAACGCCCCAACGTAGGGAGGCTTGCCGCCGGGCCTTCCGCAACATAGTGGTTCCCCAACGTAGGAGGTTTTTCGCTGGGCCTTCCACAACGCGGGCCTTCCGCAATGGGTTCCAAGGAGGCTGTGGGGGCCTCCTTGGAAATCTTGGGGACACCTTGGGCCACGAGCACTGCTAGCAACACCCGACTGTGGGCCTCTCGATGATCCTCAGAACGCGTGTTAGCGCCAGCGTGTGTTGGTCCAACAAAGCCCTTCCATACGACGCATACGGTGTAACGAGGCCAACATGCAAACGGGGTAAACGCACAGTGGGCTAACCCACGTCCTGAGGATCGTCGGGGCTCCGAGGCCCTATCGTAAACATGAGTTCCACGAGACCTCGTCCAGATGCCGACCGCCCCTCTGCAACCTTTCGTCTAGATTTGCCCTCCAGATGTCGTGCATATGTCGGCCGCCCCTCTTCACGGTCTCGTCCAGATTTCGTCGAGCCGTCGATCGCCCCTTTTCACTCTTTCGTCGAGATGTCGTTCAGATCCGACGAAATCCAGGTATCATTGTCCCAGGGACACCTTCATTCGGTAGCAAATCATGAGAGCCTGGGGTACCCTCTGAATTCTCTCTTTAGCGTTGATTAGCGTCTGGGAGGATGCGATAGCGCCGATTTAGCGTCGGCAATCGTGGATCAGCGTCGAATTAGCGTCAATTAGCGTCGATTTAGCTCCGACTAGCGTCGATTTGCAAGAGCCGATAAGATGGTATGGGGAGGCTCCCATGAGCTGCCACTGGGCCTTCAGCAGCCCCCGGTCTGCGGATCCAGTGCTCTCCCCCTCCCCCCCCCGGCACCAGGGGGAGGAGGACGCGGCCCCTCCCCCGCGCGCCGGGGGCGCGCCGGTGCACCGCGGGGGCGGCCCGGGCCCGTGGGCGGAGCTGGGCAGCGCCGCGGTGCCCTTGGAGAGGTCGCTCGAGCGGAAGGAGGACTACTCTTCCCCTGCTTTCGGCGGCGAGCGAGGGGGGGGGCTCGAGCATCGAGGTCCGAGGCTTTTGTTCATCGTGTCGGGCCTCACCCCCGAAAAATCGACCCAGGGTGAATCACTATTTTTGGCGGTGAGCGCGGGGGGGAAGTGAGAAGGATATAGTTGGGGCGTGCATCAAGAAGCCATTCCCTTCTCGTCAGGGTGCTTTGGGTTTCTTCGCTCCGCGCGCTGCGCGGTGACGTCCCGCGGCCGTCAACGAAGCTGCTGCGTTCAGGGTGCTCTGGGTTTTTCCCCTACGTCGCACCTCTGGCGAGGGTCTTCAGGGCTGGGTTTCTTGCGAGGATTCTTGCGGCCCCGCCCGCATTGTAAACCCTTCTCAGCAGGCGGCGGGGCTTCTCAGAAGCTTTCTGGCCTTTGGGAGGTTGTCTGTGCCTTGAGGGAAGGCTCAGAGAACTTCTCAGAAGGCTGGGGGACCTCCGCACCTTCTGAGAAGGCCTTCTCCTTCTCACTGGCCTCGTGGGCGCGCCGCCGCTACCTACCAAACCACCCCAGCCCAACCCGACGGTCCCAGACCCCCCCAAAGTTTCGTGTCGGGGGGTGAACGGGTTCCAGGCTCCTCCTCCTCCTCCTCCTCCTCGTCCTCGTCCTCCTCCTCCTCCTCCTCCTCCTCCTCCTCCTCCTCCTCCTCCTCCTCCTCCTCCTCCTTGTGTCTCGATGTTCCAGAACGTCCCTCCGCTGGAAGTGGGCAGGCCCAGCGGTGACTTCGGGTTTGGTTGGGCTGGCTCGGTGGGTATTCAATCACCCCCCCCTGATGGGCCTGTTTTCCACCACCATAAGTTGGAGGGGGAGGGGGTCCTCCTCCTCCTCCTCTTCGTCCTCCTCCTCGTCCTCCTCCTTCCCCCGGGTGGTGGTGGTGAAAAACAGGCCCATCATCCCCTCCAGGCCTCGGGGAACAATGACATTGACAACAACTCAGAGGTCCGCGCGGATTTCTTGCATCGGCGCTGGAGCCCCCTGACGGCGTCTCCGGCGGCGCCCCTGGCGCGCTCCGCGCGTCAGGGACGGGGGTCCAGCGCCGGTCCGAGAAATCCGCGTGGACCTGAGAGTAGTTATGCATAAGGCATTGCTTGTTCCCCGAGGGCCGCCTGAATGGGGTCGAAGTAGCTGGAGTCGGTGGATCGCGCCGCGTCGCCGATGCATCGGCGATGCGGCTCGATGTGGAGCTCGATGTTCTCCACGCTCACGTCGCCAATGCATCGCCGACGCTGCCGATGCATCGCGGATGCATTCGTATGTTCCGGCCCCATTTACCCGGACCCATTGGGGCGGTTTCCACCACCTCTTCGCGTCGTGAGAACTCAGAGGAACAAGAGGTTATGATAATGTCACGTTCGGAGAGGTCCAGGACTTCCCAGACGTCCTGTTGTTTCACAGGAGCTGCAGAAACGAGGCCGCTAGATATCCCTGGAAATTCTGAAACGCATCCTGAGCCATTCCCGTCCTAAGAACTTAACAAAAGGCCGGGGCCATGCCGTCTCCCTGATTGTAATGGCCTCTGACCGATGCGGCCGACTGGGGGCGGCTGGATGTTTGTGCGGGTTTTTTTTGGAGGCAGTTTTGCAGCCTATTGGCGCCGTTTGGGGGGCCCTTCTGTCCTAGAACTTGATGAGAGGCCTGGGCCTTGGCGTCTCCCTGATTGCTTGCCCTCCGCTCCTCTTCCTTGCAGCACGGCCCCCGCCCCGGAGCCTGGAGCGGCCCCCCCGGCGAGGGGCCGGAAAGGACAAGCAACCGGCCTTCTTGACGATGGAGGTCTGGCGATGGTGCCCTCTGATCTCAGGAGGGAAAAAACACACAGACACAAGTAATCGTCGATTCCCCAGAAAATGTGGAAAAATATGGGAAGTGAGGGGGAAGACGAAAACTCTGGAAATATGCGAAAACATAGGGAATCCTGTTTGTTGTGTCTATTTATTGCGAAGGCCTTACGGCCGATGCCGCCGACCCTGCAGACAGCGACGGTGAAGACAATGGAGGTAATAGAGGAGTCCAAGATGCCCTCAGATTGCTCGAAGACGGCGCCAGATGCCTGAAAGGTTGTCCGAAGACAGCTCAAGAGGCCTCCAGGGTTTGGGAACGGCTCCAGAGAGTGCCAAGATAGGCAAAGAGCGCCCTCGAGTGGCCCTAGAGGGTTCCAAGACGGCGTCAAGCGAGGTCCAAAAGCGCCCACAGAGGCTGTCCAGAGTGCCGCCAGAGGTTGCCAAGAGAGTCTAGAAATAGCGAAAGGTCTCTAAGGAGCCTTAAGATAGGCTGGAAGGACCCGCAGACGGCCCCGGAGGGCCAATGGAGCCCCAGGACGCAGGAGGATGTGAGGCGGAGGGCTGCGTATCCGAGGAGGGACCCCCCCCGGGAGTTGCCCCAGGATCCCCCCCTCCCCGGTGGGGAAGGGATCAAGGGAAGGGGCTTCCTTTCGACTGAAGGACGACGTTGTTCAATTGTTGTGTGGTCGTGTGTAGGGAGCCCTCGGAAAGCAGAAGAAGCGACGACGCTGTGGGGAAAACGGAAAAGCCTCTCCCACACGCCGACAGGGTCGGCGGATTTTTTGATGTATCACCAGTCATGATTGCGTATGGCAGGCTCAGCGCCGAGCTGTTCCTAAGCGGAGGAGGAGGCAGACGAGAGCCAAGAGGAGGGGGAGCAAGGGAGGGGAGGAGGAGGAGGAGGAGGAGGAGGAGGAGGAGGTGCTCACCCGGATCCTCCCCCGGGTCCTCCCCCGGGTCCTCCCCCGGGACCCCCCCGCGCCGCGGAAGGGATCAAAGGGAAGGGGCTTCCCTTCGACTCAATGACAACGTTGCTCAATTTCGGTTTGGACCGAAACGCTTGAGGAGGAGACCCCAGAAAAGGAGAAGACGCTGTGGGGAAAGGGAAAGGACGAGGACGACGACTAATAGGAGGCAGACGGAGAAGCCTCTTCCACACGCCGACAGGATCGGTTGATTTGTGTGTCCCAGGGCCCCCCTTCATGATCCCCCATCCCCCATCCACCCTGAAATCCTCGCGTCTCAATCCTTGTTTCAGGCTAGGCGGTCTCGCCTTCTTTCGGGCCCCGTGGTCCTCTCACAGATCGATGCGGCTCGAAGAAGGACGCAGAAAAGCGGGGTCTGGGGCTCTGGGCGTGATTGTGTTCGATATTGTTGTTTTTTCGCTTCGTCGGATCTCTGGGCAGTCCATCGGGCGGCGACCCCAGGAGGGAAGTGAGAAGTGGCGGCACAGAAGGCTCCGAAGTCCCCCGGCCTGCTGAGAAGTGTTCTGAGCCTTCCCTGGAGGCACAGGAAAAACTCCTCGGAAGGCGCCCAGGGCTTCTGAGAAGCCCCGCTGCTTTCTTAGGAGGCCTTCTCCTTCTCACTTACCCTTCCAGTCAAGACATCCTATCCTGACATCGGCTCCGTCCTCAGAGCCCTACGAGGGGGGAGGCGCGTGACCATGCTTGGTCTGCGGCGGGGCCCTCGCTGGCCCCTTTCACAGGGGCCCTAAGCCAAGGCCGTCCACAGAGAGCCAGCTTGGGAGAAAGGGAGAGGAGAATGGAGGAGTTTCCCAGGGTTTTCCCAATCTGACTTGGTCAGAAAGAGGAGGAGGAGGAGGAGGAGGAGGAGGAGGAGGAGGAGGAGGAGGAGGAGGGAGGAGGAGGAGGAGGAGGAGGAAGAGGAGGAGGAGGAGAAGGAGGAGAGGAGGAGGAGGAGAGGAGGAGGAGGAGGAGGGGAGGAGGAGGAGGAGGAGGAGAGGAGGAGGAGGAGGAGGAGGAGGAGGAGGAGGAGGAAGGAGCGAGGAGGCGAAGGAGGAGGCGAAGGAGGAGGGAGGAGGCGAAGGAGAAGAGGAGGACGAAGGAGGAGGAGGAGGAGAGGAGAAGGAGAGGGAGGAGGAGGAGGAGGAGGAGGAGGAGGAGGAGGAGGAGGAGGGGGGAGGAGGAGGAGGAGGAGGAGGAGGAGGAGAGGAGGAGGAGGAGGAGGAGGAGGAGGAGGAGGAGGAGGAGGAGGAGGAGGAGGAGGAGGAGGAGAGGAGGAGGAGGAGGAGGAGGAGGAGGAGGAGGAGGAGGAGGAGGAGGGGGGAGGAGGAGGAGGAGGAGGAAGGAGGAGGAGGAGGAGGAGGAGGAGGAGGAGGAGGAGGAGGAGGAGGAGGAGGAGGAGGAGGAGGAGGAGGAGGAGGAGGAGGAGGAGGGAGGAGGAGGAGGAGGAGGAGGAGGAGGAGAGGAGGGAGGAGGAGGAGGAGGAGAGAGGAGGAGGAGGAGGAGAGGAGGAGGAGGAGGAGGAGGAGGAGGAGGAGGAGGAGGATGAGGTGGAGGAGGGGGAAGGGGAGAGGGAGGGCTTCGGGGTGTTACAGAGCCTTCGTGTGATCCTGCCCCTTGCATATGTCATGGACATCGGCTTCGTTGATATCGACGCGGCCGTATGAGGCTGTCGTGGCGTTTGCCGCATGCCGTCGCGGCGTCCGCTCGGGATTCGGGCTGCCACCCAGAGGAGCATTCGGCGCAGTAGGGGAAGGACCACTGCAATTTCAAGTTCACTAACGATGTTGGAATAGACCCTCCCTCCAACCTCGCTCTTCATAGGCCCCTATAGGGATTATTTCCACTCAGGGAAGTGCCCCGTTGGGGGACAGACGTACGAACATTCTCGGGCGAGCCAGAAACACCATTCTCAGGATTTTAGCACCACGAGTTAACCTGACTGGAGCATCTTGGCGATCCTAAATCGCGCCATAATTCCATTCCTGGGACTTCAACACCGCGAATCAATGTAACTGTCGGGCCCTGACAATCTAGAGTCGTCCCCAAGCACGGTCTCTGACACGTTAACCATGAGAGTCTTGCCATTTGCGTGAAACCAATGTGCGCAGCACTGGGGCGAGAGCCACATTTTGAGAAGGAGCCGCCCTCACCCCGTGAAGTCTTGCAACCTGTTTGTTGTAGAACAATGCGCCCGGCGCCAAGGCGAGAGCGACATTTCGAGAACGACCTGCCCTCAGTCCGCGAAGCCCTTGCAATGTGCGCGGCGTTGAGAAGGCGAGAACCACAGTTTGAAAACGAACCGCCCTCAATCCGTGAAGCTCTTGCAAATGTCTAAAACGATTGTGAGTGGTGCTAAGGCGAGAGCCACATTTCGAAAACCAGCCGCCCTCAATCCAACTATCCCTTGCAATGTTTAAGCCGAATGCCCGCGGCGCTAAGGCGAGAGCCACATTTCTATTGGAAACCACCCGCCCTCCATCCGTGAAACGGCTGCCAGTTGTTTAGTGTTGGGCCCATGGATGGTAAAGCAGTCTCAGACGAACCGCCTGGCCTTCCCTTCCGACCTGGCGTCGGGGTGCGACAGGGTGGAGGCATTTATAATGAAAAGGAATGGAGAAGGAGGAGGAGAAGGACCTTTTGAAAAGGAGGGGAGGAGCAGGAGGAGGAGGATGAGGAGGAGGACGAAGACAGAGGGGGGCCGGGAGGAGGAATGGCGGGAAGGGGGGGAGGTGGAAGAGGGGAGGTAGACAGGGGGAGCGACGGATGGGAGAGCAGGAAGGGAGGATGGAGCTGGGAGGAAGGAGGGGCGCAGGGGGGAGGCCAGAGGATGAGAGGGCGGTTGTGGAGGACGAGGGAGGCGGGCGGAAGAGGGCAAGGGTGTGACTTAGCAGGGGGCAGGAGGAGGCAGGAACGGCGAGGTCACACAAATGCAGGGAGGAGGGCGGGAGCAGGAGGAACAAGGTAGCAGCGCGCACGGAGCATCGGCGCGGACGGGAGGAGCTCGGGAAGCAAAGAAGAGGAGGAGGAGGAAGAGGAGGAGGAGGAGGAGAAAAAGGTTCAAAGGAGGAGGATGATGAAAAATGATAAATAAACGTTTTTCCCTTGTCCCGTTGGCACGCGCGCCCCTCGCGGCGGGATGCGTTGCGGTGCTGCGTTCGACCCGTCGAGGAGTACGAGTTGTGCTACGACGCCCCTGAGGGGCAGGTGTGCGTCCCCAGCAACAGCAGCAAATACAGCGACAGCGTGGTCTACTGCAGCGCCAAGAAGTGGAAGCTCTGGGGCCCGAGGCCTCCCTCCCCACTCCTCCCCCCTCCTCGTTCCTCTCCTGCCCCCCCTCCTCGTTCCTCCCTGCTCGTTCCCCCCTCCTGCCCTCGTTCCTCCCTGCCCCCCCCTCCTCGTTCCTCCCTGCCCCCCCTCCTCGTTCCCCCATCCTGCCCCCCCCTCGTTCCTCTCCTGCCCCTCCTCCCTCCCTCCCCCCTTCCTCGTTCCTCTCCTGCACACTTGCTCAATATGAATACTACTCTCCCTCTTCCCCTGATGACGGTTTGAAGCTGGTTCGAAAATATTCGACCCCCCCCGCGTACTGTTTTTTACACACAGGTTCCCCCTGAGTTGGGTTTTCGCTTGCATTTTTTTCAAAATGCTGCTCTCGCTGAGGCGCCGGCCTCATTTTCGGGCCCCGCTCGTTCCGAATCGTGCTCCCGCTGCAGCGCTGGCATCATTTCCGCCGGCGCCCGGGCTGCACTCCCGAGCCGGCGCCCGGGCCGGCGCTCGGGCCGGGTCCCGAGCCGGTTCCGGCCGCCGCCGGAAAATCGAGTTCCGAGGCGGCGCCGGAAAAAGGCCATTCTAATATACATGTTTTTTGAAATGCTGAATTTCGACTTCCGGCGCCCGGGAGGCCTCCTGGCCGATTCCGACGCCCCGGCCGGCGCCCGAGCCGGCGCGCCCACGCCGGACGCCCGAGCCGGCGCCCGGGCCAGCGCCGGGGCCGGGTCCGGAGCCGGTTCCGGCTGGCGCCGGAAAAATCGAGTTCCGACCCTGAGCATCCGGCACCCACAGAAAACAAAGGATAAGTTAAGTTTAAGAAACTATGTTAAGTTCTAAGAAACTAAGGTGAACCCGCCAGCAAAACTAAGGTATGTAAGTTCAAACTAAGTTAAGTGCAACAGGGCAGGGCATTTTAAGTACATGCTAAATTTCGGCCTAAGGCAAGAAACGTGCGACGATCCAATACGAGGCCCACCAGCTGTTGGAAACACCGCACAATTTTCGATACATGGATGAGTGTAATCAGAAATATCTGTTCTGTTGCACGTATCTTAGTTTGAACGTATCTACATTCGTTGTGGGGGGGGAGAAAATCACTTAACTTAATTTGAACTTACCATAGATTCTTAAACATAACTTATCCGTCGTTTTCCGCGGTTGCCGAACGCTCTCCTACAAGGCAGCTTCCCGATTGAAGGCTGCAGTGCTTGGCGATCCATAAATTCAGTAATCCTCCTCCTCTCCTCCTCCTACTCCTCCTCCTCCTCCTCATTGGGCCCCTCTCGTTGCTCTCTCGGGGCAATCTTGGGGCATTGCGGAGCCCCCCATGAGCTGTCTCTGGCCGCCTAGCAGAGGGCGGGCATCGCTGACGCCTGAATCGAGACCAGGAAATTTCGGGCATGTCCCTGGGGAACAACCAAGGAGCCCGCAGGGTACGGCCCAAGAGGCCCTCAGGAAAGAACGCGACGGCTCAGGAAAGCCCCAGGACTGCCCCAGCCGAACCCAACCAAAACCCACGAATGCATACCACAAGCCATCTCGTTTTTTTTATTTTGGATGCCCGCGTGGAGTCGTCTTTGGGCCTCAAGGCCCCCCCTCCCGACGTGGGCCCCCATGAGCGCCCAGTGCCGCGGACGCGAACCGCGCGGGGACATCGGCTGGCGGAGTCGGCGCGAGCCGTGCGAATAGTGAGAGGAGGGGGGACTCAGGACGAAGAGACAGCAAACCAGAATCGGGAAATCAGTTCAACAGAAAATTGATCACATCATTATTTATTGTCGTGTGTGTTTTCCACACTGGACGCCCCCCAGAGGGCGTCAAAAAAAAAAAAACCTAAAACCATTGAAAATAAAGCAAACAGAAGACCCCCAAACGCAGCCAGGACGGAGGCTCGGCCCCCGAAGGCCCAGGCGGCCCCAGGACCACGGCCGACAACAAGCTGTTCAGGGTCTTGATCGAAAACGCTCACGCTGGTCCTCCTCCGTCGTCCTTCCTCCGCCCCCCTTCCTCATCCGTGTCATCCACCCCCTCCCGTCCCACGTCCCCTTGCGCTCGTATTATCCGCCGCCCTTGCCCCTCTTCCACCTCCTCCTCATCCCCCCGCCCCGTCTGGGTCGCGCGGGCGGCGGCTGTCCTGCCGCGGCGCCCTCGTCGATCGACAGGGCCACGGAGGGGGGGGCATGATGGTGGCGATGATGATGGTGGTGACGATGATGATGATGATTATTATTAATATGATGATGATTATAATGATGATGATGATGATGATGCTGGTGACGATGATTATGATGGTGACGATGATGTCTGTTGTTTTCTCGTGCCCAACCAAGTGCTGGGCACGCGCTATCACTCGAGGCTGATGCCCCACCGATACTTCTCGACAACCACATTCGGCACCATGTGCATGGTTGTGCCTGCCACTGATTTGCCGCCGATTTTTTTCATGTGCTTAACGAAATCCTCATCAATGAACGTTGCGCCCCTGCGGACGCTCAAGTACTTTGCTCTGTAGCTCATGTGCCACATCCAATGTAGTTTTGGCGCTGGAGTGAACAACATCTGGTCGCGAGCCTTGCTCGCATTCGTGAGCCAACAATACACCCGACAGAACTTATCAGTCTCAGACAAGCAGGAGGCCGCATCATTATCTGGAATGAACGCGTCATTGCTGTAATCATCTATAATGAACTGTATATTAGTCATTGCATCGAGCGAGTTGGCAACCTGATCGTAAAAGTGGCATGCTTTTTTCAGCTTTCCCCAAATGATATGGAGAGGCACAATAAGAGACTTCACCTCACAGCCCTTCCCTTTTAACCTTGGGTAGGCGTCGTTCCATTTGCTAGGGTCGATGAAAGATGTTATTCTCATTTGTGTGAACTGTGTGCCGCTCGGAGAACCTCTGTACTCATCTAGTAGCATTTTCCACACCAGCTCGAAATTCTCGGTCGGTGTTCCGCCGAGGCAATCATATGTCAGCAACCACAGAATGCTGCCAAGATAATACTGTAAAACTCAAAGGTGCAGGATGTGTAACTCGTCGCACTCTAAGTTGTTCAATGATACAAATGGAAACACTGCGAACAATGCGTGAAGCGATGGCTTGCCAGCTCTCCATTCTGCCGCCGTGTGCAATCTCGCCTTCCAAGCTGCCGCGGGGGAGAAATTTGTCGGCCACATCGCTTTCGGCAGCGCTCTGTCGCACGGGCAGAAATCGCACGGGTCAGTCCGATTGTAATTCTTGAGGCCTAACCCCTTGAAGTACCATTCCAAGTCTCCCTTTATGGACCAGATCACTCCGAAAAACGCCTCCTCCTCAGAACACAAGTGTTGCCCTGCAATGGTTGCTTCGCTGGAGAGCGGGTCCCACGGGGCATCCTTCCAATCTGTTGCAGGAAACCGCCCATCATACAACGCCTTCAAAGACCAGCAGATGTGTTTCCACATTGTCTCTGTCGTGTCTTGGACGCCTGGGACGCTGGCAACCTTGTTGTTCTCGAACATCGAGCACAACAAACACTTGACCTTCAACGTCGGTCCCTTAGCTAGAAGAGATTGAATAGATATGCATTCCAAGCTCTCCGACCCAGGCTTCCCCGCCCGAACCACTGGCACGGCGTCGCCGTGAATGGCGAGCGGGACGCACCTTCTAGTCCAACCTGGCTTGAGGCACATAAGGTGATTCTGTTTCCGCGGGTCCCGTCGGCGAACTACCTCACTCCAGAACGCGCGCAAGGTCTCTTCTGATCCGTCTGGGCCCAGGAACTTTTCGTTGAACCGCACTCTGTCATACCTGAAGAGGTACGAGAATGTCATGTGCGCATCCAGAACCTTCACCTCAGTCTGCCGAATAGACACTGCGGTCCCCCTGGGTTTGTGAACTCTCACCCAGGAGTGGAATATGCGAGCAGGGGGGCACGCGGGCTCGCCAATCCAATTGCGAAGCTCCCTGGACACATTACCTTTGTATTTGCCCCAATGGCCCAATGATGCAAGATGCCGAATAGACGATGGCACAGCTTCGTCGGCCTTTTCTGGAACACCAAGTCTTTTGCAAAGTGCGACCATGTCGGTGTGCGCCCGTGCCGCTATTGACTGAATCTCAACGGCACTCATAAACCCCCAGGCCCACTTAATGACCAACTTCCTAGCGAGGTCTGAATCTAAAAGGGCGGCCTTGCCTGCTGCCCCAGGATCGACGCTGGGCTGTGCACTACTGGATATCTCAATTTCTTCGAGTTTCCTTTTGCGCTGCTGTCTACCACCGCCCAATCTTTTCATCGCGTGAACGGTATCTATATGGAGGCGGAGTGTCACAAGATTGCGCACGCAATGCGTGAGCCAAAACGGCTACTGACCCAGTGATGCTGCAATGGATGGAGTTGCCGATTCGAAGGGGGTCGGGCGTGCGATGATTATGGATGTTGCGTTTGCTTGGCCCCGACACGAGCCTGTTGAACGACCGAGCCAAATCGAGCGCCTGCACAGCCCCTCCCCTCCCGCCCGCTCTCGACGGCAAGCGGGCGCGGCGCGCCGCGGGGCTCCGCCAAAGGGCGCCCCGAGGACCTGCCGAAAACCTCCCGCGACCCAGGGGCCGCCCAGGGATTTCAGGACCCAAAAATATCAGAAAGCACCATCAGGGGCAAGTCTGGAAAATCAAGGGGCGATCCTCGATCCTCGATCCTCGTGCGACAACGATCACTTTCGGGCCCGCGTCGGGCACCGCTCCCTCTCCCAGACGTCGAACCCAAGGGGCGAGTGGCGAGGCCGTGTCCGTTGTGTGGGTAATGCATATGCCTTTCCATGTTATGCAGGTTGCCAGTCTGCCAATCAAGAACGCCCTCGAGGTGCAATCAGTGTTTGCTGGATGTTTCTGGCGTGTCGGTGGATGTCAAATCGTTTCGGGCCCGCCCTCGTATTTTTTTTTAGAATCTTGTTTTTCTTCCCCAGTGTGTCTTTTGAAAAGGCTCCGAATACATCAGTGTTGTATGGATTCTGTAGGGGCGGTGTCCTGGGATGTTCGCAGGGACGGTTGCTTCGCGACGAGAACCCTAAATAAATATCTAAAAACAAATGTGTTCCGAAAGATGTGTTGGAACACGCCGTAAAAAAAGGTTATCTGTCAAAATATCAACAACTGGTTTGAGGTATCTGTCCAAATGGTATGATGTATCAAAGGGTATGCTTTTTCAAATGGTTTGAGATATCTGTCAAAAAAAAGATCAACAACGTAGCTTTCGGGGTTCGGTTACTTCGAAATCGATGATGTAGACCGCAGGGGGCCAGGAGGGCCCCAAGAGGGTCTCAATTTCATAAGAAATATACAATCTTGAAACCCCTCATGTTCGCGTAAACATTGTGGGTGGTATAAACGTGAAATAAATCCTATGAAATTATACCACATCCTATCCAAAAAAATTCGCTTCCCACGAGGCCCCTGTGGAGGTCGCTGACGGGGCGCGATCGAATTTGTTTACGGAGGGGAAACACACGTTAATAATTTACGAACGATGATTCGAAAAAAAAATCTACTGATGAAAATCAATTACAAAAAAATAACGGACTGAAATGGAAATGTTGAAAAAGTGTTCAAAACGTGAAAAATCTATGTTGTAGATTCGTTGTAGATTTTGAAATCTACAACGAATCTACAACATACGATTTCACACATTCTCACAACACTGTAACTTCCCTGCAATCCATCGCGCAAGCAAGTAACCGAACGTTGCACAATCGGCGACGCAACGTAACGCCGTGACGTGAAATATGTTAGCGACGACGTAAATCACATAACTTGTGTGATAACCTTTCTTATAAACTTATGAGGAATGAACATAATTGGAATCAAGAGCTACATACACATAACATGAAACATACATTTTTACCATTCTCCCTTGCTCCACTTTGGCGCGGTATCTAGTCACTACAGCATCGGATGTAGTACGCAGCAATGCTTCGCATAACCCCTAGCACGCGCAAGCGCCTCCCAGCAACCCCTGCACGAGCGGGCGCCAGCTAGTGCGGTAAGCAACTCGATCTCAGGCGGAACGGAGGCTGTTTCGAAATGCAATAGCCTCGGCCTTCGAACATTGCGTCTCCTGTATGTGTTTCACAACTGCTTCCATGTCGGCTTCAGCCGACGCCCCGTATTTTGATTTCAGTACCGTAGTCACGTGGATCCTCTTCCCCGTCTGGAGACCCTTCGCGGTGATCTCAAAGCGACCGTCCTTATGGAATTGCTCAATCTAGTCCCTCTCGTCCTCCTCCTCCTCATTTTACCTCTTCGAGCGAAGTTTGTTTTGGGGCGGGGGGTGAGAGTGTCGGGCTGAGGGAGCAGGGTGAAGAAGGCCTCGGCTTCCGCATCACCACCCCCTTCCCCCCCCCCCCCATCGCCGTCGCGGCGGTGGGGGCTGCGTTTCGTTTTGTTTTTTCGGGGGAGGGGGGGGGGGGGGGATCGGAGGGCGGGGATTCCTTTCACCCTCTTCCCTCTGCCAGAACTCTCTCGCGTTTACAAGGCCCGTCCTTTGTCTTCGCCAACTTCGGATTGATGAGCTTGCGATCCTCGGGGGGGTCGCCCGTTGTCTTGATGGTTGTTTTTTTCTTGGGATCTGGCACCGTAAGCTTCTTGGCGCGGTCTGTAATAGACTGCGTCGCCTTGGCCTCCTTGCGCACACGAAGAATCTCCTTCCTGCGGCGCTGCGTGCAAGGGTCTGGTGGCTCATCGAATTTGTCGGGCTTCGATGTTTTATCTGGGCCAACATCGGGGGCGTCGAGAATCTCGTGGCCGTCGATGAAGTCTTGCATGCTCATCGAACGAGACGGTGCAACAGAGCGACACGATGGCTGAGATACCACAGATATGTCAGATCTCGGTGACATCTGTGGAAACCCATCTTCATCGAACTTCGCCGCGTGCTCTGGGTAAGCTATGGTAGACGGCACTGTCGCCAGCGACGCCAAGCTTGAACACTCGGCCAAGTCACGCTCCATATCCTCGACCTGTCGCAAGCCTGTCTTGAACAAGTCACGCATCGAACCGCTGTCTGATAGAGCCGCGCCGCGCGGGGTCGGGGACATTGGCGGCGCCGAACCTGATAGCGGCGAATCCACAGGCTTCTTGGGATCGGGCGTCTGGATGGGCACATCGCTCAGCTGCGTGAGCTTCATCATTCCGACGAGGGCGTCGATCACGATTCTGTCGGCGGCCCCGCACTGCCGCAGGAATGGCGACGACTTCCTGGAACGGGTTTTACCGTCGCTCGAAGTTTCGTCCAACTTGATCTGCCTAACCATGCTGAAGCAATTCCTGACGTGATCGGTGATGTTCGTCGCAGTGAGCTCACTTCCGTCACTGCACACCGCCTTTGTAGCTATCATGAACCGAGACGTCAATATAACTCCATTCCACACTCCTTTTTCATCAACGACTCCAACAGCTTATACGATCTGACCACATGAACAGGTGTCAACCTATTGATATCTGCGTTCAAAGGCTGCAGCACGGACTCGAGGGATCTGCCGCCAGCGAAATCTTTCAAGCAAGACACGTAGTCGGATTCTGCAACATCTGGGTTCGCAACCTGGCGAGGGCGTTTCGATCCCATTGTAAAGTTCAGGGCTCGTCAAAGGAAGCCAGCTGAGCCAAAACGGCTACGATGATAAGGAGGGGTGCGAATGTTGGCCTTTTCACCCCGCCCCGCTCTTTCGATTCAGACTTTCAGACAGACCCTGAACAACTGTGACACTCTGAACGCACGCGAGACTAACCTTACAGACAGCTGTTTAAGGATGAGCGATGTAGATTCGGTGTAGATTTTGAAATTTACGAAGCATCTACACCATCGCGTTGTAGATTCGTTGTAGATTTCAAAATCTACAACGAATCTACAACATATCTACAACATATCTGCGACATGGTCACCAGGATTCCTTTGTGGCCCCCAGGTTCCCTTGTCGGGGCCCCATGGGCCACGTGATTTCAGGGCCCCAGGGCTCCCTTCAGGGGCCAGTTGTTTCAGCGCACAAGATTTTACATATGTTTTCTGCTGGGCCCATCGCTGGGCTCGCTCGCTTCTCGCGGGCTCGGTCGGGGCTCTGTTGCCCGAGACGAGGGCGAGGCCAGGCGGCGCGGCAATCGCGCCGAGCGGGAACGGCAGGCAGCCAGCGGGGCCCCGAGATGGGGCGAGCGGCAGGACGGGGAGAGGGCGATCATAACGAGTGCGAGAATCAGGGTCAGGAGGGGATAAGTAGCAGGGGTTGAGAGGAAAGAAAAAAGGAGTAGCACGAGGCGAACCGTTCTGCCTCGGCCTCCTGCGCGCGGGGCGCCGTGCGCCGTCCTGCGCGCGGGGCGCCGTGCGCCGCGTCGAGCACTCGGCTCAATCGAAACGTAGTTTCGCTCGGTTCAATCCTTAATCAGCCCCTGGGGGCCAAAATCGACTCGGCCCCAGTGGCTGCGCCAAACACACCCAAACATTTTTTGAAACGAAAACCTCATCCTTCTATCCTTCTCATTCTCTTCGAAGCGCCCTCAGCGCTGACCTAAAGCTTGATCGTTTTCAAGCCCTTGGCCGCGTCGGCGGTCTTGCTGCCCTTGGCCGCGGACTTCACCTGGCTCGCGATCTCATTGAAGAGCTCGACCATCTGCATGTACGGGACGCTCATGGCTATGAGAGCCTCCGCCACGTCCGCCTGCGAGATGTTGCGCTTGGCCTCGCCCTGGGCCACCAGGAGGGACTCGATGGCCTCGCTGGGCCCCGCCACGGCCTTGCACAAGCTGATGGCCCTCCCAGACATCAGCTTCGTGGTCTCGGAGTTGCCCTCGGCGGCCATCATCTTGGTGCCCAAGCGGCGCAGGGCCAGAGTCACCCTCGAGACCGCGTCGAAGCCCTCCTGCGGGTAGCACCCACTCCCACTCCTACTCATTCCCCATGCACCTTCCCACTCCTACTCATACTCCTACCCCCACTCCTCCCACTCCCTCTCAGGATTATGAGTGGGAGGAGGGGGGGGGGGGGGGGTAGGAGCATGTGTAAGAGTAGGAGTATCAGTAGGGTTGGAATAACACTAGGAGTACGAGTAGGAGTAGGAGTCCTGCATGACCGTGAAGTCGCCGTCGTCCGCCTGCGCCCCCGCGATCTTCTTGGGGACCCCCTTCTGGCACTGCTTGAACCAGTCGCCGAGAGGCTCCGCGGTGAGCTGCTCCTCCTGGTCGCACAACGCCTGCGCGAACTCGTCGCTCGAGAGCAGGCCGCCCGTGTCCTCCTCGCCCTTGTAGCCCTTCTCCTGGACTCTCGTCCGCTCGATGGTGTGGGACTTCTGGTAGTAGAGCCCCGTGTCCTCTGCCTGGTAGACCTCCCCTGCGTCGAGCGCTTTCTGCGCCAAGGACTCGGAGCCGCCGAACTTCGTCCCGACGAGACTCCACCATCCAAGGCCGTGCGCCGTCTCTTTGTTCTCGTCGCGCATCATGCTGCGCTGGAAGCGTTTCACCGAGCGTGTCTTGATCAAGACACCCACACCGCCAGCGGCCTTCCTCGTGACGCAGCTGTTGATGATCTGGTTGATCTGCGCCTGCTTGCCGACGGTCTTGTTGGCCGTGTCCATCAGCTTGTCGAACTGGGCCACCAAGGCCTGATCGAAGAGGTGGCGATTCTTCGCGAAGGTGTGCCTCTGGGCACGAGCCGTCGTGCGGGAATCAGCTGCTCCGTCCTCTGCGTCCTCGTCGTCCTTGAGGGTGTTCTTGCCCTTGCCGCGCGTGGCGGCGATGCTCACCAGAGGCTCCTCGTCGGCGTCGTCCTCCTCGCGTTTGTCCTGCTCGTGCCAAGCCGCTGGCCTGCGGTGCTTCGCCGCGGGCATCGCCTTGGCCGCAGCTGGGCGCTTCGTCAGAAGCCGCGTCCACAAAAAGTGGATCCTTTCTCGTCAGATGGAGAAGCCCTCTGAATGGCTTGAGCCAAAACGGCAATGGCTCCGCCTCCTCCTCCTCCTCCTCCTCCTCGCTCTCCCACCAGGGCACAGGAACCCAGGAATCCAAGACCCAAGGAGTCCAGGCGCGCGCCCCTGGGACCCATCAGGATCCTAGGGGCCCATGGGCCAACGAAGCCCTTCAACCAGAAATCCAGAAACCGAGGGGCCGAAAAACATCGGAAAGATAACGCTGATTAGCAGACGTGGCATGACGTAGTTCAAACTTCGCGGCTGTGCCCGCATACGTTAACTGCGAATCAACATCCCAACACCAGGCCAAACACTAAGTGCAAACTAAGTGCAAACTAAGTGCGTTTTAAGTGCAATTCTAAGTTTGTTCTAAGTCTAAGTTGAGGTACGAACTAAGTAACTTAAGTACGTTCTAGGGTAAGTTCATTTTAAGTTAAGGTGCAGAACTTAAACATAACTTATCATTTCTTTTCTGTGGGTGCCGGATGCTCAGGGGATATGGCGCCGGAAAAAGGCCATTCCAATATTGTTTTTGAAAATGCTGAATTTCTGCTTCTGGCGCCCGGGAAGCCTCCCGGGCCGAATCCGGCGTGCTTCCGCTCGTTCCGAATCGTGCTCCCGCTGCAGCGCTGGCCTCATTTCCGCGCTTCCGCTCGTTTCGACTCGTGCTCCCGCTGCAGCGTTGGCGTCATGTCCCGTGCCATGCCACGGCATGCGAATGCAATGCTAGGTTGATACTACGCTTCGCGGTGCTCTTCTACGCCATGCCACGCCGTGCTCTACAATGCATCGCGTCCCCTTTCGGGATCATTGCCCTGCTCGACATCCGACTGTGCGAGTAGAGAGGGGATCTGCGCCACGGTAAGGGATGGGAGGCAAGGGTAGGATGTCAGAGAGGACGCGAGCGCGCCTAGCTTGCCCCCCCCCCCCTCTCCTCGTTCCTCTCCCGCCCCTCCCGCGCCGTGTTCCCCTGCCCCCTCCAGCTCCTCGGATTGACGATCGAGGTCGCTGGGCCTCTCCTCTCTTCCGGGCGACTCCCCTGTCGCATTTGCACTTCGCCCACTTGGTTCCCTCCTCCTCCTCCTCCTCCTCCTCCTCCTCCTCCTCCTCCTCCTCCTCCTCCTCCTCCTCCTCCCCCTCCTCTCTGTCCCGCCCGCGGGGCCCGCCCTTCCCGCCCCCGTCCCCCGCCCCCCCCCATCCCACTGCTGCCGCCCCCGCCGCCCGCTCCGGCAGGGACTCGCGCCGGGGGCCCGAGTGGCCTCCCGGTGCTCCTGCCGCCTCCCCTGCCCCGTCCTGGCCCCGTCATCCCGGCTCCCTCCCTTCAGCGTCCCTCCTCGTCGGGTTCCGTCCTTTTCCTCCTCCGCCTCCTCCTCCTCCTCCTCCTCCTCCTCCTCCTCCTCCTCTTCCTGCTCCTTTTCCTCCTTCTCTTCCTCCTCCTTTTCCTCCTGCTCCTCTTCCTCCTTATCCTTTTCCTCCTCCTTTTCCCCCTCATCATCCTCATCATCCTGCTCCTGCTCTTGCTCCTCCTCCTCTCCTCCCCCTCCTCTTCCTCCTCTTTTTTTCCTCTTCCACCACCTCCTCCCCCCCCTTGGGACATGAAAGCAGCAGGGTGCCTTTGCCCTAGCTGCTGTTTAGAACAGCGCGTAGCGCTGTTCAAACCTTGGGAAGCCCCCGGGCCGCAGAAGACCCGGGCGCGAAGCGGGAAAAGGGCCGGTGGACCACAGGACTGAAGCGGAGCTGATTAGGACGGCTGTCAGCACCCAGGGGGCCACCACCACCACCACCACCAGCAGGAGGGGGAGGGAGGTCGTCAGCGTCGTCGAAGTCCGTCCCGCCGCCCGCCAGGCCGCCGCCCGCAGGGAAGGGGGGGAGGACCCAGGCGGGCCCCAGTCGGGGAGACCGCGTCCCCGAAAGCCCACCCGCCGAGACCAGCGAACGCCTGCATGATGGCGATTGCCGAGGCGGCACGCCATCACCTGCAGCTGAGCCCGACGCTGAATCGAGCCCCCGGCAGCCGTAGTGATCCACCCCGTTTTCGCAGTGACGCGAGGCTGGGCCCCGGCGCGACCCGCAGATTCTCCCCGAGTTCGAGCCGATGTCCTCCTCCCCCTCCTCCTGCTCCTCCTCCTCCTCCTGAGATTATTTCGTGGGCAACAAATCGGCCGATTTCTTTGCGAAGGGTCGCGCGTCCACCCACGCAGTGGCCAACACGATCGTGGTTTCATATGAAAGTCGACTTCAGGATGGAGGCTTGGTTCACAGCATGGTGTGCGTGCGAGATGACCCATCGTGATGCTCTGAACAATCGGCCCTCCAGGCTCTTGCGTGTAGAGGCCCCAGCACGCCCTGTGGGTCTCACCCGGCGCAATCTGGTGATTCGGGGCCCCCTGTTCCAATGTAGGGCGTGCTTGGACGTGGCCAGGACTCTTGCCAACCGCAATAACTTACTGCTGGCAGCATGCACGCTGACGACCCAACAGAGGCTCAAGGCGCTAGGCGACCTCCAGCTCCAGAGAGCTCCTTTTCGGAGAGATGCCACGCTGTTGCCGCCGCGTCAGAGGTGTCTGGCGCGAGCTTGGGCGACGAAGGAGCCCGCTCATGCGAATCAGGGGCCCGAGGGTGTCAGTGCGCCGCTTGATGAAGCGATCGTCGAGTTCAATGGGCACCACGCGTCGGTGACCCGTGGCGCGATGGTGTGCACCCAGTGCGGGTCCTAGGTCCTATCAGGTGACGTTTGCTGTACGTTCGGGGGCGATTCGTGTAAAGGGCCGTATGAACACCCACTTGCACGAAGTAGGGGTGCGTGCGGGCAAAAATCCAAAGATTGGGGAGCCTTTGGATGTTGCTCTATCGTTTTGCTTACTTTTTTGCCACGTCTCGCGCTGGCACAGCCCAGTCTGACCTCACGCGTGCCCATGAGATGTGCGGCGATCTCGGCTCAATGTTGGCCCGTGCTCCCATATTCGGCTGCACGACCCGGCCACCTGCTGGTCCTCCTGCTCCTCCTCGTCCTCGTCCTCCTCCTCCTCCTCCTCCTCCTCCTCCTCATCATCATCATCATCCTCCTCCTCCATGATCCTTCCTCGCCCATTTTCCTGCTGCTCCTCATTTCCTTTCCTTCCCTCGCGATGGCATCCCCTCCCGCTCAAACGGGCAGTCTCTGGGTCTCGATGGTGGCCTGGAGGGCTGCCGTTTTTTCCTGTCGTTTTTTCTCCTCTCGCTGCGCTCTCGGGCACGTTCCAGGAGGAATTATCCTGGCGAAGGACCCAACCATATGCAATTGTGAGTACCGCGGTTGTGGGCCCCGCCTTCGGTGGAGCTCCCTGTGTGGCCACGAAATGCGTGAGGGTTGCGCCGAGATGGGCGCCGTGGCGCCATGCGAACCTTGCCGCTGGGGCCTTCGGTGGGGCTGCCTGTGGGGCCGCGAAGCGTGTGAGGGGCATGCCGAGATTGGTGCCGCGGCGCCATGCGAACCCTGTCACGGGGGCGGGGTTTTCGATGGAGCTCTCTTTGGGGTCACGAAGCGTGAGAGGGGTGTGCCGAGATGGGGCGGTGGCGCCATGCGAACTTTGCCACTGGGGCCTCCGGTGGAGCTCCCTGTGGGGCCACGAAACGTGTGAGGGGTGCGCAGAAGTGGGTCGGGGCCGCCATGCGAACTTTGCCAGTAGGGCCTTCGGCTGAGCTCCCTACAGGCCACGAAACGCTTGAAGGGTGCGCCGAAATGGAGCGGGGCCGCCATGCGAACGTTGCCACTGGGGCCTTCGGTGGAGCTCCGTATAGGGCCACGAAGCGTGTGAGGGGTGGGCCGAAACAGTGCGGGGCCGCCATGCGAGTTTTGCCACTGAGGCCTTCGGTGGAGATCACCATCGGACCAGGAATGCGCCGAAATGAAGCGGGGCCGCCATACGAACTTTGCCACTGGGCCCTTCGGTGGAGATCCTCATGGGGCCGCGACACGTATGAGGGGTGGGCCGAAAAGGGCGGGGCCGCCATGCGAGTTTTGCCACTGAGGCCTTCGGTGGAGATCACCATCGGACCACGAAACGCATGAGGGGTGCGCCGAAATGAAGCGGGGCAGCCATACGAACTTTGCCACTAGGCCTTCGGTGGAGCTCCCTATGGGGCCACGAAACGTGTGAGGTGTGTGCCGAAATGGGGCGGGGCCGCCATACGAACTTTGCCACTGGGCCCTTCGGCGGAGCTCCCTGCAGGCCAAGAAACGTGCGAGGGGTGCGCCGAAATGGGGCGGGGCCGCCATGCGAACTTTGCCACTAGGGCCTTCGGATGAGATCCCCATGGGGCCTCGAAGCGTGTGAGGGGTGCGCCGAAATTGGGCGGGGTCGCCATGCGAACTCCGCCATTGGGGCCTTCGGTGATGAGACCACGGAAAGTGTGAGGGGTGCGCCGAAATGAGGCGGGGCCGCCATACGAACTTTGCCACTGGGGCTTTCTGTGGAGCTCCCCATGGGGCCACGAAGCGTGTGAGGGGTGTGCCGAAGCAGATACATGCGGAGGGCAGAGGCAAGGGAGGGAGAAGGGAGGAGGAAGAGGGGAGAGGAGAGGAAACGAACGCTGGTCGCTGTCTCGTTAAAACGAGGACCCAACACCACAGGATGCAAGATCGGGGCCGGCAACATCACGAAGAAAAAGCAACTGCGCAAATGTAAACATTCGGCGCTCCGCGCGGTTTCTCGGATGCGCGGCAGAGTTCCGAAAGTTGATGCTTCTATTATTTGGCTTCGTCTAGTAATGGACCTTTTGGTGCCGACGTGGGGCCGGTGTGGAGCCTAGGGGACGCAAGGAGGGCCCTCGAAGAAGGGACGCCCAGCCCTAGGAGGGAGGAGGGCGAGAATCAGTTTATGTGTTTTGTCATTCAAGTTATGCCTGCCCTCTACATATGATGCAAAAGCTGACGAGGGCGAAGCACAAGAAGGAGGACGACGGCGATGGGGACGTCGAGAATGGGGGGGAGCAGGACGATGATGGACGACGACGACGTCGACGGGAGCGACGACGACGAAGACATCGACAACGACCAAAGACAAAGAAAAAAATGACTCCGAGGACGACGAGGACGACGACAGACGAGGACGACGAGGACGACAGCGACGGCAATGCAGAGGGGGATGGCGACGAGCCCCCCAGGCTGTGTTCGGCGTCGATGGGCCGAGAGAGCCGCTGCGAGCCGACTGGCATCGGGCTGGAGGTGGGGACGTGCGACGACCCGTTTTGCAGGAGCGGCGGCGGCGCAAGGGGTCGTCGTCGTCGTCGTTGTCGTTGTCCTGCGAATCGTCCGTCGTCCGCCGTCGTATGGGAAGGCGCGAAGGGGGAGGGGGAGGAGGGGGGGGGGAAGGACGGGGCAGCAGAGGGGAAGGATTGGAAAGATGGTGGCAGGGCCAGGTGTGGGAGCAGGAGGACGGGGAGGAGGAAGGCGGGGAGAACGCGAGGAGGCACGAGCACCGCGAGGAGGCCTGAGGGGTAGAATGGGCGAACGGGCTCGAGACGGAGGAGGGGGAGGTGGGAGTATGGGAGGAGGAGGAAGAGGTGGAGGGGGAGAGACAGAGGAGGGGGCGGGGGATGACGGCGAGGACGGGGATGGGTCCACGAGAGGGCAGGAGCGTGTCCTCTCAGGGGAGCGGGTCGGTGCGGCATGCCGCCGTGGCCGCGGTTGCTTCGGCTGGGATGGCCCCGCCGCGCAGGTGCCAGCGGCCGCGCCCGACCGCCGTGAAGCGTCGAAGAAGAAATAATAAGTTTTATCCCAGAGCGACCCTACCTAGGAGTTGGAGCCCCGAGGAGAGCAATACTAGTAGTAACGGTAAGCGCCGTCCTCCTCCTTCTCCTCATCGTCGCAGTTGTAGCAGCAGCGGTAGTAGTAGTAGTAGTAGTGGTAGTAGTAGTAGCAGCAGCAGCAGCAGTAGTAGTAGTAGTGGTAGTTGCAGCAGCAGCAGCAGCAGCAGCAGCAGCAGTAGTAGTAGTAGTAGTAGTAGTAGTAGTAGTAGTAGTAGTAGTAGTAGTAGTAGTAGTAGTAGTAGTAGTAGTAGTAGTAGTAGTAGTAGTAGTAGTAGTAGTAGTAGTAGTAGTAGTAGTAGTAGTAGTAGTAGTAGTAGTAGTAGTAGTAGTAGTAGTAGTAGTAGTAGTAGTAGTAGTAGTAGTAGTAGTAGTAGTAGTAGTAGTAGTAGTAGTAGTAGTAGAGCTTACATCCACATCTACATTGCGTTTGCTGTGTATTTCATGTGCCTTGCGTGTGCGTGTGCTTTGTTTTGCTTTGCGTTGTTTGTGCTGTGCCTTGCTGTTGCTGCTGTTGCGTTGCCTTGGCTGTGATGCTATGATATGATATGATATGATAAGCTGCACTATGCTATGCTATGCTATGCTATGCTATGCTATGCTGCGCTATGCTATGCTATGCTAGGCTGCGCTATGGTATGCTAGGCTATGCTATGCTGCGCTATGCTATGCTGCGCTATGCTATGCTGCGCTATGCTATGCTATGCAATGGTGCGATATTATATGCTATGCTATGCTGCGCTATGCTATGCTAGGCTATGCGATGATATGTTATGATGCACTATGCTATGCTGTGCTATGCTATGCTGCGCTATGCTATGCTATGCTATGCTATGCTATGCTGCGCTATTGCATGCTATGATATGCTATGCTATGCTATGCTATGCTGCGCTGTGTTATGCTAAGCTATGATATGTTATGCTATGATATGTTATGCGATGCTGTCTTATGCTATGATATGTTGTGATATGCTATGTTGCGCTACGCTATGTTGCGCTGCGCTATGCTAGTATATGCTATGATATGGTATGATATGCTATGCTATGCTAATGCTGAGCTGAGCTAAGCTAAGCTAAGCTAAGCTAGGCTAGGCTAAGCTAAGCGAAGCTAAGTTAAGCTAGGCTAAGCTAAGATGAGATAAGCAACGCTAAGGGGAAGTAACTGGGGGAACCGCGGGGCGGATACTGGGGGAACCGCCCGGGGCGCTTTCCACTGCCCGGCCCCTTTACGTCCAGAGAGTGAGAATCCTTCTAGGCAGAGCCTAGGTAGGGAATAAGAAGAAGAAGAAGAAGCAGAAGCAGAAGCAGAAGAAGAGGAGGAGGAGGGGGGGACCACAGGGGGCCCTGAGATCCTGGCGTATCGATCTTGTCGATGCTTCGTCAGGGGGGAAGGGCATGGGCAACATTGAGACGCCAAATTTCAGATTGGGTCTCGTCAGTTACTCAGACGGCCCCTGCAGGCCAACTCGAGTCCTCCAAACTCGAGTCTCACGTCTTCCCCAAAGGGGGGGAGGTCCAGGGCGAACGCATCGACTTCGAATCGCCCATTGATCTCCGATGCGGGCCCGATGCGCGCCGATACTGGAAACAAGGGCGAGAGTTGGGGGACGGGGGGGAGCACCTGTGAGGATGGTCGGGGAGTCGGAGGAGAGGGGGCATCAGGAACGGCGGCGCCATCCGTGGCGACGGGAAGTACTGCCACAGGTCGCAGGTTGTGAGTTGCACTGGCGACGCCGCGCCCCGGATCGTGGACGCCTGCGCCGACCGCAGGCAGTACCTGTTCGAGGACTGCTACTCGGTCACCGGGAAGGAGGGGAAGAGGGGTTCAGGGTCAACGGCGGGGTGGCACTGGCGCAGGGGTGTACGCCCTTGACCTTCCAGAGTGCTAGAAAATAACACTCCAGACCTAAAGACCTATCTGGACTGCCTCAAACCTCCACAAGAATTTGGACGTCGACGTCCCGGTGCTACTTTTTAGCCCCCCTGGAAGGTCAGGGGCATCGCCCCCCGGACGCCCCCTCCTCGCCGATCGCCGCCCGGGCCCCCCCCGCGGCCTGGGCCCCCTCGGCCGCAGGCAGTTCGGGGGCAAGGACGTTGCGCCCCGGACCTCCGCACCCCTTCCGCCCCACGTGCACGACGACGTACGCACGACGACGGGCGAGGCGACGACGCGAGACGACGCAGACGACGACGCGCCACGACGAGGGTCGGGCCTGCCGTCTCCTCCACGTGCTTCCCTGGCCCCCTCCTGCTTGCCGATTTCGATTCCGATCCGGCTTGGCCAAGTCCGCTTTCCGACTCGGTCCGACTCTGGCTCTGCTCCTTGGGGCCGCCGATTCGGTGGCGCAGCCGATAGTCAGCCGGTGCCTGCACATTCGGATCTCTGTTTGTAAATCTGGTTCGATTTGTCGAGCCGATGCTGGGGCCAGCTGCAACGAAAGGGTGGCATTGCCTCAGGGTCAGGGGTTTGCGTGGTCCTTCATGTAGGCATCAGAGGCGTCCGACATGTCGTGCGGTTTGGGTATTTCGCCGGATTTGGTCGACATTTGGACGAACCCTGGACGAAAGGGTGCAGACGAAATTTGGACGAGATCCGGTCGAAGCCACGTTTGTCCGGACGATAGGGCCGCGGAGGTCCGCCGAGTGAGCGGTGAGCGAAGGGGGGGGGAAGTGAGGAGGAGAAGGCCCTCTCAGAGAGCGGCGGGGCTCAGAAGGCCTCCGGCCTTCAGAGAGGTCTTTTGTGTCTTCGGGGAAGGCTCAGGGAACTTCTCAGGAGGCAGGGGGACTGCCGAGCCTCCTGAGAGCACAGAGATCCGACGCAGCGAAAAAGATTCAAGATTGTAACAATCACGCCCATAGCCGTAGATCCCATATTTCTGCGTCATTTTTCAAGCCGCATCGATCTGTGAGGGCCCCGGGGCCCGAAAAAAGGCGAGAACGCCCGGCTCGAAAAATTGAGCCGCCAGGATCTCAAGGAAGGCCTTCTCCCGCTCGCTGCCCCCCCCCTCCACGTGCGCCGCTGACTGGGGCCGCGGAGGTCCACAGAGGCTCCGCAGCAGGGGGCGGGCGCATCACCCCCCCCATCGCCGCGATGCCTCGCCGAGGGCGCCCCAGGCCCCCGCCGATAGCCTGCCCCCCCCCCCCGGGGATGTGTCTCGCGGCGTCGTTGCCGAGGGCTGGTCGTCGATGTGTCCTGGCGCGCCTATACTCACAGGCGTCATAGTTTTCTCATTGCTATTAAAACTTGTGGGTGGAAGAAAAAGCACGATGTCCGCCTGGGACCCCGTCGGAGGAGCGGAAATGCGAGCGCAGTGGCGCGAGCGGCCACGCGCGTCCCGCCGCTGGTAATAACGTGAATGTGCGGGCGTCGCGGCGACGACGACGGCGTCGGCGACGACGACGGCGGCGTCGGCGCCGACGGCGATGACGACGGCGGCAACGGTGACGGCGGCGACGACGAACGTTGCGGCGACCGCGGCGAATGGGCCTGGACCTACGGGCGAACTTGCGCCCCGCCCTCGTTCCAGAGTCCCGCGCTAGAGTTTATGGGAGGGGCGAATTTTCTGCGCGCAGTTTTACCCCAGCCGTCTATCCGCTTTACTAAGCTCTCCTTTTGCTGTAGTGAAACGTCGTTTTCGGAATGTATTGAGCTGCGCGACTTTACTAAAGCTGCTTTCTCGTTTTAGTAAGGCCGCTTCTTCGCTTTAGTAAAGCCGTTTCCTCGCTTTAGTAAAGCCGCTTCTTCGCTTTAGTAAAGGCCGCGGTCTGCCTTAGCAAAGCCTTGGGGGTGTGGGGCCAGGGCCTGGTCGGGGGGCAGGGGGCTCTTTTCTTCCCTGCCAGTTCACCCCGCGATGCATTTGCTCGAGTAGTCAGGGTCGCGTTGCATCTTGTCGCGGCGATCCTGGGACATGTTTTCAGCGAGCTGTAGATGCTCCTTGACAGGAGATTCAAGGCGCAAGCGCAGGACGTGGCTCGGCAATTCGTACGCGCCGCCGCGGCTGGCGCGCAACAGAGCAACAGCACTTTGCCTAAAAGGCTCGTTCCCCTTTAGCAATAGCTCCTTCAAAGTAATAGTATGAATTTTCCGCTTCCGATATACGGGGTCGGACCGAAGTGTCAGATCGAAGCCGGTTCTCGGAGGACGAACGCGTACCCCTACCGCTACCCTTCGCCCGTCTTTTGGGGGGGAGCCTCATGGGAGGCCCTCGTCGCCACCGCTGGGTTCGCCTCAGAATTCGGGTCAGAAAGCACCCCAGGAGAGGCCCTGGGATCAGCGGTATCAGTACCGTTTGAGTTCCCTATGTTAGAGGAGGGCATTGTAATATCCCCCGTGCCCTTGTCGGGTGTTTTTGCGCATCGTGGGGGGGGGCCTAAAGTTTGTGTTCAGGTTGGCCCGTCGAGTGCCCGATGTTCTTGAAGGATGTTCTTCTATCTCCGTTCCAGCTGTAGGCCTGCTAACGTACTATCTGAGAACATTTTGTGGTTTGCGCGGGGTGTCACTGGCATGGAACACTTTTGGTCGATACAACAATGTTTCACACATGTTGACTTACGTGTCAAAAACACTGTTGTTGTTGTGTTGTTGTTGTGTTGTTGTTGTTGTTGTTGTTGGTGGTGGTGGTGGTGTTGTTGTTGTTGTTGTTGCTGCTGTTGTTGTTGCTGTTGCTGTTGTTGTTGCTGTTGCTGTTGCTGTTGTTGTTGTTGTTGTTATTGTTGTTGTTGTTGTCGAACATACTGTTGTTCGGGGAATATCTTGCGGGAGTCGTATTGGAATCATGGGACGGTCGGTCCCTGCGCAGGATGTATCGCCGATTCCATGTCGATGTTCCCCCCATGAGCCGCCCCCACCATTAGGGTTCCTCCTGGGAGGGGAGGATCCTCCTCCTGCCTCGTCACCCTGCGCTCGCCCTTCCGCACAGCACCTGTGGGACGGGCCAAGAATCGAGATGAATATGTTCCACAGGGCTTTCTAGAACGCTTTCAGAGCGTTCCGGAACGCTCTGAAACGGCCGCGGCGCCCGATACATTTTCCAAGACCGCCGATCTTCAGAGATTTCCGATTTGATGCGTTCCAGAATGGTTTTTCTTCGAGTGTTGAAGGAGTTGCCAGTTTTTCTTCGGCGGAAAGTCGCGTAATATCGACGGAAGGCCGTGGAATTAAAACCATGGCAGCTCCGCCGGAGGAAGCTGGCGGAAGGCCGGCGGGAGCCGGCGGAAGCATAAGTCGACCTCAGAGATGCCAGTTTTTGTTTGGGTTCAGGGTCTTTGGATTCCGCCATTCACAGCGGTCCGATTTTGTGTCGTCTCTGCTTCCGCCTTGACCAGCAAGCTGCACAAGCACACGCTCTCGGTGGTGGGCGCTGGGTGGCCCCGCCCGGCGGCCCTTCCGGCAACGCACCCGCGCGCCGGGGAGCGGGGAGTGCAGCGCCGATCCACTACTTGCCGGTGGTCGGAAGTGCTATATCTCATGGAAGACAACTGCCAGGGAGGTTTGTTCAAGGGGGGTTGCCCAGTGGGGTCGTTTGGGTCCCCGCTGGGTTGTCCCACGGGTTGTCCGGGGTCAGCATGGGCTGTCTGGGTTGTCTTGAGTGTTGTCTGGGCCGTCTGGGAGGTTGTCCCAGCATTTGTGTCGATCCTATTCTTTCTATTGCACATAGTATGTATTTCTGGATCCCCAGATCCCAATCCACTTTGGGCGCCTTCCTACTTCGATCCACGAGCGTCTTTACCTCTTCTTTCTTCCTACGGGGGCGGGCGGAGACCCAGTCTACTTTCTACGTTTCCTGCTTCGTGAATCGACCCACTTCTTCCGACCAGCGTGTAAACTGGTCGGGATTTCCGAAAGGGTTTGGTGATGCAGATGTTGTTTCCTCGATTGGTGCTCACAGGGCCAGCCCTCCACCAGCAGCTCCAGGTGGAAGCTGGCAGATGCAGCGGCTCCTGTGAGGCCCTCTTTAGGTCATCTTGGGCCGTCTTGGTGCTCTCTTGGGTCGTCTCGATTCTGTTTTGGGCCTGTCTGCAGACTCTCGGGGCCCTCTTGGGGCACTGTTGGGCCATCCTGGGGCTCTCTTTGTCTGTGGCTATTTGGGCTCCTCCTTCGCTGCTCCGAAGCAGACTGGATTCATCTTGAGCCCATAAGGCTGCGAAGTGATCAAGATTCACGTTTTACTTGGGCCTACCTGGTTACCCACGATGTTGGGCCTCCTATAGCGGGCCGTACAGACACCCTACCAGACAGCATTTGGCACGCTGTCTGACATCAACGTGCCAGTGGGCACGGTGGCTGATATATTCCAACAACCCCACACAAGGAAACAATGTACTCCCTCTATGACATTAGGACGTAGATGTATAAACCTTGAATAAAGCGTATAGGATGCCTACTCCTTGACAACGTAGAACAGTTTTTAACAATTCCGCTACAAAAGGCAGTTGTGTTTAACATCTCCACACATGTTCAATCTGTCTGGAATTTGCATGACAATGAAACAGGTCCAAGAACGCCCTGGCCTCCACCCGTCCTCAACGTCTCAAGGAGGACGCTCCGAGTGGTGGGTCTGGGAGGCTTGGCCGATGTCCGGTATTTTCATCTTCGCCTGTTGTCATAGTTGCTCGCCCCCCACCCCTAACCCCCACGCTAACACTCGCTACAATATACATCGATGTGCAACCCTCCGCAGCAATATCATATGTCCACACCATCCACACCAGAGGCATATGCAAGAACCCTCAACTAACGACTTCAATGTGTTTGACTGGCCGTAGAAGGTTACACGTATCCATACATATGTAAATATAAATATATGTAGACTTCCATGTGTGGAAACCGTCCGCAAGGATAATCCACGTGTAAATCAGCTGCCGCAGGAACGTACTTGTAAATCAGTTTCCGAGGAACGCACGTGCCAATCCAGCACAAGGGGGATTTGTGCGTGACTCTTTTGGCGTTCGAGAGGACAATGAACATCATGAGCGATGTAATGCAAGACTTGAACAACGAAAGAACTGAAGCTTGCACCAGCCCATACCGAACCATGCCCAATATGGGCTTACGCATGCGCCAACGTCTCGCAAACCGATGCTGCCGGTGGCTCCGCTCAGAGTCACCCCCCTTTCATGTTGTCCTGTCTCCTTATCTGCGGCGCCGAAGTTAGATACATGCACATCCGTAACAGGACGTCCTTGTGAAACCCAGTAGGCGTGCTTTGCGCCCCAAGCCAGGGAGGGGAGCGGGGATCAAGGGGAGGGTGGAGACAGCGGCTAGAAGGTCCAGAAGCGCGAATGCATGGAGTACACCGACACGGACATCCGCTGCGCGGGTTCGCATTCCCACTTGGAGGGGAACGGCTGTTATGATGGCAGACGCAGGAGGAGTTGGTAGCTCGTCTTTTTGTTCTACCGCCTTGCGCGTGTTGGTAGTAGTACTACGATCCCTCGAGATCGCATGGTGCGCGGGATTTCTACTGACACGCGCATTCAGCATTATTCAACCGCTTTGCGAACGCCTGCGTACTCGGGAGGTCGTTTGATGGTTGCAGTTTCCCAATATGTCGTGTGGAGCTTGCGCGGGGGAGAAACAGTTGCTTGCCAGATTGAATGCAACACTCAAGGGGTCCACCCCAGCCCACATCTCACCATGGAAACCCGAAAGCACGAGAAAACAAGTCTTCACGCGTCGCGTATCCCCACCAGCCCATTCGGAAACCTTGCCCATGAGAGTTCACGGGAAAAGGGACGAAGAGACATGTAGTGAAGCAAAGCGGACGGCCAGGGTGAACAGAGAGATGTTCTCCAAAGCCCAGTGGTCGAGACTTCTGTTGATGGCGTGCGAATCCAGCCAAGGCTGCCATTCTCGCGGGCCGCCCGCCGACCTGGCGGCGCGCGTGCGGGCGCCTGCTCCCCGCGTTGAAACGTGCAGGACGGAAGCGGAAAGGCTGGCGGGCGAGCTGGGCTTCGGCCGCTGCATGCGCTCGTCGTGGACAGGAGATCACTCGAGGCGCCGGAGCGATGTGGCGCGGGCTGCGCTGCTCATTGGCAAACCGTTGGACAAATCGGCGCGGTCCTTTCTCATCCCGTTTCCCTCCCCATGGTCCCCTTCCTTCTTCATCGCCTCCGCCTTGTTGCTGCGTTCCCTTCTGGGCCCCCCGCTGCCGCCATTATCCTATCCTTCGTTCCCGCGCCCTTCCTGTTCGTGCCTGGTGTTATTCCATTCGCCTTGCTACTTGTTTATTGCGATGTGCGCAACGCAAGCGCATCCCATGTAACTTGTACAGCACATGAAATTCTTTGCACTGTCGCCATCCATGCGAATCTGGCCGTTAGTTTTGGTCACCGGATGCAAATGGGTCGGGTGCGTCGCAGGACGCTCGCGTAAAACAGTCATGGTTTGGGGAGCGTGGATTTTTCTGATCGAGGGTCATGGCTTCGGGAGTGCGGGACGACTGTTTGTTACAAGGGGGCAAAGGAGGGCGACGCATGCTTCCGAACGTGGCGAGGTGGAAAGGGGCGGGCTTTCTTAGAGCATTTCGGAAAACTTACCAGGCAGCCCGCGGCATCCCACCATGTCTCAGCGTGCCAGAGGCGGCACGGTGGCGGATTACGTCGGCCCTCGACAGCGTCCGCCTGATTGGGCGCCCGCGCAAGCGCTGGCATTATTGATTTCCCACATGATGGGAGGACCCGACGTTCCGGGGGCACGGGGACGGGCCCAAAGGTTGCAGCGGCGCTCGCACTCGTACTCCGTTTGTGGCGGCGCGCGCACACGGGGGGGCGCAAGGGGGGTCGTTTGGACGGTAAGTCAGCGAATCGTATTGTCGTCTTTCATTGGACGCATACCGAATAGAGCCAACTCGCACGCGCACCGCGTCCCCCCGAAAAACAGTAACGCACAGTGGTGCCCAATTGGCGCCCAACAAGCGCTTCTTGTGCGCCATGTGAAGGACATGCATAGTGCCCGCTTTGCGCGCTATTGGACGTCATTGAATTCGTTATTGGGCGCCATTGGGGCGACCATCTTCCCTGAATCGTCCACGAAGGTTTGTTATGTTTCAGCGGGGCGTGGTTTAAGAAGCCTAAGAAGCCGGGGCGTCCAAGTTTGTTACATGTCGCAAGATTGTTTAACCATGCCCTTGTTTTGTTTAGACAGCCCCCACCTGGTTTCTCAGAGGACCGCCTGCCTTGCGTCGCCCCCATTTACCGCCACCCTGTGCCCCTTTGTCCCCCTCTCCGTGCATTTGTTTGCGCCGTGCTGCACCTCGGAAGAGCCACGGTGTCCTCTCAGAGCGTCGCCTCGTGCCCCGTTCTCTGATTTTGTTGCGCTTTTCGCGGCGCGCGGCAGCCTGTGTTGCGCCCGCAGCGTTTTTGCATCCTGATTCCCTCCTTGTCTACTTGTCTACACCACGCGATTGAATGGAACGCGACGCGAGGCTACTTGGATGACTGCGGCGGCTACGGGGATAGGGGATTGAAAGTGCAGGTTGCGGTAAGTTATACATGGCCCAGCCTATCTGATGAGTGTGTTGGAAGTGCCCGAAGGGGCTCACGGGGCGAATGACATGGGCTAAGTTGGCGGCGAGTTACCCTACTCTTTCAAGTCAATTCGGGCATGTCCAACATATTCAAATGCTAGATTGGGCCAGGTAAAACTTACTGCTGCATTTACTTGAAGCCCCATGTGCACTTCAGCAACCGCTATAGCTTCATCCAAGTAGACGGCTGTTTGGCGAGGCCAGCGCCAGAACAATTTTGAGCATGTTGCACCATTGTGAGAAAAATAAACGCACGAACGACCCAATGCACAACAAAAACGCACGAAGCGACCCAATGCACGGGGGATGGACGTCCGACGGATGGCAAGCTCCCTCTCTAGACCACGCAATCTATTGGAACACGATGTGCAGTCACGACCTCTTGCGCCCTGCCCGAGCGGGCACGGGCACGTCCATTTGCCTGGCACCGGCGCCGCCAGTTCCCTCTCGCGGGCAGGCGGCTCCGGTTGGCCCAAAGTTGGGCAGCCCATTGGTCGCCATGAGGCAAACGGGTCTTAAGGAAACGGGTCCTGGAATGTTCGAAAAAGCAAGAAAAACAGTTGCATAACATAAGTTTCCTGGAGGCGTGCGGACTTTCGAAAGCTTATTTTTATATACTTCGTATCATCACCATTGGTAATGTTATGATTTTTGTCGTAGCGGTAGTAGTAGTAGTAGTAGTAGTAGTAGTAGTAGTAGTAGTAGTAGTAGTAGTAGTAGTAGTAGTATTAATAGTAGTAGTAGTAGTAGTAGTAGTAGTAGTAGTAGTAGTAGTAGTTTTAGTAGTAGTAGTAGTCGTAGTAGTAGTAGTAGTAGTAGTAGTAGTAGTAGTAGTAGTAGTAGTAGTAGTAGCGGTAGCAGTAGTAGTAGTAGTAGTAGTAGTAGTAGCGGTAGCAGTAGTAATGGTAGTAGCAGTGATAGTAGTAGTAGTAGTAGTAGTAGTAGTAGTAGTAGTAGTAGTAGTAGTAGTAGTAGCAGTAGTAGTAGTAGTCGTAGTAAGTAGTAGTAGGTAAGTAGTAGTAGTCGTAGTCGTAGTCGTAGTCGTAGTCGTAGTCGTCGTAGTCGTAGTCTAGTCGTAGTAGTAGTAGCAGCAGTAGTATAGTAGTAGTAGTAGTAGTAGTAGTAGTAGTAGTAGTAGTAGTAGTAGTAAGTAGGTAGTAGGTAGTAGTAGTAATTAGTAGTAGTATAGTAATGGTAGTAGTAGTAATAGTAGTAGTAGTAGTAGTCGTCGTAGTCGTAGTCGTAGTCGTAGTCGTAGTCGTAGTCGTAGTCGTAGTAGTCGTAGAGTAAGTAGTAGTAGTAGTAGCAGTAGTAGTAGTAGTAGTAGTAGCTGTAGGGTAGTAGTAGTAGTAGTACTAGTAGTAGTAGTAGTAGTAGTAGTAGTAGTAGTAGTAGTAGTAGTAGTAGTAGTGGTGGTAGTAGTAGTAGTATTGTAGTGGTAGTCGTAGTAGTAGTAGTAGTAGTAGTAGTAGTAGTAGTAGTAGTAGTAGTAGTAGTAGTAGTAGTTGTAGTGGTAGTAGTAGTAGTAGTCGTAGTCGTAGTCGTAGTCGGAGTCGGAGTCGGAGTCGGAGTCGGAGTCGGAGTCGGAGTCGGAGTCGGAGTCGGAGTCGGAGTCGGAGTAGTAGTAGTAGTAGTAGTAGTAGTAGTAGGTGTTGTTGTTGTTGTTGTTCCCCATATCCTAAGATGGGGTTCTTGTTATTACTTGGACGCCTCCTACTGCCTCTCCCTCCTCCTCTTTCCTCCTCCCCTCCTCCTCTTTCCTCATACTCAGACCTACTCATACTCAGACTTACTCATACTCAGACGTACTCATACTCAGACCTACTCATACTCAGACTTACTCACACTCAGACGTACTCATACACAGACTTACTCATACACAGACTTACTCACACCCAGACGTACTCATACACAGGCGTACTCATACCAGACTTACTCATACACAGCATTACTCATACTCAGACTTACTCATACCCATACGTACACATACACATACTTTCTCATACACAGACCTACTCATACACAGACTTACTCATACACAGACTTACTCATACTCAGGCATACTCATACTCAGACCTACTCATACTCAGACTTAGTCAACACACATCAGATTTGGAGGATGTCTCAAGCGGGGCGCTGGTTTCAGCACCCCTCAGGGGAGCCGCCAGGTGTGGTTGCACGGGCTCGTTCGCGGCCATTTTGTGGGGATGTCTCAGGCGGTTTGCTTGTTTCTGTGCTCAACATCCTGCGCTTGGAGAGCAGATTGTGAGGGTGTCTCAGGCGGGGCGCTGGTTTCAGCACCCCTAAGGGGAGCCGCCAGGGGTGGTTGCACGGGCTCGTTCGCGGCCATTTGTGGGGATGTCGCAGGCGGTTTGCTTGTTTCTGGGTTCAACATCCTTCGCTTGGAGAGCAGATTGTGAGGATGTCTGAGGCGGGGCGCTGGTTTCAGCACCCCTAAGGGGAGCCGCCAGAGGTGGTTGCACGGGCTCGTTCGCGGCCATTTTGTGGGGATGTTTCAAGCGGTTTGCCTGTTTCTGGGCTCAACACCCTTCGCTTGGAGAGCAGATTGTGAGGATGTCTCAGGCGGGGCGCTGGTTTCAGCACCCCTAAGGGGAGCCGCCAGGGGTGGTTGCACGGGCTCGTTCGCGGCCATGTTGTGGGGATGTCTGAGGCGATTTGCTTGCTTCTGGGCTCAACATCCTTCGCTTGGAGAGCAGATTGTGAGGATGTCTCAGGCAGTGCGCTGGTTCCAGCACCCCTAAGGGGAGCCGCCAGGGGTGGTTGCACGGGCTCGTTCGCGGCCATTTTGTGGGGATGACTCAGGCGGTTTGCTTGTTTCTGGGCTCAACATCCTTCGCTTGGAGAGCAGATTGTGAGGATGTCTGAGGCGGGGCGCTGGTTTCAGCACCCCTAAGGGGAGCCGCCAGGGGTGGTTGCACGGGCTCGTTCGCGGCCATTTTGCGGGGATGTCTCAGGCGGTTTGCTTGTTTCTGGGCGGGGCGGAGGAACAGGAGGAGGAGGAGGAGGAGGAGGAGGAGGGCGCTTTGCTCGAAGGTCCGTGAGGCGAGCAGAACGTTTGTTCCGAAGTCCCGGACATATATATATATATATATATATATATATATGTATATATATATATATATATATGTATTCATAGGGGGTGACTGCGAGGGGGGGGGCGGTGGTTGTGTGCGGGGATCGTTGGAAATGCTCACCGTGGCACTATCCTCCAACATGACATGCACTTATGGCCTTTTGTGGCTAAGCGCTCGTCTTACATATCCCACTGCCAACTATCCTACAACATATGCACATGTGGGAAGCTCCAAAGCTACCGCGGGCTGTAAAGGGGAAGGCCTGGCAGCTGAGGAGGGGGGATGAAGAGGAAGAGGCTCGCATTCAACCGTACTCAAAGCTCACTCTGACCCATACGCAATCACTCGCATTAGGGGTCACTCGTCTTCGTCGGCCCTGTCGCCCACGTGGACGCGCTATTGTAGCCGACCGCTCATGAACAGACGCTCACCACGGCATGACATAAAACATGAGATGCACAGATGGGGAGCTCCACGCAGTGAGTAATTGTTGTTGGTGTTGGTGTTGGTGTTGGTGTTGGTGTTGGTGTTGGTGTTGGTGTTGGTGTTGTATTGCTATTGGTACCGTTAGTATTCGCATTATTCTCGCGTCAGTATTACAAGTGTTCTAGATTATGAACGCTTCGCGTAACCACACCAGCCGCTGAGACACTTTGGATGTGCACACGCCACGTTGTCGACCGTGTATCGTGCACTACGGCGCCCTTCCACTCGTGGATCTGGGCTGACGCATCTCAGTTGTGGAAGGTTCTCCTGTCAGCATGTTCCACACCCTGGATGCGCGTTCTGGCGTCGCGACTTGGTGTCACCGTCAGGATTTTCCGCTGGACTTATGCCCCCAGTCAGTCTGTGTTACCCGTCAGACTCCCTGGACCGATGTCCTCGGGAACGTTCCTTTCTGTTCGCATCTGGACTTCTGGGAACGCCTCACGCGCCATTTTGGCTGCGCTTGGTCTCCTCGGTGCCTGTCCTCAGGCTCGTTGGATGCACCGTTGCATGCCCGTCCAGGGGCTGTCTCAGACTCCCTGGATTGCACGTCGGCTGCCGCCCTGGGCGCTGCCTCCTCCGCCGCCTGATCCGCGGCCCCCGCGCGCGCTAGGCAATTTAATCGCGGCCGTAGCCCGCCCGCGACCTCTCGCCGCTGGCGCTTCCGCCTGCGGCAGTTTATATATATATATATATATATATATATATATATAATATTACCTAACAGCGAAGACTGATAGGTTTCTAGTAGTTTCAAAAGAGAGCAGCAGATGACTCCACAGGGGGGTCTGGGCGGGTGCCGGACAGGGTGCCGCAGAAGTCGTTTTAAGCCAACAGTCACACACTTCGTGCTCTTCGACCTCCCAGAACTCCATTCCCGGGCCACATTTTTGAGCCAATGCCCGGAGCCAACATTTTGTAGGCCACTTCGTGCTCTTCGAGACCCCAGAACTCCATTCCCGGGCCACATTTTGAATGCCCGGAGCCCACTGCAGGCCACTTCGTGCTTTTCGATTCCCTAGAACTCCATTCCCGGGCCACATTTTGAATGCCCGGAGCCAACTGTAGGCCACTTCGTGCTCTTCGACTTCCCAGAACTCCACTCCCGGGCCACATTTTGTATGCCTGGAGCCAACTGTAGGCCACTTCGTGCTCTTCAAGTTCCTAGAATTCCATTCCTGGGCATGATTTTGAATGCCCGGAGCCAATTGTAGGCCACTTCGTGTTCTTCTAGTTTCCAGAACTCCACTCCTGGGCCACATTTTGAATGCTGAGGCAGGCTGATGCTGCGGCCGAGGCAGGCTGAGGCTGAGGCAGGCTGAGGCTGAGGCCGAGGCTGAAGGCAAACTGAGGCTGAGGCTGAAGCAGACTGAGGCTGAGGCTGAGGCAGGCTGAGGCTGAGGCTGAAGCAGGCTGATGCTGAGGCAGGCTGAGGCTGAGGCTGAGGCTGATGCAGGCTGAGGCTGAGGCAGGCTGAGGCTGAGGCCGAGGCTGAAGGCAGACTGAGGCTGAGGCTGAAGCAGGCTGAGGCTGAGGCTGAGGCAGGCTGAGGCTGAGGCAGGCTGAGGCTGAGGCTGAGGCAGGCTGAGACTGAGGCTGTGACTGCGACTGCCGTTGCCGCTGCGACTGTCATCGCGAATGCGACTACGACTGCGAGAACAGCAGAATTCTACAACTGGATGTTCGTCTGAATCTTAAGGGGAATGCTTTCATATATGCTTCTACACATCACTGTTAGGTTGCTTTGCCGGGGTAATTATTTTTTGTGTGTGTATATATATATATATGTGTGTATTAAGAAAACCAAAAAAAAAGGAACCACACCAGCCCATCCAGAAACGATGCCCGCAGGAATGGCCTCGATAAGGTACGTGGATAGCACGCAGAGGAGCATCCTGGAGCGTTATGGGGGCCTTTTGGCGGACTCGGAGGCATCTTGGAGGGTCTTGGGTACCTCGGCGAGTTTTTTGGGGCCTCTTGGGGGTCTCTTGGGAGCCTCTTGGAGGCCTCTTGGGCGCCTATTGGGGCCTCCAGGGGCCTCCTTGGCGCCTCTTGGGTCCCTGTTGAAGCGGTCTTGGGAGCTTTGGGAGCGATCTTGGTGCCATCTTCGAGGACATCGATCAAACAAGAGGGTAGTTTTAATTGACGTTGCCCCCTCAAGAGGCACACATGGAGCCAACGCCTGAGTAAAACCAATGATGTTGGTTTCCTCGCCGACGCCGCTTTGGACGCTCCGACGCGTCGCGCCCCCCCCCCCGTCCAGGTCCAGGGGAGGGGGGAGGGGGAGGATCAAGACGCCCTCCCCGCCCGCAAGCCGTCTCGCTAATTCCCACCCGCCCTCCCAACACATACGTAGCACCCGAGCCGCAGCATATGCAGCAGTCGTCTTTGGATGGGCAGCTACTGGGGGCGAAGTCGCCGCCGCCGCCGCCACCGCCGCCGCCCGCCGCCGCAGCCGCCGCTGTCCGCCGCCGCCGCCGCTGTCCGCCGCCGCCGCCGCCGGCCGCCGCCGCCGCCGCCGCCGCCCCCGCTGCCGAATCGCCCCCGCCGCAGCTGCTGCCGCCCAGCCGCCGCCGCCACCGCTGCGACCGCCGCCGCCGCCGCCGCCGCCGCCGCCGCCGCCGCCCCCGCCGCCACCGCCGCCCCCGCCGCCGCCCCCGCCGCAGCCGCCGCAGCCGCTCCCCCCGCCGCAGCCGCCGCAGCCGCCGCCGCCAAGTGTAGACAGGGATGGTGGAGAGAGGCCGTATTGTTTTTGACAGGGATGGTGGAGAGAGGCCGCATCGTGTTCGTTGCGCATGCTCCGGACTTGGAGGCAGAGTGTGATTTGTACTGCTTGTTGCAAGGGATGGTGGGGGGGGCCCTCATTGACTCGGGTTGGTTCCCAGTCGCCCGGGGGATGGGGGTGTATATTATAGAGAACAGTGATCAAGACACCCTCCCCGCCCGCAAGCTGTCTCGCTCACCCCCGCCCGCCCTCCCAACACATACGTAGCAACCGGGTCTGGCCCGAAGCTCAGCATATTCAGCAGTCGCTTTTGGATGGGCAGCTACTGGGGGCCAATCCGCCGCCGCAGCCGCCTCCGCCACCTCCGCCGCCGCGCCGCCGCCGCCGCCGCCGCCGCCGCGCCGCCGCCGCCGCCGCCGCCGCCCCCGCTGCCAAAGCGCCTCCGCCGCAGCCGCTGCCGCCGCAGCCGTTGCCGACACCGCTGCCGCCGCCACCGCCGCCGCCGCCATCGCCGCCGCCGCCGCCGCCGCCGCCGCCGCCCCCGCCGCAACCGCCGCAGCCGCCGCCGCCGCTGCAGCCGCCAACTCCGCCGCCAACTGTATTCTGTATTGTTGTTTGACAGGGATGGTGGGGGAGGCCGCCTCGGGTTGGCTGCGCATGCCCCGAATTTGGAGGCAGGGTGTGTCTTGTATGGTTTTTTACAAGGGATGATGGGGGTGCCCGCATGGTTCTGGGTTGGCTACCGGTCGCATGGAAGAGGGGGTATTCACTTATAGGGAACAGTGATAAACCCATGAGGGGAAGAAGGGGGTTGGAAGAGGAAGCGCCCTAGACCACCTACTCCCAGAGGGTTGGTGGGATTTGATCGCTGCGTTCGGGTTGTGGGGGGCCCTTCGCGGGCACCAGGACCGTCAAGAAACGCGTCGCTACCAGCTTGGAATCAATCCCTACCCCTGTGTTTGGCATCACCTTACCTCGGTGCCGATCTTAAGAGTTCCCTACATCCCTAAGATATGTCATCGCCTTGGGTTTGCCGATCTTACGGATAGGGGTAATTTCGAGGCTGGGTAGCTCGGAATGAAAATTGGTCCCGGGGACATCCCCGGGGTTTAGGACCCGTTCCCCTTCAGGACCTGCTTGCATCATGCCAACATTGGTTGTGCACGGAGCGTGGCTTTGGATTCAGGCGCACTCCTCTAGCGCATGGGGGGGCTTGGCAACATTGAAGCGACTGTGGGACACCTTGGGCATACAGTTTGTCATCGTTGCTTTGTTTATTCGCCTATGAGTGATGTCGCTGTAAATTGGGACCGTCAAACAAACTCCGTTGCAGGTTTCGGACAACGTGCCCACATACACTTCATGTTGCCCCATCCATGGTGCCCTCGAGGGAAGACCTTCACCATCGGTTCACTGCCAAGGCAGCGGTGGAGCCCTTAGAAAAACGCGCGCTGATCTGCCCCAACATCTCGTGCGAGCGTGCGCACGGCGGTTTTTTTGTACAGGGACGCGCGCGCGGCTTTCAAGTCAAAAAGTGCTCAAGAGTAGTGGTAGGCTCGTGTGGTATCCCAGGCTTGTGCGACTACCCTGATAGTGCGAATTGTGGTGTTGTGGTGAGATCCGGAGGGGAAAAAGTGTACAGGATTGAGTTTTTTCTTGATCGCCCACGCAGAGAAATAATTTTAGCATTGCCACTCTGTGGACGGCTGTGCCAGGCTGGTTGTGATTGTCGGTTGATGTTTCCTTGTTTTCCCAATTCTTGTTTCAGTCAGACGGTCGACATCTTGGAGAATCAGTGGCGTGCATTTATTTCGTGGAGCCTTCATGGCGACTCCTTCGCCATCCATGCTCTTTCAGGGCTATTGTGGGAATTCTTCCGAGCAGTGCGATTCGCCAAGCAGGTGAAAATTCGAAAGTGCTGACCTCGGTATTTCTGTAGACCACTGCCAGGCCTGTCTTGTGAGGCTTCATTGCCCCCGAAGCACCTACCCAGACAAGCGAGATACTGGTTTGCTAGACGCGTGCGCGTACCTTGCTGTGGTCGGCTATCAAAGACCCCCTCTGCTTCTGCGGAGTCACCGTCGCCTCCTGCCTTCTGGAGACGCCGATGTCCAAATGTTGGGCCAAAGCTTGTCCAGGCTATTAGCTTCGATGGCGACGACGACGACAACGACGACGAAGACGATGGACGACGACGAACAACGGACGACGATGGCAGACGACGACAGCAGAACGACGACGACGACGACGAACACAACAGGCGGCGACTTCGACGACGACCACGACGACGAACGCAGATGAGAGGCGACGCTGACAACGACGACGGACGACGACGACGACGACGCTGGCGGCAGACGACGGCCCACGACGCATCGCTCGGACGCGCGCACCTTCTCCCGACAAGGACCATCGATCAGCATGCGGGGCCATCTTGCGAACGAGTGCGCGCACGAAAGCGCACAGCGCACTGGGCGACGCACGCCCGAGCGATGAGGAGGCCCACGACGCCAGGCCCCGCCCGCGCCTCCGCGCCCCGCGCCCGCCGCCCCGCCGGAGCGGCCACCGGGCCCGCCGGCCGGGTGCTGCGCCGAGGGCCCCGGGAGACCCGCCGCCGCTCCGGGCGGGGGCCCCCGGAGAGCTCCTGGGCGAGGGGTCGCCGCGTGGGTCGGGCGAGCCCTGAGATCCTGGCGGTGCCATTTTCTCAGTCTGCGGGCGGTTGCGCTCAACACGTCGGGCCCCGGGGCCCTCACAGATCGAAATAGAGGGCTCGGCGAAGGACGCAGAGAGGTGGGGTCCGGGGCTCCCGGGCGTGAGTTTCTGCGACGTCGCATTTTTTTGCGACGTCGGATCTCAGGGGGTGGTAATGGGGGGTGACCCAAATGGGGGGTGAAGGACGACCATCGAGGATCACGGATTCTGTAGTGTTCCGTCCTTTTGGGGGGTTCCGCGGGACTCCTCTTGGCCACGGCTGGATTCCCGCTGAATTTTGGCCAGAACATACCCGCCAAAACGTCCGAGGCTCGTTTTTGCCCAAGGCTCCTCGTGGTAAGTAAGGCCTGTCCCTCTACAGGAGGGATATTCAAACATAGTCAAAAAATAATATGGGGACGATTTTTTTGTTATTTCAAGCATTTTTAGGAGTATGTTTTGAGTTCTTTCCATTTCGCCCAAAATCCCCCTGTAGGGGGACAGGCCCGACCTAACGACCTAATCCTCGTGAACCGGCTGGATTCCAGCAGAATTTTGGGGCCAGAACACACCCGCCAAGAGGTTCGGCCCCCACCCCTAGACCAGGCCCGATCGCGTTTGGGGAAAGGGCACAGGTACGGCGGACGGTTTTGTTGACCGCTTTCGGCCTCTCGGGGCCTTCCCTTAGTATCGTTTCACCGACCCGTATCCCCATCCCCCTCAGCCCCATCGAGACCACCACCATCTCAGCTCCCAAGTTGGGTATGTATGTCTTTATGAATGTATGTATGTGCGTACGTACGTATGTATGTATGTATGTATGTATGTATGTATATATGTATGTGTGTATGTATGTATACATGCATGCATACATGCATTCATGCATGTGTATATATACATACATATATATATATATATATATATATATATATATATATGTGTGTGTGTGTCTGCATGTCTGACTGTAAATATGTATGCGTGTTATGTGTGTATGTATGGATGCGTTTATATGTGTATGAATGCATGTAGATATACATGTATGTATGCTTGCATGTGTGTGACTGCATGTATGTATGTCTGTATGTATGTGTGAAGAATGTATGTATATGTGTATGTGTGTATGTAGATGTGTGTATGAGTGTGTGTGGAATTGCCTGTGTATCTGTACACCTCTATTAAAATGTGTAGGTGCATGGGTAGTTGCATGAGTATATGTATGTGTTTGTGTTTGCGTATGTGTTTGTGTATGGACGTGCGTATGTGTGTATGCATGTATGTGCGTATGTATGTCTGTCTGGCTGTATGTATGGGGTTATGCATGTATGTCAGTACGTGTATATATATATATATATATATGTAAATGTGTGTGGACGTATGCATGGTTGTATGTATGTATGCATGCATGCATGTGTGAGTATTGGTTGTACACGTGTGTGTATGTACGTACGTGCGTACGCACGTACGTATGCATGTGTGTATGCATGTATATGTATGTATGCATAGGTGTATGCACGCATGCATGTGTGTATGCATGTGTGTATGCACGAAGGTATGACTATATGTATATATGCATTCATATACGCATGTATGTGTGTATGTATGTATGTATGTATGTATGGATGTACGTATGTATGTATGGTTGTAGGTATATGTGAGAGAGCGTGATCCACCGCCGCTTTACTATTGAAAATTGCCCACCTTTTCCTCCGGAACCCGGGGGTCGCCCCCCCCCTCCTCCGAAAATCCCCCCCCCCCTGCTGGAACCCCTTCCCCCCCTCCCCCCCCCTCCCCCGGAAAACCCCCCCCTCCCCTAACCCCTCCCCCCCCCTCAAAGTGTAACCGCGCTATTCGGCACCTAGCCCACTGGCATTCGGCACCTAGGATTCAACCCTCGTCGGGCCGTCGCCCATAGTCATGGGGGTGATAACCACCCCCTGCCTACCACCCCCCAACAAGCCATAAGGATGTCATAGGTATTCGGTCAGACAAGGTTTAGCAGGATGACGACAATATAACTGTGATGATGAAACACACGGCGATCATTACACCAAAATCGGCCATGAGGAAACCACAACCCATCATGACGACATGACGGATTTTTCCATGAGAGCAGTTCTCTGGGGTCCTCCGCGACGACAACGACGATGACGACGACCACGACGGCGTGGGCCATCCAGGTAAGGAATCCAGTTTGGATGATGTCGAGGGTGAGGAGGGGAGTGGGCGATGAGGAAGGGTTGAGGATGATGGTGGTGATGATTATGATCATGCTCATGATGATGAAAACCATGATGATGACGACGATGACGATGTTGATGATGACCATTATGATGACGATTATGATAATGATGATCATGCTGACGACGATTCATGCATTGGCATGGAATGGCCAACGAAGGCGAGGAGGGGAAACAGCATGGGGGGCGGATGGTGATCCAGTAGCATAATGCTTTTGCTCCTTCTCCTCCTCCTCCTCCATCCTCCTCCCTCCCTCCTGAATCGACCGATCGAGGATCCTTGGGCCAGCGTCTGCTGAGGAAGGGGGGGGAGAAGAGGAGGAGGAGAAGGTGGAGGAGGAGGCGGAGCGCCGTCGTCTTATGCGTCATCGTCGCCGACGTCATCGTCGACGTCGTTGACGACGACGCTGATGGGGAGGGAAAGGCAGGAGGAGAGGCAGGAGGGAGGAGGAGGCCCGGGGGGGGTGCCCGAGAGGCCCTCGAGGCGAGGAGGCGGCGAGGGTATAGTGAGGTGTCCAGAGGGTATCTGTGAGGTGTCCGGAGGGTATCCGTGAGGTGTCTGGGGGGAGGCTCCTCGCGGGGCCCCTGGAGGCCCTGACCCCGGACACCTCACGGATACCCTCCGGACACCTCGCGGATACCCTCGCCGCCTCCTTGCCTCGAGGGTCTCTCGGGCCTCCCCCCCTGGGCCTCCTTCCTTCTCCTCCCCCTCCTCATCCTCATGCTCATCCTCATCCTCATCATCCTCCTTCACCTTCCTCTCCTCCTGCTCCTCCAGCAGACGCTGGTACAGGGATCCCCGATCGTTCGACCAAGAAGGAGGGAGGGGCAGGAAGAGGGAGAGGACGACGAAGAGGAGAAGGAAAAAGGGGGAGGAGAAGGCGAAGGAAGAGGAGGGTGGGTTCTGGGAGTTTTTCCCCCACATCCAGAATGTTTTTTGATGTCCTGAAACACTCTCTCCTTCTCCTCCTCCCGCTTCCTTCCCCTATACCATGCCATTCATACCATACCACACCTAGCATACTATTACATACTTGCCCTGCCATACCATATTATACGTACCGGTCCACACCATAACTACCATATCATACCTACCACACCCTATCTACCATACCATGTCATACCATACCGTACCATACAGTACAATACCATACAGTACCATACCATACCTGCCATACCATGCGATACGTACCATACCATGCCATACCTACCATATCATACCTACCATACCAAACCTACCATACCTTTACATACAATACCTACCATACCAATCCGTATCATACCATACCTGCCATACCATACCATACGATACGTACCATATCCTACCATACCTACCATCCCATACCCTGCAATACCGTATCACACCTTACCATACCTACTATTTACAAGGTTTCGTGCCCTTCCCACGCCTCCATGGAAGCACCACCTGAGCGAGGAGGTATCGGAAAGCCATATTCTTACAAGGTTTCGTGCCCCTCCCACGCCTCCAGGGAGGCCCCGCCTGAGCAAGGGGGGTATCAGAAAACCATACTAGTTACAAGGTGTCCTGCCCCTCCCGCCCCTCCAGGGAGGCCCCGCTTGACCGAGGAGGGTATCGGAACACCAAACTATTTACGAGGTTTCTTGCCCCTCCCACGCCTCCAGAGAGGCCCCGCCTGAGCTAGGAGGGTATCGGAAAACAACATTATTTACAATATTTGATCCCCCTGCCTTCCATCCAGGGAGGCCCCGCCTGAGTGAGGAGGGCAGCGGAAAACCATACTATTTAGAAGGTTTCGTGCCCTTCCCACGCCTCCAGGGAAGCTCCGCCTGAGCGAGGAGGGTATCGGAAAACCATACGATTTAGAAGGTTTCGCGTCCCTCCCACGCCTCCAGGGAGGCCCCACCTGAGCGAGGAGGGTATCGGACAATTATACAATTTACAAGGTTTGGTGCCCCTCCCAGCCCTCGAAGGAGGCCCCGCCTGAGCGAGGAGGGTATCGGGCAACAGTACTATTTACACGGTTTCGTGCCCTTCCCACCCATCCAGGGAGGCCCCGCCTGCTGAGCGAGGAGGGTATCGGGCAACCATACTATACAGAAGGTTTCGCGCCCCTCCCACGCCTCCAGGGAGGCCCCGTCCGAGCGAGGAGGGCATTGGACAACCCTGCAATTTACAAGGTTTCGCGCCTCTTCCACCCCTCCAGGGAGGCCCCACCTGAGCGAGGAGGACATCGGAACACCATATTCTTTACAAGGTTTCGTGCCCTTCCCACCCCTCCAGGAAGGCCCCGCCTGAGCGAGGAGGGAGGGTATTGGACAACAATGCGATTTACAAGATTTCGTGCCCTTCCCACGCCTCCATGGAAGCACCACCTGAGCGAGGAGGGCATCATACAAAGAAGTATGTACAAGGTTTCGTGCGCTGCCCACGCCTTCAGGGAGGCCCTCCTGAACGAGGAAGGTTTCGGAAAACAATACTATTTGCCAGGTTTCGTGCCCCTCCCACGCCTCCAGGGAGGCCCCGCCTGAGCGAAGAGGGTATCAAGAACCATATTATTTTCAAGGTTTCGTTCCCCTCCCACCCCTCCGAGGAGGCTCCGCCTGACCGAGGAGGGTATCGGAAAACCATACAATTTACAAGGTTTCGTGCCCCTCCCACCCCTTCAAGGAGGCCCCACCTGAGCGAGGAGGGTATCAAGAACCATACACTTTACAAGGTTTTGTGCCCCTCCCACCCCTCCAAGGAGGCCCCGCCTAAGCGAGGAGGGTGGCGGAAAACAATACTATTTACAAGGTGTCCTGCCCCTCCCGCCCCTCCAGGGAAGTTCCGCCTGAGCGAGGAGGGCATCGAATACCTTACTATGTACGAGGCTTCCTGCCCCTCCCACGCCTCCAGGGAGGTCCCGCCTGAGCGAGGAGGGCGTCGAAGAAATACTAGTTACAAGGTTTCGCGCCCCTCCCACGCCTCCAGGGAGGCCCCACCTGAGCGAGGAGGGTATCGGAAGACCATAATATTTACAAGGTGTCGTGCCTCTCCCACGCGTCCAGGGAGGCCCCGCCTGAGCGAGGAGTGCATCGGAAAAACATAATATTTACAAGGTATCGTGCCCCTCCCACGCCTCCGGGACGCGAGGAGGAGGAGGAGGAGGCGGATGAGGAGGAGTCGTGACGATTGTTGGGCCATGCGTGTACGGATTGCAGGAGTGCGGAGGAGGGGGAGTTGGGCGATGAGGAAGGGTTGGTGATGATGATGATGGTGCTGATGATGATGATGATGATGATGGCGACGACGACGATGATGATGACGACGACGATGACAATGATGATTATCATCCTCATCATGAATATGATGGTGGTCATACTGGCGAGGATGCATCCATCCTCCCCCCATGCTGCTTCCCCTCCTCGCCTTCGTCGGCCATTCCATGCCAATATCTGAGCGTCATGGGCCTTCATTGTTTGATACTGCGTTCATGCCCCCTTGATCCCGCAAACCCCGTAACATCTTTATGTGGGGAACTCAGGTAGCATATGTGTCTATGTATATATATATATATGGGGGGGGGTCCTCCGCCTCTTCCATCTCCTCCTCCTAACCCTCCTCCCCCATTTCTCTTTCCTCTTCCTCTTTGTCCTCCTTCTCCTCCTCCTATCCTTCTCCTCCTCCCCATCTCCGCCTTATCCTTCTCCTCTTGATATGATCATCTTCACTCCCCCCCACCCCTTGACAGTGAAATGACCTTATCGCATTATCCTCACCACCATAAGTCATTTCTCATGTATCAACCTTGCGTCGCATGTGTACAGATACATGGAAGCTGTATATCTGCGGCCCAAAGAGCAAGACGACGACCTCGACGAACCCGATTGACAACCGACACGGCCCAACAACAGCTGCACAAAACAATAACCACCCGCCGAACCAGCAACTACCAACACCAACGCAACCAGCACGACAATCGACAACAGGAGGCGGTACAGTCAACACCGCGCAATTATCGTCGACCAATTGCCACAACACTAGAGGATGAAGGAAATCACAGGGAGGAAAAAGAGAATGGGGAACGAGACATGATCACTGCAGAGGCGCCGACACGCCCAGCGCAGGACCCACCGCTATAATTCACCACACCAGGGATCACAAGCAAGTAGCGGCGTTGCCAGCAACCCAATCAATACAAACCACCAGCGACAACACCAACAACCAAAAACCAACGCCGGCAAACAGCAACCAACAACGAATACACCAAATTACACCAACGACCACCAACGACTGAACCAAACAGAAACCGCCATCCAAGCCAGCAGCCACCAGTGCCAACGCAACCAACACGACAACCAACAACAGCGCGCGCACCAGCCAATAACAGACGCGAGCCATCGCCAGCGACTCTAATATACGTGCGACATAACCTAACATAGCCGTGCATATATTGACAGAACTCTCTCGAATGTTCTCATAACTGACAAGTAGGTGCGCTCGCGCCACATTTAACATTGCACACATCAAACCGCAAATAGTGTTCTACACGTGTTCTACACGTTACGAAAACTTACATAATTTAACGTAAGGTGTGTTTTAATGATACATCCAAACATGTTAGCGTACGTTATCAAAACGTAGACATCGCAGCTCGCGGATATCTAGTTATGGTCGAACTGCCAATTGCGAATTCTGGTTATATCTTACATATTGTCGCCGCAACTAAGTCAACCTGTCTGTAGTCGAGTTATACCCTACCTGACATAGGTTGCTATCTTGCGCGGGCCGCAAAGTACATCACTCGCACCGCGCAGATTGCGCCATACAGGTTGCACCACAAAGCTTGCACAACATAGACGGTACTGCAAGAGTTGAACAATATAGGTTGCACCACGTAGCTTGCGACGCAGTATTTGCACCGCACGATTGCGCCACATAGATTGCACTACATGGGTGCCAGGTTGCGCCACATAGCTTGCACCGCATGAATTGCGCCACGCTGCTCGCACCGCATAGATTGTGCCACATAGAGTGCACCACATAAATGGAACAACAGAGGTTGCACCACATAGATGCGTTGCACCACATTGGTTGCACCACATTGGTTTCACCACATTGGTTGCACCACATAGCTTGCGCCACCGAGGTTGCACCAAATAGATTGCACCACGTAGGTAAGTAGCGCGGGCGGGGGCGGGGAAGGGGCAGGCAGGCCAGGCTGGGGTTTGTGCGAGGGGCGGGGAGGGGGGGCGGGCAGGCCATGAACGGAAAGTCCCCCCCCCAGGGGCAAGAACCGGAAGTTCCCCCGGCACCAAGAACCGGAAGTCCCTCCCCCAGGGGCAAGAACCGGAAGTTCGTGCTGGGCAACCCACTGCAAGTCCGGAGGTTGCAGTAGACGCTCTGGTCGACGTGTCGAGGATGGCGCCGGTAGCAGCCCCCCCCCCCCACCGGGGGCTCCTGAACTCCACAGCGGCCCAGGCATGATGAGGGGGCATGCAGGTGCGGCCCAGGCATGATGAGGGGCCATGCAAAAGCCACAGTGACTTCCAGTTCTTGGGGGGGGGGGGGGGGGGGGGGGGGCAAGGCATCGTGCAAGTCCGGAGGTTGCAGTACTTGCAAAGGTCGACCTCACGAGGACGCGTAAGAAGGGTACTTCCCCCCCCCCCCGGGGGGGGGGGGGGGGGGAGGAACTGATCTGACGCGATCCTCGATACGTCCATCGTACCCTCCTGAGGCTCTCATTCACTTGCTGGGGGGCATGGGATCTAATGGAATTGAACGCGCGATGGGGGCTAAGATCGCATGGATGGGCTAAGATCACATGGAATCCAATCTGCGGGGGACCGCGCCAGGAAATAATGTCGAGTCAAATATGACTTGCTCCTTTCTTCCTGTTCCTGCTCCTCTCTCTTCCTGGCCCCTCCTCCTGCTCCTCCTCCTCTCCTTTAATAATTGAATATGCGCTTGCCTTGGACAAGCGCATCCCCCTGCCTATAGATGATGCCCCCCCTGGGGCCCTCTTTTTTTTTGGGGGGGGGGGGCAGCGAGGGCACTGGCGTGGTGTTGCTAAAGCCCGCCGATGGAAAGCACAAGAAGATGATTGACGCGTCGTCTTGTTTGCCTTTGAACTCGGTACTGTTTCTTGCCCCTAGCCTTCGGGTATAAAAAGCATGGTAGTCGTCTCGTCGTCAGGGGGAGGCTCCTCATCCTGCTCCTCCTCCTCCTCCTCCTCCTCCTCCTCCTCCTCCTCCCCCCCCCTTTCCTCCCCCCTCTTACTCCCTATCTATGTCTCTTCCACCTTTTCTCCCAAATTCGCTGCGGCAACCAGGCGCCGTCTGTCCGCTTATACCTTAGCCTCCGGCGGCGCCCGCAGCGGCGGCGCCCCGCCGAAACTTAGCCCCCCGCCTACCTCTCGCCCTTCACGCGAGCGCACCCGCGCTCGAAGGCCACGGTGACGGCGGCCCCCCCCAAGGGCAACTGGGCTTCGTCGAAGCCTGGGGGAGGGGGGCAGCAGCAGCAGGTGAGGGGGGGAGGAGGAGGGGCCAAGTTGGGGGGGGGCGAGGAGGACGAGAAGGAGGAGGACGAGGAGGACGAGGAGGACGAGGAGATGGAGATGGAAGACAGGGGGGACAGCAGCAGGGGCCCCCCCCTCATCACTCTGCCTGGAACGAACTACGCCCCCTCATCATCTGCCTCCTCCTCTTTTTCCCCTCCTCCTCTTCCTCCTCTTCACCTCCTCATCGCATCATCGTCCCCTCTCATCGTCTTCCTCCTCCCCCGCCTCCTCCTGCCCGTCCACTCCTCCTCCCCCCCTGTCCTCGTCATCATCCCCCTTGTCCTCTTCCTCCTTATCCTCCTCCCTCCCCCCATCCTCCTCCTCCTATTTCTCTTCCGACCCCTCACGTTCCTGCTCCTCCTCTTCTTCCCCCCTCCTCTCCTTGTCCTCCTCGTCCTCTTCCTCCTCCTTCTCCTCCTCCTCCCTCCTCCTCACCTCGTCCTCCTCCCTCCTCCTCCTCCCTCCTCGTCCTCCTCCTCCACCTTGTCCTCGTCCTTCTCGTTCTCGCCCTCGTCCTCGTCGTCGTCGCCCTCCTCCTCCTCCTCCTTCTCCTCCTCCCCCTCCTCCTTCCCCCTCCTCGCCCCCCAGCCGCCCGCGAGCCCTGGTGGCGCCTGCCGCAGCCGCGTGCCTTAGCGCCTCGCCCTCGTTCTCCCAGAGCTTCTCGAGTTTCGCGATGTCCTCCATGGCGCGCGAGTTGCCAGGTGGGAGGGCCTGGGGGCGGCTCGCGCGCACGAGGCGCACCGCGTGCTCAACCCTCATTAGCCCCATGGCGCAGAGACACACAGCAGCCACGCACGCCGACCGGCACTCCCCCTGGCGGCAGAAGATGAGCACCTTAGCCCCACGCGGCGCCGCAGCCAGGGTTCTTATCGCACCCCTCAGCTGCTGCGCGACCCCGTGGTAATTCCACGATGCTGGCAAGTGGACTGGGTCCCTTAGCCCTGCCGCCCACAGCCGCACCCCGCCTCCAGGCCCAGCGCCGAGGCAGTCCACCAGGATGTCCCAGTCCAAGCTATTAGCCCTATCCTGCACAGCTGCCACGCCGCCGAGCCACCAGTTCATGCCCCACCCTGTCAAGAGCTTCGATGGAATGAGATTATTCGGATAAGTCGACAGCCAGTGCGCGCGTGGCAAGGCCGCGAGACGGCGGTCTTCCTCGACCACTGCTGCCCACTGGCGCCGCCGGTGCTCCGCGCTTAGCGCCTCCAAGACCCGGGTCTCCAGCTGGTCCTTGCGAGGTGGCCAGGCAGGGGGGATGATGTCTAGCCCCAGGTTTGTAGCAGGCGGCCGGCCCATCCTGCCCCCACTACCACCCCAGGTTGTTGGTAGCAAGCGGCCTCTGGGGGAGGAGGGGCCCAGGGTTAAGGGGGAGCTACCTACCAGCCCCCCCTTGTCTTTCCCAACCAGCAAGTCCTGCTGCGATTGCGGATCGGACCACCCAGGCACCGGGGCGTCGCCGATCAGCATGTCGTACGCCACCTTCTAGCCCGCCCAACGAGCCGCCGCCCCCCCCTGCCTCGACCCCGCGCCGCCGCCAACCGCCATGGGAGGCGGGGGGGGGGCGGCGGCTGCTGCGGGGGAGGGGGGGGGGGCGGCAGTGATTATTAGCCCCAGCAACAACGCCTTCTCGAGCGACGCCTGCGCGCCACCAGTCGCCGGCAGGCCCAGCAGCGCCTGCCCAGCGCTGCCCACCTGGGCCACAGGGAGGGCAGGGCGAAGAAGCAGCCCGCCGCCGCTGCTGCTGCTCGCTGCCGCCGCCAACCGCCGCCGCCGCCACCACCACCACCACTGCCGCCCTGCCCCAGTACTCTGCTACCGCCACTGCTGCCGCTCCCGCCACCAATGCCGCCGCTCCAACGCCACCGCGACTATTGCCGCCGCCCTCTGGCCGCAGGTGGTCTGTCTACTACTAGCGAATCCCACCAGCCCTTTAGGGCGTAGTAGGTGGCCTAAAGAGTTTCCTCTTCCAACCTCCTTCTTCCCCTTGGGAGGGTTTTTTTACCCCTCCCCCTCCTACCCCCCCCCTCTGGACCTGGTTTTTTACCTCTCCCCCTCCCCCCCCCCCCTGGACCTATACAAACTTATATATATATATACATATATACATACTCATACACATGTATAAGGCGGCAAGGGTTTGGCCGATTCTTTAGAGCGCCAAAGATTGCCCAAGATGGCGAAAGGACGAGGGCCGCCAGTGATGCCCGCCCCCAGATGGCCTTCTCCTCCGTCCCACCGCACCGCAGATCGCCAGATATGGCTTCCAACATGCTCCGAGGTGCCCTGCCTGAGAAATGTTGTCGCGTACTTTCAGGGCCCTCCTCTGAGAAGCAATGTTTTGTTTTGCGTTCCCGCTATGAAAAAATATTGATATTATTTAGTCAAAGCCGCCCAGGAAGCGAAATCGATCGTCCCGGAGAGAGAAGTGTGCGTGTGTGTGTGTGTGTGTGTCTGTGTCTGCGTCTGTGTGTGTGTGTGTGTGTGTGTGTGTGAGAGCGTGTGTGCGTGCATGCGTGCGTGCGTGCGTGCGTGTGCGTGTGTGTGTGTGTGTGTGTTTGTATGTGTGTGCGCGTGCGTGTGCGCGTGCGTGCGTGCGGCGTGCGTGTGCGCGTGTGTGTGTCCTGGGTGGGGGGTGGTGTGTGTGTGTGTGTGTGTGTGTGTGTTTGTAGTTGTGTTTGTGTGTGTGCATGTGTGTGTGCGCGTGTGTGTGCGTGTGCGTGCGTGGGGGGGGGGGGGAGGGGTCTTTAAG